>WHYT01016249.1:41008-58824 GCA_009806455.1 Tetrax tetrax
TTTTTTTTTTTTTTTTTTTTTTTCTCTCAAGAAATCACTGTAATAAACTAAAAATGGAACATAAACTGAAAAAAAAAAACAACAAAACAACTCATATTTCAGATTAATTCGGACCAAGGTTGTACATTTAAATACTTTTTTGTTTAGATCAGTGAGGGTCTGTAGAGTGCCTAAGTCTGCTGGTTAGGAACCAATATTACATACAGAAAAATAGCTTAACTTGTCACATCACCAGGGAGACTTTGCCACTGTTGTTAGCTAGCATTCACAAAGCTGCTGTAGTGCTGACAATGACTGACAACTAATGAGACTTAGCTCAACGTGAAGTCCCTGAGGCATCAAACTGGAAATTTCAAGTTTCAGAATAGTCATTGCAGTGCTTGGCCTTGCTCCTGAAACACTTTACATAGTATCTGCTGCTACCCAGAAAAGATGGACAAGACGAAAGTACTGATCAGTAAATGAAAATGTTATCACATACACAGAAGTAACCAAAGCTATCTGTGGATTATATTTGCATTTGTAACACTCCTAGGAAATTTGGGAAATGAGTGTCAGATTTTTGTTCTTAATTTGAAGCTCAGGCCTCAGCACAGTGCTTTCATTACTAACCATAAACATGCTTATTTTCAGGAGAAAAAGATCTGCCCAAAGTACTATCTGATTTTGGTGTATGATTCAAGGGAAATGTTTGCATTTGGGAAACTCAAGAGAAAAAAAAGACACTAAAGAACTTTGAAGAAGAGTGATATCTTTACTTGAATGTCATACTGGCAGTTTTAGCTTAGTGTATTCTAAAATGAAATTTTTTTTGGAATATGATTAATCCTTGACTGTTTGGAGAACCTGATTGCAAAATACAGGACATAAAGTTTTAGGTACTGAATATGGATTAGATTGTGCTTTTAAACATAATAAATTCTAAAAAATTTTAAGCCCCTCTTGTCTCATGTCACTCTCTCAGGAAGAGTCTCTACTACTGCTTTATCAAATAATCAAAGTGTGGGTCTGCAACTGGATTTTCTATTTTATTCTAATTTTTTTTTCATTTAAAGGTGTCCTATTGTTGATGAATCTATGAAACAGATGACAGGGTAAAGACAAGCGAATTGCAAATGTACAGTGTTAGAAGATTTAGAGAGTAAGATCAATGCTCTTTTCAGAACTTTTAAGCTTGTTAGGGTTTTTACTTAAATTTATATATGAAGACATTCATATCTGCGATTCCAAATATTTTTATAGGTGTGGAATACAGAAGTGTTTTGCTTTAAGCCTATAGAAAATTCAATATTAAATCCTGCAAATTTAATTGTATGATACCAAACCAGGTCAAAGTTAGAGACAGTCTGCTTTGTTCTGAGTTGACAGTACACTTAAAATGCAAATCAGACAAATCCCAAACTATGAACTTCTTATTTTCTTAGTACACAAATATTATCACAAAATGCTTTTAGGAGTAAATTAGCCTTTTTTGAAAACAAACAGACAAAATAATGTTCTTGAAAGTGTGCTAGTATGACATAGTCTGAATGTTGTAAATATAATATTACGTTTTGATTAGAAAAGATTTTTTAAAAGTTTAGAAATGTAAAAAGATGCAAACAAAGGAAAGTAAAACACTTTGTGAGGACTGGAAGTGAAAGGAACATAAGAAATAACCTTGTAGATCCAGATTAGAGCTATACAGCCAGTATTCATTCAGTGGTAAACTTTTTTTTCTTTTCTTGCTATACAGAACATATAGGTTTTTTTAAATGAAGCTAACTAATTTTATATTGTTTTTCTTCTAATGTAGTCACTTTTCAAGGTAAAAATTCAAACGAGCAACTGTTTAAAATATTCATGGATGTGAACAGACTGTAAGGACAACAGTACACAGGACTATAACTGTCCTGTTCTCCTCTGCAGGCTTACTTCTTTGAGGTTTTGAGAAAATTTGACATCTACTTCATCAGTAGAAGCATTATTTGTCTTCATTATCACTGATAATGACATGTTTATTACTAGTTTAAGTGTTACTGCCTTGATTATTATTATTTCTTATTTTCAGCCTTTTGAAGACAACATAGTTTAGAAACAAGAAGCCAGATACTACCAACTGCCAAAAGGCAAAGGAACTGTCTTCAGTTCTAGGATGACAGAAATCCGAGGACAGCAAATATGGTCATGTATTACTGAAAACATAATCTGAGGACAACAAAGAGACACTGGTGTTCCTGAAGGAAAAAGTGGCCCTCTTAAATCTTTATTACTTGTCATTATGTATTTGGCTGAAAGAATAGAGCTTGATTTTCAGTCTCAAATTGTACCCACAAAGGTGTCTAGCAGAAAAAATTTCCACCCCTCCTTCATTATTGTACTTTTTCTATTAGGATTTTTAATCTGGAAACACTTAATAGAATTAAAACTACAAAAACATACAGGGTTACATTCCATAAAAAGTCAATTTTTTCTAAGGAAATAGAAAACTTAAAATAACAAAATGACAAAAAACCCACCCCATATTTGGATTACCAATTAACAAATTGTATTTTTAATTGAAAAAGTTCTGAAGAAAAATTTTTTAATCAGATGGAGTTCTATGTCAAAACAAGCAACCTTTTTTGTGTGTGTGTGTGTGTGTGTATGATGGCTGCATTTAAGATAGGATTCAGATCATCGAGATATGTGGCTACACATCTGTCTTACGTGTACATGTATATGTGACCTATGTAAATCAGTGTGCAATACAGTCTATGCAGGAATATCTGTTCCATTCCGTTGCTAGTCACACAGCTACTATGAGTCGATATACCCTGAAATATCTAGCAAGGCAAGTGAACTGCAGCTGGAAAACCATCAAGAGGGCAAGGGACCCATGCCTAGGAAAGAAACTCACACAGGGCAGGTGCAAACTTATATCTGGCTTCTTATTTACCTGGCACCTAGTGAGTGCCTATGATCAGGATGGACAACAAGAGGCCAGGCAGATAATGTGGCCTTATCTGTGGGAGGTGTGATCTGACAGTATCACTGCAGTTAGATGAGGTGAAGTGCAGGAAGATACACGTGAGTTTCATGATTAGGAATGATGAGCAAGGGTTTGGAAGGATCTTCACAGAGCACCTGCATGGGGAAGACCTATCATCCACTGCCCATAGGTGAGGCCAGCAGAGCCAAGGCTATTCAAGGACAGTAAGAAGACAAAAGCTCCCTGCAGAAGTGAAACTGAAAGCTACTGGGAGTAGGAGAAAGGCTCTAGCACCTTTAGCGTCTCACTTGGAAAAGAAGTTCAAGGGTCAGTAAATGGAGCTGGTGCTATGAAGACCGAGCCATGAGTATCAGTACCTGTTGTCTCCTTCCTGCATGGAAAAGAAGTATCCATTTCCAGTCTGAGACAATATAAGAGATAACAGTGACAAATTATGTCTAAAGGTTCAAACTAGACATAAGGAAAAGGAAAAAAAAAAACAATCAAACTAATACAGGATAGCCAGAAAATCTGTATCTGCACTCATATGCTTTTGGCAATAGCTGTGCTTTAAAGGTAATATTGGATTTGATGACCTCTAGGTGTCCCTTCCCACTAACATTTCTATGAATCTGTAATATTCTACTAGGCTTTCAGCTGCCACTCTGTAGCTATGCTATAGTCCTTCAAGTATTGTGTTATACCTGCCAGGTCCATAGGATGCTTCAGATACCTTGTGGCATCCCAAATGATGCTAGATGCTTTTGTTTTGTAAAAACATAGTCCTCAGTATCCTAAATTAATATTAGGAATGTATCTGATAAGCTAAACATCTGATTGGTTTTTTCTAATCTACGTGTCAAAATCCCCACATAGGTAAAAACTATGAAACATTTAGCCTTTAGGGACAGCAAAGTGAGACAAACCCTACTGCAGGGACAGCCTTACCCTCCATCAATTTGTCACAGAAGCAGCTGTGGCACTGGAACACAAGGCTTGAATCATGGCTCTCAAATACTCTAATGCCTTCTGCTCATACATTGCACTTTGAATCTTATTACAACATTTTATGACAGTAGATCAGTTAGTGTAGGTGTAGAATGGTACACCTGTGGTAAGGAATTAATGAGTTGTTGTTTAATTAAAAAAATGTATTTTATTAATTAAAATTAATAGAGGAATAATATTAAAGAAAACAGTATTTAACGATATCACTCACAAATCATGCATTTCTCACTCATTAAAATCTCATTACAGTTGGGTACTATCTACAGCACGTGCGACAGATACACTGTAGAAGTCGCACTCCCCTATCCCGACAGATGAGCTGTGGGTGGCATCTATGCTGGCTCAAACCACTAATAAGCATTTCCTTCTGGTTTCATTCAACTCTATTGAGTAAATCTCCACTGACCACATGGAAACTCAGATATTTAGAGATCAATTCATTTGCCTAAAAATAGGTATTTAATACAGATGACATGAGTTTTACATCTTACCTGGCAAAGAATGTCTTTGACAACCTAATATACATGTAAATGTGGACGATCTTCAACGTAGTTGAATGAAGGGATTACACTGTCTAACTGTGTATTTAGCAATGTAGTTTTATCCATCCTGTCTACAGTGAAGAGCTTATGGTACTTACAGACTGTGTAAAGGAAGTCTAATTTTTAGTACGTGCAAGAAGGTGTTATACAGGCAAATAGAGAAGTTTAATAGTCTACAAATGTGCTACCAGGTAGAGAAACTTATTATGCCAATAGAAAAATAAAAATTAATTTATTTTCTACCTAAAACAAAATATTAGTTCCACAAGCTTGACATTTCCTGAGAAGGGCTGAGGGATTCGAAGAACACTACATGAAAGTATGCACTAAAATACACTCTTTAATTACATTAACTCATTTTTCAGCCTCACTGCTTTAGTTAGCATACCAACTAACAGCACTACAGATATCTCAAGCTAACATACAGAATTAACTTTCATGCAATTCAGAATTATCTGTGGAAAACTTGGCTTAAGTTACCTGGGTGACAAGCCCAAATGTAAGAATCTGTACTATAGATATCTTAAACTGGTCAGATGAATCCCACAGTCTCCATATAGTTTAGTGTAATGGGGAGTTCTGCTCAGGATATGTATTTTAGGGTACACTTTGGATACTGGCAGAAAATTCTGTATTTCATTGTAAAGGACAAATAATTAATTTCTAGATTCTTATAGATTTAATAGTATTTCTCCCTAACTACTAGATTCATATTTTAAATGCAAGCTTAATTTTTGAAGATATTTTAGAAACGTGTTTAATTTTATTCTGTTTTCACAAATACTAGTTTTCCATTAACATGGAACAAAAGAGTAGCAAAAAGCCCATTAAATTGTCATTCATTGTCTTTGTAATGTATCTGCTAACATTCCAATTGACAGAGCATTTGTACATAAATCATAACTGCCTCCTCTGTTAGAAACTGAATCCCACAGTTACCATTTCAGTGTGAAATTTCACAGTTAAAAAGTTTTTTCCCACAAAGCTAATTTAGTCTTTTTATGCATGTAGACTTGCACTGGTTCAATTAAAAAAAAAAAAAAATAATTAAAAGCTTTACTTCATTTTCTACTGTTTAAATATCTGAGCAGCAGGCAGTTTACAAAGCAGGACAGCTAACAAATTCCTTGGTCATCGCTGCTATATCTTAGTGTATTTGAAATTAGGTCAATGAGCTGAATTTAGCCTAGAGTTCAAAATGTGTGCACACAACATTTGACTAGATGGAAGTTGCAAATGTGCTCCAGGCAAAGAGAAGAGAAACTGGATGTTCCACTAGCCCCTATTCTGACATGTAGGTCTGCATGGGCAGACACAGTGAATAAGTAAGGTTAGGGGTCCCTTGAGCATTTGCCAACAACATTCATCCATTGATACCTTGAAGAAAGGTCATGTGGTAGTCAGGAGCTCAACACTACAGGGAGAACAGTGTTATGAGATATGTAGACTGCCTTTCTTGGGCCAGTATGATGGCCCTAAAATAAAAGGGCCATATAACGAAAATATATACTAACGTATGAAATAAACTATTTCTTAGCAACTCTTAAAGGACAAAAAAAACCCCCAAATTTTAGAGACATAGCCTACTGGAGATACTGAATATTTTATATCAATACATTGAGATATATATTTGAAATAAAAAAAATAACAGATGACAAAAAAATATTATGCTTAAGTCGTGGGCAAGTAAAAACTGCATCTACTTGTGCTTCAGGGTAATCAAAATTCATGTAAGTATATGTAAGTGGCATCTTGTCAGAGTCTGTCTAATAAGACTTGTTGAAAGCATGGTTCTATTAATTGTGACTTAACCTCCAAGTAACATAACTGGAGTGGAATTCATATACATGACTCTGTGCATGACACAAACTTGTATACATCTGCCCACCATATACCATATAGACCTACATGTCTGGAATTTAGTTGAATTAAGGACTGGAAGAAGTCTGTATTTTGAATTTTTCACCTATTTTTAATATCTTAATTTAGTCATTGGTATCCCAGGTGGATAAACACTGGACTATTCACTGAATTCTGTTTCTGTTCAGAACCTAGCCTTAGCATATAGTACTTCAACAAAAAGAGTAAAGTGGTCTGTGCTGATGGCCATCCTGCCTTCACTAAAGTAAGGAACTGGTATCCAAGTTAGTCCATTTATAAGGACTTCAGGGGTTATTTAATTATATTACAGGCTCTTACTGTAGACAGACATGTGCGTACACGTTTCTCTTACATATGCCCATTTCTCTATTGTTTTTGTCTCGTAAGTGAACAGGTATATCTATTTTTATTTGTTTATTTCTTTTTGATGGACTGTCTAAAAATATCTCTTAACACATCTATCTCTTTTTAAAAAGTGATGCTCTTTAAAGAATGTCTTACATTTTGCAGTATCAAGATGAGATGTTACAGTACTAAGATGTACTGGTGACAAATCTAGATACCAGTAACTACATTAACAAAGTGTAGCCAAATATGTATACTCTACTTTTGTTTTCATATAAGGATTTCCTCAAAAGACTTATGCACAATTTACAAAAACCTTGTTGCTCATGACATCTGTTACTACAACTGTGTTATTGAAGTACATGAAACTGTATGACAGTACTTATTTAAGAGAGTAGATACATTGATTATGTGTGTAATTTTAAATTGTCTTGAAAACCTCTCTTATAGGTAAAACAGTACATAAATCAGACGCCAGAAAAAGAAACAATAAGCACAGTTTTCAGCTGCTGTGTTTGTGCCGTAGTTTTCTCAGTCAATTCTTGAAAAGCCCAAAAGACAAAGGAATTTAAATATGAATGATCAAATAAATTAAGGCATCCTTCTTCTTAATTTGAAATTATATGGTGATATTGTGGTGTAAAGGCTACCTGAGAGCATCTCTTGGACAACTGACACCATTACTATGTCTGCTCAACTCTAATCCATTAGGTGATTCTGGCATCTGCTGGGGAAAAAAAAAAAAAAGCATAGATAATTGAGGTTCCCCACAAGTTCTTTAAGGATATGCAGGGAAGAAACAAAGAAGTACAGATTAACTATTAGCAGTGTTTCATACTTGTAACACATTTGGAGACCAGAAGATAATAGCAATGCAAGTAGCAACTGATTATTAGCTTTAGAAACAAGAAGAAAAAGGTCAAAAAGATTATCTTGGAGTGATGTGACCAGTCAAGTCTTGAGTGGCTTATGATCACTGTCTCAGGAGGCAATAAAGAGTGAATACAACAGCTCGTCACGGGGAGCATTCTTGCAGAGAGGACCAAGGCTGTGCTGCAGGTGGAGCCCACAGTGGAGCTGCTGCTCCTCAGGGCTAGGCACCATCTGGGACCTGATAGGGCAAACGGCCAAAAGTCACGCTGATTCCCCTGAGCATCTAGTGTCCATCTGAAATACATCAAGGGGCTGGGGACTCAAGATGGTGGGGCAGTATGTGCATATGTTTGCTCTGCGAGGAGTATGAAGTAGAACAGAAACTTTAGAATAGAAATTGCTCTTCAGTCGCTGTACACATCCTGCTTAAAAAAAAAAAAAAAAAGTTATGTGACTGAGTCCTGTCCTTGCAGCTGCATCACCCTAAATTTGTCCCTAACCAGTGAGATAAAAATGGAAATATTACTCTAAAAGTACAGAGACAACTGAGAAAACAGTAAAGCCGTGGGCTTTCCTTCCACATATAAATATGCCCTTGCTTCACATCATTATCTAGTCTATGTTTCTATTCTGTTATTAAAGCAGGTAACATCAGTTTGATTGTCTGGAAAATAAGGAAATTAGTATTTTGCTAAGAACTGCAATAATAATATCCAGGTACAACTACCAGTGTCTTTTCCCTGTTTTCTGGAAAGGAAAACATCCAGTAATACCACCTGAAAGGTCAGAAATGAGGGAAGAGGTGACTGTCTGTGTAGATATATAATCAAGAAATAGCTGAATGAAATTCCACTGAAGAATGTAGTAAAATGAAGTGATACATCAGTGTCAAATATCTGGAATCTTAGGTTATTCATCCTCAGGTGCGTTACCTATACAAATAAATTATGAATGTGAAGAATACAAAAAATAAAATTCAGCTCAAAGGGTGAGCTAAGAATATAACCATTAAGTTATATTAAAAATGAAAATATTTTTCTCTGGGTCCCATTCATTTTGTCATAGTGTCTTTTTCTTAGCATAGAGATTTTTTTCTTTTCCACAGAAGGAGAGAATACATAAAACTGATATTTGGATGGGTAATATG
Organism: Tetrax tetrax; assembly: GCA_009806455.1. Taxonomy (NCBI): domain Eukaryota; kingdom Metazoa; phylum Chordata; class Aves; order Otidiformes; family Otididae; genus Tetrax; species Tetrax tetrax. Next base: position 49,755 of record WHYT01016249.1, read on the forward strand.
TTGTCTAAAGCACGAATTAAGATATTTATAGATCTGATTTCTTAACATATTTGTCAAATTGTTATTTCCTGGTTACTGGTTATTTCTGCACTAAGTTATTTCAGCTTTTGCTGTATTTGTTCATTTATTTTCATAACTCTTTTTTTATACACAGAGATTTACTATCTGTACAAATATTAACAGATGGATCTATATTTTATTCTTAGAGAACCAAGAAGAACACTTACTCATCATTTGTGAATTTAGATTGTTTCAGAAATCTGTACTTCTATTCCATTCAGCCTTTAATTCATTTGAATCCTTGAGTGATGATGATATGAAACAAGCAAATATTTTTCTTTACAACATCTGTACATGTGTGTGTGTGCCTGTATGCATGTGTGATTTATGAAAACAATGATTTTTTTAATTCTCCAGTCAGTCAATTCTTTTGTTTTGTCTCTTAATTGTTTCCCCCATCTGCTGTTTACACCACTTGAGCATCAGTAATTTATGTGGAGATACAAAATCTAATGCAACTAAAAATTACGTTAGTAATCCAAAAAAAAAAGCAACACATAGTTCAATAATCTGGAAAATGAATACTTTGAAAAATGTTTTAAAATACATTTTCTCCCTTTTGTTCATGGGGAAATATGTTTAATAATGTACAGAGTATACAGAAACTGGTTTAAATTGAGAAATACACTCAAGAATATATTGCAACACAAAACATTTTCCTTTTTAGAGATTGTCGTAGTTCAGCCCTGATCCGGACCAGAATACGCAGTCTCTCTCTCACTCCCCCCACCCTCCGATACAATAGGGAGAGATAATTTAAGAAAAGAGAGATAATATAAGAAAAACGACTCGAGGTTCGATATAAGGACAGGGAGAAATCCTTAAAGTTACCATCACGGGCAAAACCAGACTCGACTTGGGGAAAACTATTCACTTATTACTACAACTAGCAGGATAATGAGACAGAGAAACAAGATAACCTCCTCCACCCCTCCCACTTCCTGAGCTTAACATTATCTACCTCCCCCCACCCCCGAGCAGCACAGGGGGGAAGAGGGAATGGGGATCGTGGTCAGTCCATTATGCGTTGTTTCACGCTGCTGCTTCACAGTTGGGGGAAGAACTCTTCACATCCCTCCCCTGCTCCAGTGTGGGGTCCCACCCATACGCCACAGTCCTTCATTAAACTGCTCCGGCGTAGGTTATCTCTTCCACGGAGTGCAGTCTCTCCAGAACGGCTGTCCCAGCGGGCCCTCCACGGGCCACAGCCACATTCAGGCATCCACCTCCCCTGCTGCGGGGTCTTTCACGGGCTCCAAGCTCCAAGTGGATCTCTGCTCCTCTGTGGACCTCCATGGGCTACAGGGGGACAGCCTGCTCCACCTTGGTCATCACCACAGACTGCAGGGGAATCTTGGCCAGAAGCCACATTACTCCTCCCCCTCCTTCACTGACCTTGGTGTCTACAGCTGTTTCTCTCACAAGAAAAGTTCGTTCTTCACAACGGGCTGGCAGAAGCCTCTCAGGATCTCTTCACCTTATTCATCCCATCTCATCTCCTCTCCACCTCTTGCAGCCAGGCCGGGCTGAGTTGGGCCCAGTCGGCTGCCTCGTGAGAGGCCAGAGGGTGAGGCCTGCAAGGCCCCGGAGGCCTGCGCCTCCCCCTCTGGGCCTCTGCCCTTGCTCAGCTTCGTCACATCTTCTCTTCTCCTTTTTTTTCTGTTTTCCCCTTCTTAAATACGTTATCACAGAGGCGCTATCACGGGACATTCTGCTCCCAATCGGCTCAGCCTTGGCCAGCAGTGGGTCCGCCCTAGGCCCGGTCAAGTCCACTGAACAAAGGGGAGCAACTTCTAGCAATTTCCTACAGAAGCTACCACCTTAGGCCCCCCTCACTAAGCAAAACCACAACAGAGATTCAGATTTGTTCAGTTCTAGATTGCTTCAGTTAAAATTTAGAAAGCTTCATACAATTCACATACAAATGTTTTTTATTTCATGATAAAAAAATGTTTAAAGTCAACTCTGATATAAAATATCCCTAATATTTAATCTTACGATATATGAATAAAAATTGCAGGTATTTTATATAGTGACTCTTGCAAATGCACATGATGTTTGATATGTATGTGTTGATATACACAGTAATATAGCTATAATCATGTTGCGTACAGTAAGTAATCCTACCCCTTGAACACGGATACCGGCATTGTCAGGAAATGGAAATAGGACTAAATGAGTATACTAGGATTTAAAATTGCTATGTCATTACCTATACATGCTTACATAGAATCATAGAATAGTTTGGTTTGGAAGGGACATTTAAAGGTCATCTAGTCCAGCCCCCCTGTAAGGAGTAGGGACATCTCCAACTAGATCAGGTTGCTCAGAGCCTCATCCAACCTAGCCTTGAGTGTTTCCAGGGATTTCCATCAACCACCTCTGTGGGCAACCTGTTCCAGTATTCAACAACTCTCACTGTAAAGTTTTTTTCCTAATATCTAATCTGAATCTACCTCCCTCTATTTTAAAATCAGTAACTCTGAATCCACATCAATAACTCTGAAACCACCTTCCTGTAAATATTTATCATACATTTGCATAGTCTATGGACTATAATAGTCAATATATTTATGGTCAATATCTGATTTGGTTTTGGCAGAGAAAGCTCTTTAAGCTGTCCACTTACGCTGTCAGTAATTATATAAAATTTGAGTGGTTTCATACTGATTCTTACCACAACCACAATCATGAAAAAAAGGCCCAAACAAAACCCCACCACACTCTGAAAGAAACAACCAAGCAACCAAACTAAACCAATCAACCAACCAAAAAAACCAGCAGAGCATCAAATGCTTTTCTGAATCTTTCAGGAAGGACAAGCTTGTAAGCTTATGTCTGAATTTTTTATTTTTTAATCACCATAATTTATATACTGAAAAATCGCAATACAATCTACAATATAATGGTTGAAGAATGTCCTTAGTTTTCCATTCACTTTCCTAATATCTTCAATATTGACATGATAGAACATTTAGAGAGAGGATGAAGAGTCATAACCAGTCCCATTGAGTAGGAAAGGGTGCGATAAGGCATGAAAATGGTGAAACATGAGGCATGAAAATGGCGAAAATTCACCTATCAACACAGGTAAAAGCAAATATAAAGGCTGATATTTCAAAACAAAACCAAACCACACCTATCCTGTTTAAGGTATATGGGGGAAAACACCTATCTCCACCAAATCCACACAAACGCAGTATAAACAGTAAGTTTTACATTCCTTCTGCCCTGGGGAAACATAGTTATGCATTGTTTCTTATACTGCTTAAGTCAAGTCCAGTCTTACAGGAGTAATAATAGAGGAAGAGTACCTGTAAAATATTAAATGAATGCAAACATTTAGAGGAATGTAATTTCATTCGTTAAGAGAATGTACATAAAGTGCATATATGTGATTATTCAGCATACACATTGGTAAATTGCTAGTAGAGTACAGATGATTTTGTCATAACGCAAATACTCTAGCCTCTAGAGTTCCCACTAAATGAGGATTTTAAAAAGTTTAAAAAAGACAATTTCGGTCAATCAAAGCGGTTTCATCTGTTTAAGTTTGTAATATTTCCATCTTAATTGTTTCTTTTATAATTGTCTTTGAATTACCTTTCAACAAAAAGTTCTTTAAAACTACTTTGTATGGGGAAATGAAATATTTTGACAGTATTAACATGTTTTTCATTTATATTCAACAGTCTGATACCAAAAAACTGATACTTTCTCCAGAAGTTTGCACATTATGTGAATTAGAATTTTGCAGCAGAGTGTGACAAATATGACAAGTCTCCCATCAGTTTTACTAGATGTAAATACTGTAGCAAACAGTTAGCAACTGTTCAGCAGAATAAAAATAAAAAAAAAAATAGGGTCAGTAGGGTTTGGGATTTTTTTGTTTCTAGTACTTTATGAGGAAAGCTCTGTCTGAACACTTCAGTTAAATATTCTGTAGTGAAATAAAACAGCAATTGCCACCGAGTAAACTGTCAGGTGATACTGGGAGCTCTAGTATCATAGCTAGATGACGGAGCTTCCATAACAGCTGCTTATTTCCAGATCTTGAGATTTTGAAAAAACTAGCTTTGGTACTATATTTTTTACCCCTGTTGGGGGCTGGCCCTAGTAAAAGATGACCCTGCAAACAAGTTGGGATTTTTAAAAGTTTCTCAAATGAAGAATAGGAAATAGAATAAAAAACAAGTATTGACATTAAAATGTACTAAGGCTGAAGTCCTCAGAGAGTCTTAAATGAGTTACTTTTCTTGTGTGCATGTAAAATTAGGAAGATGTAGCAAAGCTGAGTCTTTCAACAAGGAAATTTTTACAATAGCAGTCTGTAACAAAACCAAAACAAAATATAACGAAACAAAACAAAACAAAACAAAGGAATAAAGCTCTCTTTGGACCACAGGCTTTCCCTTTCATGTTGAAACTTCATCAACTTAGCTGACAACAACTGTGGAATGGAATTCAAGGTTCATTTCACAGGCTTTTCTAATACCTGCAACATTTACCAGTCTATTCACATGCTTAATTTAAGATCTGAAGAATGGTTTCTATATGTTTGCATCCAGCTAAAACAATTATGGATTTATTATCACAATCATATCAAATCACAAAATTTTTCCTGGAGAAAAATATTACTTCTAAAAGTTCAAGATATTTGCATTGACACAAAGTAAGTGGAGAATTCATGAATAATCATAAATGTATGTTTTGACAGAAAAATTACATCAACACCCCTTTCAGAAGAACCTTATCTTTCTTCACATATTAAGAAGAATTTGTTTTTAAATTCATAATTTTCTTCTTAAATAAAATATGCAAAATTATCTGGATGCATATAAAAAGGCAGAAATGTAAATCCAAAGTGAAATTCAGAGTGACTACTACTGATTCAAATCTATGACAAAGTATAGCTTTATCAAAGTCTTAAGTATTCCCACCAAGCTCATGAGATTGTTGTAAAACTTAAATCATAGCACTATTTTCTTCCAAGGACTTTACACTCACATATTTTAAAACTCTTCATGTCATTTCTCCCATTATACTGGTGATGCTAGTGATGTATAAAATGTTTGCCAATATTGTTTAGGCTCTTCTATAGTGTCCACGTTCTTTCAGCTATGCTTTCACAAGATGGAGTTCCTTGAGAGCTATCTTGAGATCTGTCTTGTTGAGATCTGTTCACAACATGAAGCTCCCTTACAGAGCTTGACAGTGTCCAAAGAGCAAGGTCTCACTCTCTCCTTCGTCATCTTTTCCTTCCTTAATCTTGGCTTCATAATACCACTGTGTCCCTGGAGTCATTCGTGGCTGTCATGAGATACCACTGTGAGCTGATTTGGTTGCAATCCTCGCAGAAAACTGACCTAGCAAAAAAAAAAAAAAAAAAAAAAAAAAAAGAAGTGAAAAGAAGTAAAATCTGGGAAGGTAGGAAGAAAAGCAAGGAGAATACATTTAATTTCTTTTTTTGGAAGCACCAAGCCATCCAATCAGCTGAGTTCTTCATGGAACTGTAGTCTCTTCAGCATTTGTCCAAGACTTAGCATCTGAAACAGGTGCTGTACCTTATACTCTCATCCCATGGTTTTCAGAAGTTTGTCAAACAATTACTTGACATTTACAGAGTAGAAAACTATGTGATGACAGTGTTTCAAAAGGCTGTCTTTAATGAACGTAGTGAATCAACCCTTCCTAACTCTTTCCTTAAGGATGCTTTTATGAAGAATACATGATAAGACTAAATGAATAGGAAGACATTGAACTCTCTGAGAAGTGCCAGTACTACTTCTGTGTCATCAAGATGGATTGAGTTTGAGCTGTACTTGTAGGAGATGTAGTGCCCGCTGAGTTACTGTTAATCTTTGTTTATGGCAAGCACACAGAAATCCTATCTAATCAAATATCTGATTTATGTAAAGACATTCTACAAATTTAAATATCTGTTAAATATTTAAATCTAAATAATAGGTTTTGTAAAAAAACACAGCAAATTTTCACAAGAAAAAAAAATGTGACTTAGTGATTTTCTTTGTGAAGGTTTTTATAGAAGTAGTCTAAAGGTCTGTGGACACTAAAAGAGAAGCTAAGAGTCTTGAAAGTGCTTTTCAGTTGAGAGTAGGCAGTAACTTGCCACACCTAGTTCTTTACCCTAGAAATTTTAGGAAATTATACATTTTTTTAATGTCATCTATGTCTCCTTTCCAATTGAACTAGTAGTTTATAGAGTTGGGAGCTCATCATCTCACTTATGTTAGAAGTCTACCTTAGGACAAGAAGACCCTCATTTCTCTACATTAACTACAGAACCATAAGATACATGGCTTGTACATATGCGTCTCCAGCACAGAAAGCTACATTTGACTGCACAAATCAAGTGCATTTTTTTCCTACACTCACAGAGCTGGAGGCCTGAAGGCAATTAGATTACCACATCTGACCTTTCTATATGTCATAATAAGGACCTATGTTCTTCGCATTTTCACAGTGACAAAAACTGCTAGGATTCCTGATGAAGCATTGATGGTCCCTCTTTGCTCTGGTTCTCCTTTTCCCCCTCCCCTACCCCCACCCTCATATGCATAGAAAATGTTGTTCATCTTTTCCTTGAGCAGGATTTAGTTTATGTTTGGAGAAAAGAACTAGCTGAGGCAACAAAAAACCTCTTTTGTTTCATTTCTACTTTTAGCTTTGCATCAAGCCAAATACAAACCCTCAGAGATGTAACATTTCCAGTTTCTTACTTTTAAAACTTTTTAGCTTGTATTTTTCACACAGCAAAATAACACAAATTGTTTTTCTTATCATACAGTTAAGCAGGTGGCATCCAGATGATTATAGGCATCTCCATAGGTGCAGACATTGCAGCATCTAGAAAAAAGTAAGGAGAGGAATTGGTAGCATATGATTTAGTGTCCATGAGAATCAGCGGAAAGTCATATTTCTTAATCAGGAACATAGTTCATTTTAGAAAGATTCTAAAGATGCAAAGTGGTGCAGGTGAAGGATATTGTCTGTTTTCAGAATCTGCCAATGAGAGAGAACATACGAAATGATGAATTTACATAGAGACATTAAGAATCAACCAAACAAGAAGTTATTGGTCCTGGATTTTGAAGAACATGAAGTTTCCCTATACAGTAGATTTATATAATTTATGAGCTTCATGATTCTGAATACATTTCTTTTCCAGACATTTTTTAGCTTTTTATGGTTTTCAAATATAGTGCAATGTGGAAACATATTTAACATGCAATGAAATTTCAACCGCAGATAAAATTTAAGAACTTACAGAGAAATTGACTCTTTAACCCTAAGACATAAAAATTACACTTGCACATTTCGACAAGTATTTGAGAGAAATATACATAAATTCAATGATATATTAATGAATTAATTTGGCTTATCTTAATTTTTGATATTTAAATGCCCTCACTCTATTTGCTTGTGATAAAAATAATAATGGAGAGGGGACACAAAATAAGGAAACTAGAAAGCAAGGAATGGTTTTACCCTACTTCCTGATTTTTATCATAGGGTTGCTTGATTTTGCCAAACTTTGGCTGTTAAGTGTTTAGATTGAGCTACTGATCTAAGCTTCATGTGTAAACAAGGGGAAGGAATGTTCCACAGGCAAAGTATTCCTACTTAAGGCAGACAGATAAGGTAAATAGAATGCAAGAATCACCTGTAGATAAGAAGAGGCACCATCTGGAGGAATCCGCCTGCATTCTCTGATGGCTCCAGTTTTGAATTGCAGAATACTGATACTAGGAGCTACTGAAACCATTAATTGCTCTCTGGTTCTGAACGAGTCTGGTTCTGCTGTGGGTCTAAATGCAGCAGGTCCTTGCAAAAATCAAGTTTTTATTAAGTTATATAGCCAGCAGCAGAAATAAATGAAGATTAATTTTATTCATAAAGCAACTCTGTCTCCTATTTTTTCATAAATCTCTGTCTAAAACCTATAGGAAGAGACACTGAGACTTAAGTGGAATATTATAGCAAAAACAACTGGAACAATTAAAGACTGTATGTTCTATCCAAGATATAATTAGACCAACCTCCCCACCATGAAAATCCTAACCTGATTTTGATGTGCATTCAAGAGGTAATCCCTGTTTGTATGGCATTCATCAAACTGTGTATAAAATTACACTGCAAATTTCTGAATATTAATGTACACAACAGCAGTAGAAGGAAGAAGGAATCTACTGCTTCACCACCAGCACTTTTCCAATTTTTAGCTACTGTATTCCCATGTGAGGCAAAATCTTACATACATCCTTTATATTGTCCTATATCATTTACCCTACATTTGCAGATTATTAAGATCTGCTTTTACATTTAAAATATTATTATGGTAACGATGAAGAAATTTTGCCATCCTAGCCCACCTTTTTCTCCTCCTTGAATCTTCAGTGAAGTCATAATGATCAATATGTGACAATGACACTCTTCCAATAGCAACAGCTTGTGCTTTCATAAACAGAGGATTTTGAATTTATTCAAGGTGCAAGCAGATGGATGAGCTGACTCAGGAGGCAGAAGCTCATCAAAAATACATTGAGTACTCTTTTTCTTGACAGTCTTACATCCCAAAAATGAAGGTTTTTAGAAGGCTTCTCTTAATTGTCCATGTCTCAGCAAAAGAGTAAACTATACACAGTTAATTTAAAGGCCAAAAAGAAAAACACAAAACCCCCTACAACTAAGTGATTTGTACTTTTACATCTTGATTTTGTGCAGTTACGTGACAGTAACAGTCAGCTATCAACTAACCTGCCTTCAGCAACTGTATTCAGGATATTGTGTGATGTTGAAATGTCACGATACTTATAGAAAAAAAAAGATTCAGAAATAATAAGATAGTAATAGACTGAGAAAGACTGACAATATTTTTTGTCTCCTGTTATTTATTAAGATCTGTGCAATGTTTTGAATATGTAAGCATTGATTTATTTTATTTGTTTTCTTTTTCTTTTTCTCTTTTTCTTTTTTTTTTTTTTTTTAA
>WHYT01016249.1:70641-80895 GCA_009806455.1 Tetrax tetrax
TTTTTTTTTTTTTTTTTTAAACTTAAGAAACCATTGCGTTCATTTCAGAAGCAAAATATTTAGGTGAAATATATTATACCTTCTACATCCAAACCTCCTAAGATTTGGGTTGTTGGAAGGTGATTCTCAATGAACATAACCAGCTTCTGGTTAATTAGAAATTTTTTCAATGAAGCTATAAAACATTTACATTTGCTCTGTATGTCTAAGGTAATGATTATGCATGCATTCATAGAATCATAGAATCACAGAAGCAACAAAATTGTCATCTAGTCCTTCAAGGAGCAGGGACATCTCCAACTGGATCAGGTTGCTCAGAGTCCCATCCAACCTGGCCTTGAATGTCTCCAGGGATGGGGCCTACGCTATATTTCATACACTAATAAATAGTCTGCTATTCATTCTGTTGAATTTACTTCATTATTTTTGTTTCAAGCCAAGCACACACAAAAGAATGTATATGTTCTTGGTCTATTTCTTAATAAGATATAGCTTGATCAAATGTAAATTTAATTTAAGAGCAGACTATCTATTTTTTCCCTTAATAGAGCTTTTTTCCTTGCGAATTAAATGTTTTCTCTGTAAAAACTACTCCTTACATTACATTTTTCAGTGAAAATCCCTAAGCAGAAAACAAAAAAATCTAACTTAGATAAAACAGTAGAAAGACTACCTGTTGGACTGTTGTCACAATCATAAACCTATTTTTATGTTTGTTGTTATCTGCATGATCTAACAGCTAAATACGTCTTTAGAAAGATTTCAGTGACATAGAATGATACCTACTGTAATGTAATCAAATTGCTCATGTCATTCTACATTGGTATCGAAAAATAGATAGATGAAATTATTTTATCCATAGTTACTGAGTATTGCACACACTTTTTTTTGTGGATGACATGGGAACTGTAAAGTATGAGAATTTACAACTAATCAAAACATTTATTATTTAAACAGATGATTTTGCACTCTACCCAGTTTGCCTGAAAACAAGCAAACAAACAAACCCATCCTATGTTGGAGGTATTTTAGTAGCATGCTTTGAAGATAGATAAATGCAAAGGAAAAATGAGGGACTCTCATTGCATAAATTAATTGGGCTACACATTCACCAATAACACATGTCCTGGTATTTCTAACAACTCACAATCAAGTATCATCAGAAAAAGACACAGAAACAGAACAAGAGAGTGATTATTAAACGCTGAACCTTCTGATGCTGTCACTCCAGAGCAGACCTCTGAAGGAAAGATGCATAGATCAGAGACGCTGCCCTGGCTGACAGCAACTGATACATTAGATAAAGCATTCTGTAATTTCCTGCAAGGAAGATTGTCACAAGGAGGTGTTTCTGCTTTTCATGGTGAAAATGTTTTGTCACTAAAGGCCAATAATGGCTTCTTTTACTTTTGAAAATAATCCTATTAACAATAGTAACAAAACTGTATGTGTAAATTTGCCTTCTGTGACAGTATAGTTTTTTTTTTTTTTTTCCTGTAATTTGGAACAAACTTTGAATATGAATCATTCTTTTTCAGTATTATGGGAAATAACATGGAAACTATAAAAACAGACAGTCTTTAAAAAATGTAATTGCTCTAAAAAAATAATCTGTTCAGCGATACGTTATTTTAGATTGAATCACTGGAAACACTACAATTTTGAACACTAAAAGAAAAATACCATCAAATGGCATTGGTGATGTTATGATTTATTATATTCTCTTTGCACTATGTATTTGTAATGTATTGCTCACATTTAATTATCTACCATTTTGAAAACTAAGTTTCAGTTAGTTCTCAAACTCTGTATTGAGCTTCTACTGAAGTGAAGGTAGAGAAGAACCATAGCATTCACAATAACCAGCTCTTGCTTCTTTGCAGTTGCTGCAAAGAAATAGTAGGAAACAATAGTAAAAAAAGAAAATAATATAAAATCTTTTTTTTTTTATTCCCTCATGTCAGAATAAATGCTATTAAAATCATAAAAACTCCTTTGTCTAGAGATCTCTGTAGCTGAAGAATAAAGAACACCTTGCCCAAAAGAACAAGGTAAGCAGTGAATATGAAGCACTGCCTCCTACCAGCTGTTCAAAATTGAGATCAAGAGAACCACTCTCTTGGTGGTAAGCACCTGAGCTTGCACATGACTTGACTGTGTGTGTTTCTGTTTGACTTTTATGACATGTGTTGTGAGGAAGGGCATAATTATCAAATAACCTGTTTGAAAGTATTACTTTGAGTGTTTATTCAGAAATGACAATACTAGTAAACAGAGGGCCACATACCTCAGGAGAGAGAGAAGTCATAATCATGTGTAACTGTGGTTGAGGGTAAGGTAAGCAAAGGAAAGACTATATTATAAAAATAACACTAAGAGATTTAGACAGTAATGTTCAGTTGAACATGAATTTGCTTTAAATACATTAGACAATGCCTGAATCAAAACCTTTTGGAGGTCTGATGAAAAGGCTTCCTTTGATTTTTGAAGAGTGTTAGATTAGACACATAGAGTATCTATGTGAATCTTTGCCCACATGTTGAACTAAGAGCAACTGTATCAGGCCAGCTCAAGCAATATGTAAAATATTACAATTTAGATCTACTTTTATTAGGCAAAAGTTGAAGAAAATAAAACTATTTGTTCTGTTATTGTAGCATACTATGATTTGCAGACATAGAAATAAAATAAAAAGTTGAATTGTAAGCCTTTTACTTGAGATGAGTAACATTTCATTACGTTTGTGGCATAAGGTTTAAGCAGGAATTGGTGGAAAGCATGCTAATCACAGCAAGCCTGGCGCACTATAGATAGAAACGAGTTTCATAAATTTTCCTGGCAAAGAATTTATCAGTGGCTTTGCAACATGAATTTGCATTTATTCTGATTAGATAATAGAATAGAGAGTAGATTAAATTAAATCAACAGCTTTGTTTTAGTTTAGTTTAGATTCTGGCTTAGAGACTAAATGCTGGAAAATTTGCAGTTGAAACTGAAACTCGAGACTTAGTCCAAACAATAGTATGAGTATACAATACATAACATAGAAATGCAGCATTTTCATACTATCTTATGGGCATTTTATGGTTTCAAAGTCTTAAATCAAGAAAACTTTCAGTGGATAACTGCATGTAAACTCAAGAATTCAGAATTAAATGAAGAAACGATAATGCTGCAGAACAGCTAGTCTCCATGGAAATCCATTGTATGTACTCAGACCTCTGGTGATCTCAAGTGCCAACCCTCTCATAACAGCAGCAGTGACTCAAAGGTTATATAATTTCTAGACATTTCTACAAACTGTGTATCTCTCTCTGGTAGTATACAAATGAAGTATGGAGAAGGATGTTAGACATCATTGTGAAAGAAATAGAATAGAAAGAAGTAAAGCTCAGGGTTAAAACAGATAAACTGGATGCTCAGGATGTTGAATTTTTGTTCAATGACTTTTAATACTGACAAAAGTTAAAAATAGGGATGGAACATAAAGTATGTTATATGGAGAATGACATCAATTAATATCTTGCAGTAAAAAAAATATCTGCAAGACTGTTGAGAGATATTTGCAAATATTCCTTCACAATAAATGTCACATTCAATAATCATGTTCCAAAACACCTGGTATTGTTTCATGTTTTTTTTTTATAAAACATTGTGGTACATCTATTTACTGTCCAATTGTCGTAGTTCAGCCCTGATCCGGACCAGACTACGCAGTCTCTCTCTCACTCCCCCCACCCTCCCAGACAATAGGGAGAGATAATTTAAAAAAACGACTCGAGGTTTGAGATAAGGACAGGGAGAAATCCTTACCGTCATGGGCAAAAACAGACTCGACTTGGGGAAAACTATTCAATTATTACTACAACTAGCAGGATAATGAGACAGAGAAACAAGATAACCTCCTCCACCCCTCCCACTTCCCGAGCTTAACATTATCTACCTTCCCCTCCCGAGCGAGACAGGGGGGAAGAGGGAATGGGGATCGCGGTCAGTCCATTATGCGTTGTTTTACGCCTCTGCTTCACAGTTGGGGGAAGAACTCTTCACATCCCTCCCCTGCTCCAGTGTGGGGTCCCACCCATACGCCACAGTCCTTCATTAAACTGCTCCGGCGTAGGTTATCTCTTCCACAGAGTGCAGTCTCTCCAGAACGGCTGTCCCAGCGGGCCCTCCACGGGCCACAGCCGCATTCAGGCATCCACCTCCCCCGGTGCAGGGTCTTTCACAGGCTCCAAGCTCCAAGTGGATCTCTGCTCCTCCGTGGACCTCCATGGGCTGCAGGGGGACAACCTGCTCCACCATGGTCTTCACCACAGGCTGCAGGGGAATCTTGGCCAGGAGCCACATTACTCCTCCCCCTCCTTCTTCACTGACCTTGGTGTTTGCAGCTGTTTCTCTCACAAGAAAAGTTCGTTCTTCACAACGGGCTGGCAGAAGCCTCTCAGGATCTCTTCACCTTATTCATCCCATCTCATCTCCTCTCCACCTCTTGCAGCCAGACTGGGCTGAGTTGGGCCCAGTCGGCCGCCTGGCGAGAGGCCAGAGGGTGAGGCCTGCAAGGCCCCGGAGGCCTGTGCCTCCCCCTCTGGGCCTCTGCCCTTGCTCAGCTTCGTCACATCTTCTCTTCTCTTTTTTTTTTCTGTTTTCCCCTTCTTAAATACGTTATCACAGAGGCGCTATCACGGGACATTCTGCTCCCAATCGGCTCAGCCTTGGCCAGCAGTGGGTCCGCCCTAGGCCCGGTCGAGTCCACTGAACAAAGGGGAGCGACTTCTAGCAGTTTCCTACAGAAGCTACCACCTTAGGCCCCCCTCACTAAGCAAAACCACAACACCAGTAAATGATTTAGATATTTTAAAATATCAGACTCTGTCTATGTGAAACTTGAAGTTCTGAAATATATTTAACTGCATATACAAACTTTCACAGACATATACACACAGACGTATACAGTATTTTTAAAAAGGAAGATACACTTCCAGAGTTTAACAAATAATTCACGTTAAACGAAAATAATCCTATTTTATTTTGATAAATCTAATTTTTATATTTAAAATAGACATCTGATAGAACTTATATATTGGAAAAAAATTAAAGTTTTGTCTGAAACCAAAGCTATGACAACCAGAAATTTATCTTCATTATATTGCTTTTCACTACTGCATCAGATGTATGCATTAATTATATATTAATTTTTCTATTTACACATTGGACTAGAAAGCAGTGTAATATTCAAAGGTAGTCTCATACATATTGATAGTCTGTTTTTTTTTTTTCCTATAAAATGTCTATCTATAAAAGAAAAGAATGTATATCTATAAAAGAAAAACTTATGTTTTGTAGCTTTATCTTTTTAATTAGTTTGTTTGTTTTGCTTCAGGAATTATATTAAACACCTTTTATGGTTTTGCGGTCAGCAGACACGCTAACAACTTGCAGCATGCTATCAGCAGTGTCTATTTTAAAGCAATTCTGGCTCTCAAAATCATTCACAAACAATTTACTTGAGACAGGCAAACAATCATTAACACTCTGAAGCCACTCTGACCTAGGTCAGACCTGGTAAAAACAGGTGCTTCTTAATGATATCCAATTTCCTAGTAAATCCCTTTCAGAGAAATTAATAAATCACAAGTTGCTATCAGGCCATGGCCAACTTCCATTTCAAAAGATAACCCTATGGAAATTATTTGAAAGCATATTATACAACCATCTGAAGAGTCAGGTGTTGCCAACTGGAGCATAAAATACTAATTTATACCTGTTTACAGCTAGCTGCTGTCAAAGGCCCATGAGATGGGAAGTAGAAATACAATGTACCTCTAATTTTTTTGAGTCACCTTTGGTTCTCACTGTTCAAATGAAACAAGAAACCTACTGCCTCTAAACCACAGACAAACAGTCTAGGAGAGGAATTCAAGGATCTACACATATAGTGCCAGTTAAGACACTCTGGAGTATCGTGCTGGGCCCTGAGTTGCCACTCCAGAAAGATGTCAGTTTCCTACAGTCCCGTATCTCACCTGCCAGCCTTAGGCTTGTCTTGGATGTCTTGCATCATCTAAAATGGTATTAGTCAACTATCATAAAAGGTTAGGAACACCAAATACATCAGAAGATGGTATAACTTTAGTGTTCTCCTGTATGTTTATCCCCAGGTAAAACTACATGCTCAACAGCTTCTAAAAATAAATCCATGTAAGTACACATTATTCTTAGATCTACCAACTGGGATAAGAATGGTCCTAAGTGTAGGAGCAGGCCATCCCTGTGTGCTGAAAGATGAGCTGGAGGGCAAGAAAACTGCCCTGATTGAACCATTGGCTGGAACTCAGGAAAAAAGTTTATGACCTTTGGAAGAAGGGACAGGAAGGGACAAGGATGTTGTGAGGTTACACAGGGAGAAAATTAAAAGGGCCAAAGTCCAACCGCAACTTAATCTGGCTACTGTAGTAACCGATAATAAAAAAAATGTTTCTGTAAATACATTAACAACAAAAGCTAAGGAGAGCTAAGGAAAATCTCCATCCTTTAGTGGATGGAGGGGGAAACAAAGAGACAAACTATGAGGAAAAGGCTGAGGTACTTAATGCCTTATTTGCCTCAGTCTTTAATACTAAGACCAGTTGTTCACTGAGTACCCAGTCCCTTGAGCTGGAAGACAGGAATGGGGACCAGAATGGAGCCCTCATAATCCAAGGAGAAATTGTTAGCCATCTGCTACACCACTTAGACACACAAAAGTCAATGGGACCAGATGGCTTCCACCCAAGGGTACTGAGGGAGCTGGCAGAAATGCTGACCAAGCCACTCTCTGTCATTTATCAGCAGTCCTGGCTAACCAATGAGGTCCTAGTTGACTGGAAGTTAGCAAATGTGACACCCATCTACAAGAAGGTCCAGAAGAAGGATGTGGGAAACAACAGGCCTGCCAGTCCAACCTTGATAGTGGGGAAGGTTATGAGTAGATCATCTTGAGTTTAATCACATGACATGTACAAGACAACCAGATTATCAGGCATAGTCAGCATGGGTTTATGAAAGGCAGATCCTGCTTGATTAACCTAATTTCCTTCTAAGACAAATTGACCTGCTCATTGAATGAGGGAAAGGTTGTAGATGTTTTCTACCTGCACTTTGTAAAGCCTTTGACACTGTTTCCTACAGCATTTTCCTGCAGAAATTGGCTGCCCGTGGCTTGGATGGGCATACTGTTCGCTGAGTAAAAACTGGATGGATGGTTGGGCCCAAAGGTGATGGTGAATGGAGTTAAATCCAGGTGACAGCTGGACACAAGTGATGTTCCCCAGGGCTCAGTATTTGGGCCAGTTCTGTTTGGCATCATTACTAATGACCTGGATGAGGGGATTGAGTGCACCCTCAGTAAGTTTGAAGATGACACCAAGTTGAGCAGGAGTGCTGATCTGCCTGAGGGAAGAAAGACTCTACAGAGGGATCTGGACAGGCTGGATTGATTGACCAAGGTTAATTGTATGAGATTCAACAAGGGTAAGTGTCAGGTCACAACAACCTCATACAACGCTGCAGGTTTGGGGAAGAGTGGTTTGAAAGCTGCCTAGTGGAAAAGGACTTGGGGATGCTGGCTAATAGTCAGCTGAATACGAGCCAATAGTGTGCCCAGCTGGCCAAGAAGGCCAATAGCATCCTGGCTTGCATCAGGAACAGTGTGGTCAGCAGGAGTAGGGAAGTGGTCATCACCCTGTACTCAGCACTGGTAAGGCTGTACCTGAAATACCGTGTTCAGTTTTGGGCCCTTTATTACAGGAAAGACTGAGGTGCTGGAGCACCAAAGAACAAGAAAGCTGGTGAAGGGTCTGGAGAACAAGACTTAAGAGGAGCAGCTGAGGGGAACTAGGGTTAGGGTTGTTCAGTCTGGAGAAAAGGATGCTTAAAGAAGACCTTATCACTCTCTACAACTACCTGAAAGGAGGTTGTAGTGAGGTGGGTGTTGGTCTCTTTTCCCAAGAAGCAATGATAGGACAAAAGGAAATGGCCTTAAGTTGCACCAGGGGAAATTTAGACTGGGTATTAGGAAAAAATTCATCACTGAAATTGTTATCAAGCATTGGAACAGATTGCCCTGGGAAATGGTTGAGTCACCATCCCTGGAGATATTTAAAAGATGCATAGATATGGAACTTAGGGATATGGTTTAGTGGTAGACCTAGCAGCGCTAAGTTTACAGTTGGACTTGATGATCTTAAAGGTCTTTTCCAACCTAAATGCTTCTATGATTTTATGATTCTAAAAGTTGTGTGGATTCTGCTAGTGTTTTTGACTCCACAGGAGAAATCAAATCAAAACAAAACAAAAACAGACCACTTCTTATAAACTTATTTGAAATGTCTAAGCTTTTAAATACATATGAAACTATTTCAGATTTTAGCAGAAAGATTTATATGGGACTGCAATGCCTGATATTGATTTGTTCAGTATTAAACTATGTGAGATAATGCTTGCAGATACATCGCCATATTTATATACCACAGTGAATAGCCTTTGAAATACATGGGAATTTAATGTTATCCTGCAGTCTTTGTATACCTTCCTCTTCTGGTCTTAGCCAAGAAATCCTATTAACCTCCATGTCACTAGACTCTTAAAAACCAGAATAGTATTCCTCAAATTTATTTCTGTGTTCAACAGACACCATACAAATTGTTTAAACATTTTAAAGCAATATATATTTCTATCTGGTATTAGATAGTCTTTATTTAGAATACTACTTAGTAAAGAAAAGAAGTATGAAAAAGTGGCTTGAGCAATTGAAAATATGCTTGCTGGTATTCCATGCAAACTTTTGGGAAATTATTGGAGTTAATAGACTTTAGAAGATGTAGAGTGACTTTGTTTGGCTAGTTCAGTAGTGCACACCATTATACTAATTACGGTACAGTACAATCAGGCTAATTATATGTTAGTAATAGGCATATCTTTTGGTAATGGTAAGGGTTGTGTTTTCAGCTTGTTTTTCTGTTTCCTTTTAATAAATAAGAAGATAAGTGCTTTAGGGGTTTTTAAAAAATGTTAAATCTTACTTTTAGAAGTTCCTTACTTGTTGAACTAAGCAGTCCTTACTGAGACTATAAATTAAAATATGTCAGTCTTTCATAATTAAATGTATGTGAATGACTAGCCAGATATATCTCAGTGCTTTATCTTGCAACTCACAAAATTACACTCACAAAAACTAGTCATCAGATTAATAGAGGCTGACATTAAAAAAGAAATATCAAAAATACTTATTATCTGTGAATCAGTTCAGTTATTTACTAGAATATAATGTCAAGTATTTTAAAAAGTATAAACTGAAACAGGCTTCAGAAAAGCTAGGATTACATAAGTGATAGGAAGATGGTGGATATTTAATTCAGAATTTGCCATCAAAATTTTGCTGAGCTTTGAAGAACAAAAAGGTTTGGACAGACTACAATAAGTTTTGATTAAATAATGATTAAAGATATTTCACTGTTTCTTCACATCACTGACAACATTTCATCCTTAGCAAGTTAAAAAAAAATAAAAAGCAAACCAAAAAACAAATCCCAACAGTTTCCATCTGTCTTGGTTTTGGCTGGGATGGAGCTCATTTTCTTTCTAGTAGCTGCTGTGTTTTGGATTTAGTATGGAATTTGGTTTGTGAGGGACATTGATAAGACACTGGTGTTAAGCATGTGTCTCCTAAGAGATCAAGGATTTTTTCCAGCTTCCAGATTTTGTTAACATGCAGGTGCAAGAAGCTGGGAGGAATATAGCCAGTACAGTTGACCCAAACTGGCCAAAGGAAGTATTCCACACCATAGACATTATGTTTAGTATATAAGTGGGGATTGTCTGGTGGGCAGATCTCTCTCTCTCACTGCTTGGGAAATTGCTATTCCAAGATCTCTTCTTGGGATCATTCTGAGATGGCTCCCAGTTCTGTTTCATGATTACTGCTCACAAAACGAACAGGCTGTGTCAGTCATCAGGTGGTGAGAAATTCTGGATTGGTCATTTTGTGTATTTTATTATTTTGTAATATTTTTGTTATTATTCTTGTTACGGTTGTTGTTATCTTTTCCTTTGCTGTCCTAGTAAAATCTTTTTATCTCAACCCACAAATTTTCCTTTGTTTCCAATTCTCTTCCCCATCCAACCTGGGAGTGGGGAGAGTAAGTGAGCAGCTGTATGGAACTTAGTTGCTGGCTGGTGTTAAACTACGACACCATCTAATTCCACTCTACTTGC
>WHYT01016249.1:119862-147717 GCA_009806455.1 Tetrax tetrax
TGTTTTTAAGAAGCATCAAATATAAATCTCCTTAGTTTTAAACCAAAAAAGAAGTTGTTTTTTTTTTAAAAAAAAAAACTTAGTTTTTTTAATGTTTTTAAGAAGCATCTGAGTGCTAACAAGTACTTTGTTCTGACAGCCTTTAACAGAATGACTCAGCTTATCTTCCTTGCGAAAGTTGATCTAAGTGGTTTCAACCAATCTAGCAGACCAATATCTAATAAAAGCCAATGGCAACCGTGAATACTATGTTCATTTAATACTGTACCTGGTTTACTCAGACCTCAGCTCACTTTTCTTCTCTGAATGAGTGTAATTAAATTCCCACTTCTGATACCAGGTGAATGACATCCAGTTGGGGAAGGAAGAAGAAAAGTTAGAGTCAACTTAGGATAAAAACCAACAGAGTCTGAAAGAGACCATATGTTAATCTTCAGGAGGACTCATGCCAGATATATTATGTCAGTTCTGAAACTCAGTGTCACATACCTGCAGAGTCAAATTGTCCTAACTCTCTGTACAGGCACAAGGAATGCCTCGGCATACACTTTTTCAAAGCAAGGTTGGTGCAGCATGGCCAAATGGAAATTTAGCTGGGACGTTTCTAAGTGTACAAAACACTCTGATCTTCTAACACCATGAAAGGAAACATTCACAGCTTATTCTTGAGGCTATTTTACTTTACATCATGTAATAAACCAGCAAGCAGTTCTCTGTAATATATGCTGCAAGTGCCAGCTACGGGTTGAAGGAATCTTAATTTCAGTTAATTCTTGTCCAAATATAGTTCTGTATTTTATTGCTTTGTAATTTGGATTATATTATATTCAGGAATGTTTTCTGTAGAGAAACCATCCTACAAATATGAACGGGAATCCTAGTTTTTGTCACAGATGAGTGCTTTAAACAAAAAGGTGGAGGGTCACTTTCACACCTGTTTTTTCTGGAGAATCTAAGATTTTCAAGCTACACAGCAGTTTAGTGGGAAAAAGTGGAGGATATCTTGTTGCACAAGACATGACAGCATATCTACAGTTGCTTTCTTCCAGTAGTTTAAAGACCTCTAGGTACCTACAAAATAATTCTAAAGTGTTTATGAAAGGTGATTAAGAAAACGGAGTTCAAATAAGTAATATATCATTATGTATGCATAATTTGTATCAGGAGTTCATAAACCAGTAAAGGTTGTGAACCAAGAATATGTTATCTAAGCAAGGGAAAGGTAACTTGAAATAAATTTCTATCTGGGAAGAGAAAAAAAAAAGAAATACTGATTTCTCACATGAGTGAGAAAAGAGTGGTCAGGGACTGTTGTTAGATCTTTGGTATATGTCACTGATGGGCTTTTATTTTTTTCGTATCACTCCAGACTAATCTCTTCGATTTTTTTTTTTTTTTTCAAATTAGCTGTTGTTACTTAGGCTATTACCAGCTTCTGGTCTCCCATGCCAAATGTTATATAAGGATTAAAGTTGTTAAGAGCTCATTTGCACTTCTTTGTTTCTTTCCTGCGCATGCTTAGGGAATGTCAGTAAGCCTCACTTATAACTTTTATCTGTGTTTTGTTTGTTTTACCAACATATATAAGAATTACCTAGTGGTTTAGAGCTTGGTGGATGTAGTCAAAGTCCCACTTCTCTCAGCGGTGCATCTGGGTAATTTTCCCTCCATGAGGTCTCAGACAGTAGGGCAAGAACAGTACAAAAGTAACCCTTTTATACTGCTTTCGTTGCTATCCTCTTAGTTCAAGCTAGATGTGAAACACTCAGAAAACACACTTCCAGATTATATAAAAGCTTCATTCCAGGTTTAGCAGTCATGAAGAAATAATTTTGTGTGTTTGCTTTGTTTTAATGCAAACCATCTTGTGTTTGGTTACAAATGGCTCTTTCAGGGTCACCAAAACTCAGTCTGCTCAATGTCAATTCTGAAAAGTGTTTTAAAGACCAAAGAAGGTCCTCATACAGAATTGCCACCAAGAAAGACCATTTAGTCTACCAGATCCTCAAAACCCAGAGGGCAGGTGGGCAGGCTTCTACATTACATCATCAAAGTTCAGTAAGCACTCCACATCAATTGCCAAAAAAAAAGCCAGGTCCAATTACAATGAGTGGTTAAGGAATGCAGGCTCAATTCAGCATCCAAATCTCATCAAAGAGAAGCTGTAGAATCCAGCAAAGCCTGTCAAACCTCGCTAGAAGTCTAGTTAAAGGTCATCATTTGTGGAAAGCTCTAAGGAGTGGGTTTTTTTTTCTTGAACCTCAACCCTGGTTCAATTTGGCGAAAGTGAAAAAGATTATGGAAAATGCTTTCATATATTGTAAAGAAGTAAAGTGAAACAACAACAACAACAACAAAAATTATAATTGTTACTTCAAGGCCATACAAGAGCTTGAAGGCTTGAAGTCTAAAACATTTATAGCTAAAGAAACAAACAAAAAAGGTAGTAAAGCAAGGTAGTCTTGGTGAAATGCTCCAAATATTCAAAGCACTGTACACATACTAAATCTTATTCCACCAAATATTTAATACACATTGCACTTTTCTTTATCTTTATTTTGTTTTATTCTATTTTACTTCCTATAATAAGCCACAATACTTGTTCTCAAAATCTATATTTTTAAGCTTTGAAACAAGAATAGAGCATTTGACTCCTGCTGGGAGACTGAGGTTTCTGGCCAAAATAACACACTGCTTTATTTTATTGGGGCCACATTATGATTTGTCATGCATACCATGTAGCTATCCAACACACATCAAGGCAGAGCAAAGCTTGTATTTCCTTCACTTAATGTACTTAAAGAGATTCCTGTTACATTACTTGTATCATACAGTAGGATAAGTATATTAAAGATGTTAAACCATTCATTGTAAAATCAGTTCTATCTTTAAAAAAAAGAAAAATAGCAATGAAATTCTGGTAATTATTTCATTCTTGAATAGTTATTTAAATTTGCATGTCAGTTATTATCATGTTGTTGGTCAGTAACTTAATATTTACCTATTCATGAACTGTTAATTTTTGTTATGAAGCTGGTCACGAACAGGTGATATGGTTAAGAGAAAATTTTAAAGGATTCTTATGAACATGGAGAAAACTTTCAGGTTTGTGCCACATCTTGACAAAATCAGCAGAGTTCCACTGACTAAAGAGATCCACAACAACTCATAGCAAGGAAAGTTCTTGCCCAGGTTTTTTAATCAGAATTCTGTAAAAATGTTCAGTATTTGGCAGAGGGAGGCTAAGGAGATCCAGTGAGTTTTATTTTTGAAATAGATACCAAAAATTTTCTAAAGAAGAGTAGTAAATATGAAATGTGGTTGATATATGTTAGAATGTATGCAGTAAATGAGCTACTATTTACGAAGACATGTCCTAAAGCATTTTCATGGATACGTTATGAAGCAAATAATAAATAAAAGATTCCCAGCAAATCATTAGCAAATTTGTTCAAGAAAGACTTCCAGATCTTCCATGTTTGAATGCAGTGGATGGATAATAACTGTGCACTGCAATTCTAGCAGCAGTACAAATGTTTAGCTCAATATTTAAGTTCAGATATGTTATTATTGCTGTTTTAATATGACCTGTATCTCAGAGATTTATAATAACTTCATACTGAGAAAATTGGTATCACCTATCAACACACACATTTTTCCTACAAACTCAGACAGTAGCCTCTTAATTCTCCTCTCTACAGTCAATCTCTGTTCTAAGTTTACTATTAGGAAAGATTTAGTTGCAGCCAAAATTTTAAATCACTCATAGCAATTCATACGTATGTTGAGACTCCTTTCTTTTGTTGCTTGAGGTAAAATAATCTAATTACTGTCAACGCAAAATCTGTGAGATTTAAATCATTCATCTTAATCTCCTCATCTCTGAAGTGACCATTTTTACTCAGTATCTTAGGGTTTTGTCAACAGCTGGTAGTTTGTTTCAATTTTCACCCAGATAATGCTGTCTTTTTTTTTTTTGCGGGCCTCATTCTCCACTCATTTTCTGTCCTCTCAGTCTTTCTCATTGTTTTTCACCTCTCCTTGCATCTCATTAGATTTATGGCTTCTTCTAGGGGTAGAGACATTAAACCCAAAGAAAGGAACTGTGTGCTTTCAAAGTTATTTTAAATGTGTTTTTACAAAGAGAAGCTGCAAAGATGAACTGTCTTTTTCCTCAATAGAAATAAATTTCCTCAGCCATGCTACATGACTTTGAAAAAAAAAAAAAAAAAAGTCTAAAAGAGGAAAGCTATTTGCAGGAAAACTCCTGTCAGGAAAACAAGTCTCTTGTGATTCACCAAATAAATCCAGCAATTCACAGGACACACTAGGATATTAGCAATGGTATAGTTGCTTGCAGTACAGGCAATTTAACATCAATTTGTAGTTATTAAAGGCTTTTAAAAAAATAGAAATTTGGATCTTACAGTAAAGAATATGCTGAAGTTAATTTTACACTTAAAATATGTTGAGACTACACACCTGAGATAATAATGAAGCTCAAATCACATTCAAAGCGATCTCTTTTGCACAGATATCGTACATAAGACAAAATGCCACAACTTAATCTCTCAACTAAATAACCATTTCCCTGCACCAAAAGTACATTGAGTCTACAGGTATCACTTTCAGGCACTTTCAGAATTTTTCTAGATGCCTAAAAATTACTACCAAGTATCCTGTTGGCTATTCTTCTTTCCAGTATTTTTCAAACAGCCTATGGGATTGATAAGGGGAAGGATACCTACAAGAGTAAGGGGAAAAAAAAAATAAATTAAATGTAATGTGAAGAGATGGCCTGCAGGTACTTCCAGGGGAATAACCTGGCCCCACCCTGACCCCAGCCTTTGTTTCTCAGGTGAGGAGTGTTTCTCCAGTAAGGAGCAGCAATTTTTTTTTTCTTTTTTTTTTTTTCCAGCTGTGCACATAATTTGTAGCATCTCCCCAGCTGGTACATTTACTGTCCAACTGTATCTTTTACAGACAAGAGAAATCCCTTTGTTTTTTGTTTTTTGGGTTTTTTTGTCAAGATGATGAATTGCCATTCAGCATTCATCTCACACAGCTGGAGTCTATTAAGCCACAACTAAAAAGGTTTAAATGTCCTGTAAGTAGTAAGTAGTACAAATTCTGAAAACTTGCCTAAGACAGTAAAGGCAATGTCTTATCGTATTATTTGTTAATATATCTTAACTGTAGTGTAAATTCTCCACCACAATGCCAGTAGAATACTTAAAGGTCAAATTAATTAAATACTCTAGAGGAAGTCCTAACAGATTGTTGTTTGTAATGTTCATCTAGCATAATATTTTAATATAAAACTTTATTTTTCCTAGACAAGTTTATTGTTACACAAGTACTGTGCAAAAAATATTCACAATATATGACACCTCTTCTTTCATGTAGTATCATATGATAATTCAGTTTGGAACGGACCTCAGAAAGTCTCTAGTCCACCAAAGCAGGGCAAGCTCTAGAGTCAGATCAAGTTGCTCAGGGCTTTGTCCAGCCGACTCTTGAAAACCTCAGGGGATGGAGAATGCATAATCTTTCAAGGGCTAGAATGTTCCAGTGTTCCATTATGTTCAGAGTGATATATTTTTCTCCTTATATCTAGGCAAATAATCTCTGTTTTAATGCATGATTTATCTACCTACAGTCACCAGGAATCTACCTTGACAGCAGTGACCTTTCAAAGACAGAGAAAAACCCTTTAAATTATAGCGGCCATCTCCCTCTGCACCTTCAGATTCATCCTATTTGGTATACATACACATGTATTCTACTCTAAAGCAAATTCATTCAGCTATTTGGTTGTAGTTGTTCACCCCTATGCTTTCTCAAGTCTGACATATTTCAGTCAAGAAGTGAAGATCATTTGCTGAAGTTTCTAACTGACGATTACTTTTAGAATCATAGAATAGTTTGGGTTAGAAGGGACCTTTAAAGGTCATGTAGTCCAATGTCCCTGAAAGGAGCAAGGACATCTCCAACTAGATCAGGTTGCTCAGGGTCCCATCATATCATTTTAATATCATGTTATCTAGTTGTGGCCCTTTGAACTATATCTGGGGATCATTTACTGAGGAAAATTTAGTAGAAACTGAAGGTATTAACTAGCAGAAAACAGCAACCACTAAAATTATTTATCTTCTTTGATACGCACAGCTCACAGGAAAAAGCACGCTCCCACAGCACTGAATTCAGTGAAGTCCTGCAGATGATTTCAAAGACGGTTGAATCTTACATAGGTAGATACATCTATGCTTTTATACAGCTTTACAAATTCATCTTAATTCATTTCAGTTTCTGTTTTAATAGAATGTCATTTACTTCCTATTTGCATTCAAAGTAAACACTATTTTTAACAAAGGGAATGAGGAGAGGCTATTAGAATAGACACCTTTGTGAAGAAAAGAGGTAAAATCATTTCACTGTGGTATTATATATGCCAAATACTCATGAACCTTTCTAAGAAAACTCCACAGATTATATCCCA
This sequence comes from Tetrax tetrax, assembly GCA_009806455.1. Lineage (NCBI taxonomy): Eukaryota > Metazoa > Chordata > Aves > Otidiformes > Otididae > Tetrax > Tetrax tetrax. The sequence goes on from WHYT01016249.1 coordinate 126,362, forward strand.
AATGATTTTTAAAACAAAAAATAGCCTTAAAAATATCTTAGGTCTTCTACCCCATATATTTCCCATCTACCTACAGTGGTAACCATAGCTTGGGCAATGAAGGAGAATAGTTAACAATATCATATTAAAACATCACAGTTATTATGTTCAAGTATTCTAAATCATAGTTATACAAATTTAAGCTTTGGTAGTGCTGAAAATACATGAAACTCATTTTCTAGTTCACAGGATTATTAACCTACTTTTCAAAAATCATAAAAAATATTCTGATTTTAAAAACTCAGCTGTCTGTTATTTCTATTGTAAACTGTAAGTTTCCTCTCCTTGATAAAGAAATTTATCAGTTCCTTAAGAATCCTAATTAACCTAGTATATATATGCATATATATATACATCTATCTGAATTTTTTTCTGAATCTGACAGTGAGTGATATTTCCCTTGAAGATAGGCAAATGAGCGAGAAGGAATACAAGTTAATATTTGCTGGGATTTCTTTTTTTTTTTTTTTTTTTTTTTTTTTTTTTTGTGGCGGTCTAGTCTTTTCATCTATTCCAAACCACGCTTTAAGAAGTCAATGGATCCTAAGAGCTCATGCAAATAAAAAGCCTATGATTGGTTAATGAAGTTAGTGAGAAAACTGTAAGACTCAGTCACACTTTTCTTCTACCTTTCTGTTTTCCCACTGGAGTTTATCACCTACTCTGATGGAATTAAATACAAAAAGAAATCTCAGCCTGCAATTCCATGCGTACAGAACTTATTTTTACATATATAAGCTAAACAAAACAGTGATGTAAAGGGAAAATTATGGCAAATGTTGATTATTTCATGGTAGTTGCATTCATTACATTAGGGATCAACCAAAGACTCTATTTTCCCTCACATTTTTAAGTGGTGGCACAATCTATTCCTGAAAAGGGAAAAACTGTATTTGACAAAACAATTGTCTACAGGGCATGATGAAAGACTATATAACATGTCATTATATTAATAACATAGAGTTCATAACCCTGTTCTGGATGTCTTAAATATCTATTAATAAAGATAAAAAAGTGAAGAAAATCATGCTTTCCCTGTTCTCAGTGGGTCAGTATAAGAGGTTTTTATTGGTGTGTAGTAAAGATTTGGGTCCATTTGCTTTAAGCCTTAAATAAGAAATGCTATTATGATAAAAGAGCTAGTGGTGTACAGGCCATCTTGGACTAGAAAAAAAATGTTGTGTTTTCCGTGTTTTCAGGTTCAGTGCTTCACAAATACAGGTATTCCAAACACACTTGTAAGCTTAACTGTGTGGACAGCTCATGTCTCTTCTGCATGTGACTCTTCTTTTTTGCTCTGTATAAACAAGCCTTGTATTCTAATAGCTTGAATAATTCCCTGATTGTTGAAAACTCCTGAAGAGCAATGTTATCATATGTTTTGAAGTTTCTGTATGAGACATACACTCTGTTGTGGCTAAAATGCATATATATATATATGCATAAAATATATATATATTTTATTTTATATTTCAAAACAGGAATGGAAAAAAATCTGTGAGGAATTCCATCCTATATGTTGCTAACTTCATGTATAAATTGACATAGAATTAATTCCACATCTTATAAGTACTTGAAACACATATTTTAGGATAAATATGTTACACTGGCACCTTTATAAAACCACAAGCACACATGTGTATATTAAGTATATATAATGTATTTATAACATTTATATGTATGCACATATACATGCATTTTGCCTCTTTCTCCCATTTATTTCCTTTTAACTCTCTAGGAAGACGAAGAAACATACACGTTCTCTTTAATTGCCGTATAACTGAACATTATCAATTACTATTTATTTACTCTTGGTCTGGAAGTATATACTCTGATTTCAGTAACTGACCGAGGGGTCTGACTCCAACTAATCTCTCCACAGCCTTTGATGGGCAAAAGCCAAATTCAACTGCAGTTTCTCTATGGAGGCAAAGCAAAGAAGGAAATAAACTTCTAAGTTTTTTCTGCCTAATTTGGCTAATGTCTTTCTTGTGGTGTATATCAGATCTGTATGAGGAGAACAAAATAAAACCATTTGTCAGGCAACTGGGATGGGTTGTTGTTACTCTGACTGATCAATCTGTCTTGCTGAAGGGAGCAGGGGAAATGGGATTATAATCAAATAACCTTGTTCCTTATAAATAAAAGTGTTAATTTGCATTTTAATTGCAGGACTTCTGCACTGTGAGTAGTATGTTATATTGTTCTCAGCAGCACAGCAATATTTTATTTTGAAGTGCCCAATAAGTTAACATTACATTTAATGAGTTACTCTTCTCATTATGCTCATTAGTATATGAAAAAAAATGAACAAAAGATATGGATAGCTTAGGGCAAAGCACATTCTCCCCTCTTGTGGAACAGCAAGCTTCTCATACCTTTCAGATACATACTGTACGAACTGAGCAACTATTCCAGCCTTTAGGTTAAACTCAGTGTCTTCCTTCTTCACCTAAGAGTCCTATGCTTTTCCAGAGAGGATCTAATTTATCTCTCAAAGACCTCCTCTCAGAAGTCTGACTCCTATCAAACATGTTCAAAAGACACTCAATTCAATGTGCCCATCCTTTAAGTCATACATCTAGATACAGTCTCCAGGTTAGGATCTCTACCGAGAAATTATTCCAAACAGGGCTCCTTAACACAAATCAACAACAAAGTGCAGTTTTGTTTTGTTTTGTTTTTTTCCTTTTCTTCCCAGCTTCTGAGATCAAGGAATAGAAATACAAATAGTATAGTCAGAAAGGACAGAATGTCTTCTCACAACAGCCAAGCTCATGTTGTCGAAAGGGGATTGGCGTCATTGATATCGAAATATCTAATTATCTACAAGTTAAGACCTAAAGTTCTTCTCAAAGAAAATGTTTCTATATCCATTTGCCTCAGTAGGCTTTGATGTATAAGTAGGGTTACCTTCTCAATTCATTGAGATCTATCTCAGTCTTAGCCTGAGAGTTGGCACATATTTCACGTACTGTAGCAGCACTCTCTTCCCATAAACATATTAGATTACAGCCAAATTAATCTATACAACTCACGGATTATGAAGATAAACAAAGATAAACCTTGTCCTACTGCAATTGCAATGAACTTCACTGTAATAACCCTATACTAATAACTATGGAATATATTTGTGAAAGAGAAGTAATTGGAATGCACAGGGGCTTTTAGACCACAGAATGGTTCAGTAACCTTGGCATTAATTTATAAATTGCTTTTGCTTTCAAAATACCATGCACATAACAGAGACTATTCAAACAGCATAGGGAATACAACTGCCTTCACCACCACTCTTTATTTAAAATGACCTGACCTTGCTGTGTGAAAGACCTTCCATTAATGTTAGTAAAGATCTATCTGAGAAAGGATAACAAGAGTAAACTCTATTATATAATTGTGAGCCAAGAGATGTACTAATTTATTTTCTCAGAAAATAAATTTCTATTAGACTACAGCAACCTTTTCATTCAATACATTTATACTGTGCAATAAGAAACTAATTTCTTATTAGAATGCTAATAGAAAAGGTATCTCACAGTTACTTACATGTTACAGCCAAAGACAAAAAAAAGAAACATTAATTAATAAACATTAATTAATAAAGAAGAGTTTGCAAAAGATATCAAGGACATAGTCAATCTGTGTGAGATCAACTCCAGATGCAGCATCTCTGGAAAGTTTGTTTACATAACAAAAAGTCTCTGCCTATTAGTAGAAAAAAAAACCACAGAAGAAGATTTAAGAAGTACAAGTAGAATGGAGATACAGACTGGAAAAACCTCTGCAGGTCATCTGGCTAACCTTGTTTGAAACACAGTTAAACTCAGTGTTAGATCAGGTTACTCAAGGCCTTGTCCAGCCAAGATTTATATTTCAAGATTTCCATAGATCCCTTCTGGACTAGGACTTCTCTGGACTTTTCTATTATTCTATGAAAAAAAAAAAAAGTAATATTCTATATCTTTTATCACTGCATTTCCCATCCTACTGAGCTTTGACCTGGTTACTTTATTTTTTCTTTTCTGCAAATGTTTTTACAGTTGCCCTTCTTGCAGTCTCTCACATTCAATGCCAAACTAACTCCATTCCTGTACACCTGAGTAAAATCTCAGTGTTCTCTTCAGGCGACACATTCCAGATTCCACCTTCTTTATGCTCCTTTTTGGTATCTAAGTTCAGTTGGGAGTTATCTAACCAGAAGAAACAAGTTTCCAGCCACTACCACTTCACACATAGATGTTGGCCATGTCTCTGTCCACACAATGTTCTGGAAGTTTATCAACGAAGGTTGATAAACACTCTAACTGTAACCAAAGAGGATATTTAAAGAAACTGAGAAATGTAATTTGCATCTGTAATTTGAAGCTGTAAGCCAATAAAACCAACCAATCAAACAAACAAAAAAAACCTCAAAATAATCAGATCCACAAAAAGCAAAATAATTTGAGAAAGCAGATTAGACCATATAGAACACATGTCACAGGATGCTATTCTGTAATACCACATGTATACTAGATGGGGTACTACTTAAAAGGCGAAATCAATGGATTTGTTAGTGAAATCATGAGACTTGTATACCTGTAATAGGTAGCAGTGGGAACTTCTGATTAAACAGGAATGATGGTCATATATGAATATATGAATACTAGTTGAAATGTATGTAGATAAATATATGATATATAACAAACACTGTGAAATGCTGCATGTAAGTTCCCAGGCCTAAAAGCGATTCTCTCCCACCTGGGACTTAGGACAAAAGAAATTTCTTTCCTTTACAGGAAAGAAAGAAGGGATTGGAAATAAAAAAAAAAAAAATTGCTTTGTCATACTCTTTAGCTTGACAAATTCAAATGTACCAATTTGAGTTGCAAACTGGTTATTTTTTATTGGAATTAAAACAGTGCTGTTATTCATCGAAGCACAAATGTCTCCTCACAAAGAAACTCATAACGTAGAGGCTGGTGAGCAGAAAGTCAAATGACAATCTTCTGATATAGATGATTTGAGAATGATCTACATAAATGAATGCATAAAGGAAGACTAGAACACTGATATAACACTCCAATTTTATTTCTAATTTCCTCTTATTTCTTTTTTTTTCTGGAAAGAAGGAGCTTACTAGCAGGAGAGCTATGAATGCTTTCAAAATTATAGTCAGCAATTAAGTGGTGATAGTTATGATTCAGTGTTAACATCCCACAGGTTAAAAAAGCTCAGAGAGTACTCCATCCTTCTTCAGGTGCAATATTTTTTTTCAATCAATTAACTCTGGATTCAGTCAAGAGATCTCATTCACAAAATAAAGTAAAAGGATTTTCTCCATCTGTCGTAGTTTAGCCGCTATCAGGACCAGACTACGCAGTCTCTCTCACTCCCCTCACCCTCCGAGAGAATAGGGAGAGATAATATAAGGAAAAAGGCTTGAGGTTTGAGATAAGGGCAGGGAGAAAATCCTTAAAGTCACTGTTACAGGCAAAACAGAGATGACTTAGGGAAAACTATTTATTTATTAGTAAAATCAAAGCAAGATAATGAGACAGAGAACAAGATAAACTCTCCCCGCCCCTCCCTCTTCACAGGCTTAACATTATCTCAACCACCTTCCCCACCCCGAGTGGCACAGGAGGGAAGATGGAATGGGGGTTACGGTTAGTTGTTTTACACCGCTGCTTCGTCATCAGGAGAAGAACTCCTCCCATTCCTCCCCTGCTCCATCGTGGAATCCCACCCATGGGCTACAGTGCCTTGTGAAACTCCCATGTGGGTCATTTCTTCCACTGGCTACAGTCCCTCCAGAACAGCTGCCCCAATGGGCCCTCCACAGGACACAGCGTCCTTCAGGCATCCACCTGCCCCAACATCGGGTCCTCCACAGGCTGCAGGTGGATTTCTGCTCCTTTGTGGACCTCCATGGGCTGCAGGGGGACAGCCTGCTTCACTATGGGCTGCACCACAGGCTGCAGGGGAATCTTGGCCAGGAGCAGCATTACTCCTTCCACTCCTTCTTCACTGGCTTTGGTGTCTGAAGCTGTTCCTCTCACAAAAAAAATTCTTCACAATCAAACTCAGGCAGACGCCTCTCCGGTTCTCTTCACATCTCATCTCCTCTGCACTTCTTGAAGCTGGGCTGGGCTGAGTCAGGCCCAGTCAGCCGCCCAGCGAGAGGCCAGAGGGAGAGACCTGCAAGGCCCACAAGGCTCATGCCTCCCACCCTCTGCCCCCACCCAGCTCCTTCACATCTTCTCTCTTTTCTACTTTTCCCTGTTTTTCCCCTTCTTAAATACATTATCTCAGAGGCGTTACCTTGGCCAGCAGCGGGTCCACCCTAGGCCCGGCTGAGTCCACTGAACAAAGGGGAGCATCTTCTAGCAGTTTCCTACAGAAGCTACCACTGTAGTCCCCCTCACTAAATAAAACCAGAACAGTGTCTTATAATGATGTATATGGAAAGATACAAAGAACAACACTGACATTATTTAGGAAAAAATTCTATTAATACTAATATAGTTAATGAGGGGTTTTTTTTTGTTGTTTTGATAAGGTGTGTTGGTTTTGTTTAGTGAGGGGGGTGCTACGGTGGCAGCTGATATTCCCTGATAATGCCTCTGCAATAATGTATTTAAGAAGGGGAAAAAACAGGAAAAAAAAAAAAGAAGATGTGAAGAAACTGAAGTGGGGGCAGAGAGGGGGAGGTACGAGCCTTGTGGGCCTTGGGGCTCTCTGCCCCTGGCCTCCCGCCTGGCAACCATCTGGGCCTGACTCAGCCCAGCCCAGGTGCAAGAAGTGGAGAGGAGATGTGGAGAGAACCTGAGAGGCATCTGCCTGCCTGTTGTGAAGAACAGAGAGAGGAGCGACTGCAGACGCCAAGGCCAGTGAAGAAGGAAGGGGAGGAGTAATGCAGCTCCTGGCCAAGATTCCCTGTGGTAATGACCATGGAAGCAGGCTGTCCCCCTGCAGCCCATGGAGGTCCACGGAGGAGCAGAGATCCACCTGCAGCCTGTGGAGGACCTAATGTTGGGGCGGGTGGATGCCTGAAGGAGGCTGTGGCCTGCGGAGAGCCTGTGCTGGGGCAGCCATTCCTGAGGGACTGCACCCTATGGAAAAAAATGACATATGGCAGAGCAGTTCACAAAGGACTATGGCCCATGGGAGGGACACCACGATGGAGCAGGGGAGGAACGTGAGGAGTTCTTCCCCTGTGGAGGATAGAGTGGTGTAAATCAACAAGTGATGAACTGACCATAAACCCCATTCCTTTTTCCCCCCTGTGCTGCTCGCAGCGAAGGAGGTAGAGTTAAATTTAAGCCAGGGAAAAGGGAGGGGTGGGGGGAAGTTACTTTGTTCTCGTTCTCATTATCCTCTTTTGATTTTAGTAATAACAAATAGTTTTTCCCCAAGTTGAATCTGTTTTCTCCGTAACGGTATGTTTAAGGATGACTTCCTGTCCTTATCTCAAACCTTGAGCCTTTTTCCTTTATTATCTCTCCCTATTCCCTTGGATAGTGGGGGGAGTGGGAGAGAAACTGTGCAGCTTGGTCCCGAGCAGGGCTAAACTATGACATAGAGGAAGTCTGGAATACCAAACCCCTTACTGATCTATAATCCAGGATTTTAATAAAAACAGTACTGGTGACCAAATAACATACAATGTGATCATAAACCACCATAATTCAGAATCAAAATAAATTAGCAGGAAAAAAAAAGTCAGTATAAGCAATATGAGAGGTTTGCAACTGGGAAAATAAGATTTCAATTTTATTGTTAGATTTCATCAGCTAATATTCAAATGTGTTTGAAAATAGGTTCACTCCGTGAAGTAAAACAACAAGCAAACAAAGAAAAAAGCAAGAATTTATTTCTAAACCATAGTAGCTCTTTCTACATCAGTTCAAACTAAAGAAAGATATTATTCTTTCTTTTTTGTTCCTGAATCTCACTTGTAATTTTGATATTTTTCACTAAGTTTTTAAAAAATCATTGCTATTTTTTTTCCTTATAGAACTTTGAAACATATTTTTGTACAAGCTTACATTTTTGCATCTTTAATTTATTTCCTATTCTTTTTATTGTTATTCTACTGATACACAAACACAACCTTCGATGGAGATGAGGTGTTTCATCAGCTTGATCAGAGCTCAATCTGATTGTGCATCTTCATTCTTAACACTGGAATAAAAACAACTCTGCAAGACAGGACGAAGAGCAGGTGCAAAGCTATTCTGTAATGAATTGCATGCTAGATGTCAAGATGAATGCATATCTAGAAATGTCAAAGAAAATATAAAATCCAAAATAAAAAATATAAACAGTATGTTAACATGTATACATTGGAGTCAGCCTTGCAAGCTATTTTGAGCAATTCTTTCATCTTGATGGTTAGGTTTCTGATGTAGGGTCATTTCTGGTACCATAAAAAGGAACAAGTGAAAAAAAGGTAACAGAAGGCCGATAATCATGCCATAAAACAAAACAGTAAAACGCATGAGCTTTTCTAGTTTGAAGCAATACCTGTCTTCCCATGTGTAACAGGCTGCTTTGAACAGAAAGGGAATAGTCTCTTTTCTGTGTAACAAGATGATCAGGTCAAGAAGTAGCTGGTTTAACTAGTAGCAAGGAAGATTCAATTTAGACACTAGAAAAAGTACAAAAATTAAAATTAAAAACCCCAGAACTTCATTAGAGTGGATTGCCTGAAAAAGACATATTATCTTCTTTAGATCTTGAAGGGCAGGTCAGCAATCAGTGATAAAAAAAAAAACTAAACCCAAACTTCTACGGCTTTATCATCAGGAATGACTGTTCCAATTCTCTTTCATCCATATGTGTCAGGCCCTGAGGGTCTTGTAACCCTGGGGCTGGAATGGATCTCAACCATGCCATCACCATGACTTTCCTGGGTAGTTATAGGGCTCTTGGCTGGCACCGATCATCATCCCCTTTCCAGCCCTGCTCATTGAGTGTTGCAGAACAGAGCTCTGCTCAAGGGAGGGTATGGTCTTGCTGGTCCCATGGCCACCTTTTGCTCCTAGATCCCTCCTGCAGGACAGCCAGCCCTCACAGTGCCCTGTCTCAGTAGTTAAATGACACCACCAGAAAAAAATTCCTATGAATTTGTAAATGTCTTATCATCAAAACCAGTATTTTTTTTTTTTTACTACTGATCATAAAGGAGGACTTGGCATCTCCTAGGTAGATGGAGATCTCTCAGGTGTCAAACAGCTGTGAGTTTTTTAGTTTCTAAAGACCAAAGGCTGAAGATGAAATGATCTGGAGACTTACTTTGACTATCATCAGGAAAAACTAACAACATAACTGCCAGAAGGCTGTCACTTGTAATTATTCTACTTTGTGAAGAGTGAGAAACCAGTACAAAATTTTCACAAAGATCTTTTAAAGATGTTTAATCTAATATAGCATCCATTAACAATGTACGTAAATGAACACGTATAAAATGTATAAAATACATTGCCCTTCACTGCTAGCTATTCAGATGACAATGCCTGTTATTTAGTGTTCAGAGATCCCACCTGACAAAGTCTTATACTCATGAATAATCTTATATATGCATGCAGCCAAACAGGCTTTATTCCCATATCAGCTGTTTGAAAAGAAAACAAACTGCTGGCTAGGGCCTTCTTCACATGTCATATAATTTGTGACGTATAGATAGCCTGTAGTTTTATATTTGTTCAAAATCTTTACATGACTATGAATCAACTCCTTCACAAATAGGGTACTGCATATATTTCAGATAGCCTATAAATAAGTTAAATATAAATACAAGGTAAATAAGGTAAATGTAAAGTAAATTGATATCATTGATCTGGTCTTTAGCTCTAAATCGTTCCAGTTTGCTGGATGCTGGATACAAAGTAAATTGAAAATCTAGGCTGGAGTGAATAAGCATGACTGCACTATGATTGTTCTTAAGCTGTAAGGCAGCCATGATAAATGTCTTGAGTTTCCACTCTCAGTGCCTTTATTTTCCTGACCATCAAAGATTAAATTTAAGAGGATTTTTTCAACTTCAAATTCCTTTCTGTGGAGATTATTTCAGGTCATTAAAAAAGAGTATCATGTTCTACCTGCAAGCATTGTCACTTGGTAGTGATAAGCATAACCCATCTCTTGATAAGATTATAGAATCATTTCCTAAGGGAAGGAGTGGAAGACCAGGTTTTTTACATGCTAGGGACTAAAATATGCTGAACCAAATTCTGGAAAATATACTCACCGTTAAGTATAAACCTTTATTGATGAGAAAATAAGATACTTGGCATAAATTTATAACTAAAGTATCAAATTACCAATTTAATTGTAGTAACTCCTTCTAATTATATTTTAGTTTTGTTTTTGTTTATAGCACAAATTATCCCAGAAGTATTACCTGAGCATGCTTTTCTATATTTACAGTACTCAATTTGTGAAGAAATAGGACATTTAATTAAAAAAACTAGTGAGAAAATTTACATTTCTTCTGCATTACTGTAATATATTTTCTGATGTTAAATGGGAAACAACACTTCATGTAAATGAGAAGACATAAATTACCTCTACTGCAGGCTTTGAAATATTTATTTTATACTCAGATCAGTCATAAGATGTCCTGTGCTGAAAAGCATTACCTCTGGCCTAGAATCACCAAAAAAATGTGAAGAAAACCAAGCTAATGCATGTTAAACAAGAGTAAGAATTTCTAAAGGGTAATCTGTTCCATAGTAGCTATTTGGATAATTACTCTTATTCTTTTATGAATATGAGAATAGTCTCTCTCTCTTTCTTTGATTATTTCAAAATAATTTGATTTATAGACTGCTGTACCGGCAGTTGGATAGTGCTTCTTCTAAATTATATTTTTCTACATTGACTGCTGAACCATAGTGGGGGTTTCTTTTACTATTTAGGTCTTCTGTACCAGCTTGATATTTTATCTTCATTTTGTATTACTGAGATGAGATACAGAAAGTAACATACACTGCATAACTCAATAGAGACACGTGCTTTCTTACCTGACATAATTTGAATTCTTCACTGTAAACATATCCAACAAATTTATAATTAAAGCACTGCTCTGCCTCTTTGTATTGTTCCCAGAGGGAATATATATATAGCCTCGTGCCTTTAGCAGTAGATTGTGCCCGGTATTTTTACCATACTCAGTTGATGTCTTTCAGGTGAGAGATTTCTAAGAAGCTGTAGTCCCATACAGTAATGGCTTCTGAGGAAAAGACTCTTATAAAATTGAAATGTTATTGATATTTTTTTCTAATACGTACTTCATATACTTGTGAAGTCATGCCTACCCATCTCTTAAAAAAAAAATCAGAACATTGTTTCAAAAGGAAATACTAAGTAGAGGATAGGTTTCCATCTTCAGTGTTGCCATTGCATGATCACATACATTTGACCTTCACCCAATTCTGTAGAAAATTTCAGATCTACTGTTTCAGCATGTGTTTACTGACAGACCATTTATTCCAGTTCATGGTACAATCTATCTGTAACTGCTAATAAAAAGTGTACCACACATAGGTATTATTTAATTGTTATTCGTTCCTTTATTCTCTTTGATCTATGCAATTTTCTTGGTTTCAGTAACTTGAGGCAGCATTTTTTTTTTTAATTCATAAGCAATCTTCAATAGTGTCAGGTAAAGTTCTGTGACTTGACTTTTTTCGGTTTTATTTGTAGATACAGGTGTTCTCTTGAAGCAACAGTTTGCCTGTTTTTAAAAGTGCAGAAGTTTTGCAGCTATCTTAAAATTAGGAAAGTTTTTTTTTTTGCTCTTGTTTATACATTTGGTTTTGTGCTTTTCTTTGAGAAAAACATAATAGTTTGAGATGACAATATGTTTTACAGTTGGAAAAGATATCAGTTTCAAAATCCAAATATTTGTATTGTAAAATGATATGTTATATTGAACTAATTTTTATCTCGGGAGAAAAAGTCAGAATTTTAATAGTCTTACATGATTTCTGTAGTTTAATTATGTTACAATCTCCATAACTTCACCTTAAAAGAAGAGTGAAGAGTGGAAGTATTATTTACTTCAGAAAAGCAGCATAAGCAGTTAAGGATTTTAAAAGATATAATTAGGTATATCAGATGGCATAGCTTGAAATACAAATGTACATAAAGAAGTAAAAGAAAAATATGCTGAAATGCAACCAACTGGAAGTGGTCCAATCCATGGAAAATTTTCCTTTAAAATTATTTTGTTTTCTCTTCTTATTTATATTTTTTTCTTCATTTCATTCATGCAAAAATGAAAATTGACTAAGATTGATTTAAATTGTGACTGTCCCTCAATCATCAGGTAAACAAAAATTTAAAATAAATGCATGACCTCAAGGAATAAAAAGTGAGAACAAAGGGTAATTTTGTTCTTGCAAAGTTGTCATTGATTGATTGTCTTTCTGTATATCTCCTGGCAAAAATCAATGCTTTCCTGTAAGCAAAGCAGTCTTTGGAGAAAGAGAATACATATTTTGAATATTTTAAGAGTCCAGCTAGCTGATGGGCACCACCACAAATGACAATTTATTGCTAAATTCCTGATCTGTAAGATAAAGTTTTGTGGTTGTGAAACTAAATGTTGAAACTATTTCTATTACATATATATATAGTAGTATATGTGCATGTGCTTGTATGAAGTAATTTTTTCATTGTTTTTAAAACAATTAGTCTGTGATTGGTCCATGAAGTTACTTTACTCTCTTGTGAAGCATTGAAATATTTCCTGCTGTGAAGAAGACTAATGACCTCCCTGCCTAGTATTCAACCACTTGTTGATTCAGTTAGCACTTTTATAGCTATTTTTTGTTTTATTTGGATTTTTGTGTGATATATGTTTTAATAAAATTATATTCTTGTGAAACTATACAAAAATTTAGAAGGAATACTCATATATATGCCAAAATATGGTTCAGTCATTTTTATGTCAGATTTTCAGAGAGAAAGCAGTAGTTAAAATCCGCAGATTTACAAAGTAGCCTGACTAATCACTGCATACCATTAAAATTAAGAACAATGGAAGTTAGGCAAATAAATAATTTTAACTTCCTCTTTAGTTATTAAAAACCCATTAGCTGGCTTTTTTATTACTGAAAAATATTCATCCTAGGATTAATACATATCTGAGAGACAACTAAAAATAAACTAGGATATTACAAATATTTTTTTTATATTAAAGGTAGAAGATTTGAACAATGCAGTTATGGCAAAGCACTGTTACAGAAACAAACAAAGAGTAAAGCTATAACTAGACCTGCAATATCAAAATATGCACTTTTGTTGACATCAGATCTTATTTTCTTGGAGTTTGGGATATTAAAGGTAGAAGATTTGAACAATGCAGGTGTGGCAAAGCACTGTTATAGAAACAGAAACAAAGAGTAAAGCTGGAATAAAATTTAGTCTAATACTGACTTAAAATAAAAAAGAAATGAAGTTGCATGTTCTCATATTTAGTAGTAAGAAAGAGGCAGATACTCTAGAGCACAAAACTAAGCATCACTTTTCCAGCATGGAATGCTGCTGAAGGACTGAAAATACAAACAGAATGTATATGATGTACACTAGAGAAAACTCATCAACAGGTTCAGTTTTAGTATAGGTTTACTACCTTGTTAATAAATAACGATACTCAGCAGAAAGGATTAAAAATTGTTATATTCAGCTGTATAGACAAGTGAGAAAATATTAACTTCTTCTTTATTTAATATTATCTAGTTAATCTCTTCTTGATTTACACACTGGAAATCCCTGACTTCTAGGATTGAATTTAGATCTGTTTGTCCAGTTGCTCACATACAGATTCCTAAAACCATTTGAGATGTTGTAGTGAAGCACCTATGCAGAGATGGTGACTATGACCCAGGACATGCACCAAGCCCAAGCCCTTTTGGAGAGGTAGATGGGATACAATAAGGGATCATAGATGGCATTGAGTCTGCATAAGGGAAGTGAGACTGAGTCCATTCTGTCCAGGATAGGCCTGTGTTTTACCTGTAAGAGGAGAAAAACAGTTGGAAACTGCATAGTAGTTGAGGAAAAAAGTCTGCCAGATTTGATGTCAAATATGCGGTTGGATTTTCATTTTGCCTGTCTAACATCAACTGAAAGTTAGTGGCAGTCTCACAGATAAAAATAGCTGTATTTTGAGTGTCTGCATGTAAGACAGACATCCATTTCAATAATTGGAAATCTATATAGCTCACGCTCTAAAAGCTACTTGGGTGCAATTAACTGAATTTTTCTCCTAGTATTCATCAGGCAGGATTAATTTGCCCATAGTTAGGTATCTAGTACTCTTTTCCAGATCCTGTATTCTAATCTGGACTAAAGTTTTTATTCCAGAATGATATCTCTCATGAGTCCTGTCTTTTAGCTTCAAGTTTCTTAAAATTTCTTACACAAATTAAGGGCATCTTAAATGTTATTACAATTCACCTTTTAAGAGCTTGAATTGATACACAGGTATCTAGTTTGGGCTACATATTTATGGAAATAATAACAAGATTTTGATATCTCATAAAAAATCATATTGTAAAAATATTTTTTATTTATACAAGCACAATTTTTTTTCACAGGGTTCACAGCTATTCTTCTGGAGTCTATTGTCCGTGTTAGGCCCGGCCCTGTTCAACATCTTTGTCGGCGACATGGACAGTGGGACAGAGTGCATCCTCAGCAAGTTCGCCGATGACACCAAGCTGTGTGGTGCCACAGACACGCTGGAAGGGAGGGATGCCATCCAGAGGGACCTGGACAGGCTGGAGAGGTGGGCCCATGCCAACCTCATGAAGTTCAACCAGGCCAAGTGCAAGGTCCTGCATCTGGGTCATGGCAATCCCAGGCACAAATACAGGCTGGGCAGAGAATGGATTAAGAGCAGCCCTGAGGAGAAAGACTTGGGAGTGCTGGTGGACGAGAGGCTCAACATGAGCAGGCAATGCGCCCTTGCGGCTCAGAACGCCAACCGCATCCTGGGCTGCATCAAAAGAAATGTGGCCAGCAGGTCGAGGGAGGTGATTCTGCCCCTTTACTCTGCCCTGGTGAGACCCCACCTGCAGCACTGCATCCAGCTCTGGAGCCACTAATGTAAGAAGGCCATGGACCTCTTGGAGAGGGTCCACAGGAGGGCCGCGAAGATGATCAGAGGGCTGGAGCACCTCTGCTGTGAGGACAGGCTGAGAGAGTTGGGGCTGTTCAACCTGGAGAAGAGGAGGCTCCAGGGAGACCTGATAGCGGTCTTCCAATACCTCAAGGGGGCCTACAAGAAAGATGGGGAGAGGCTCTTCAGTAGGGCCTGTTGTGATAGGACAAGGGGTAATGGGTTTAAATTAGAAGGAGGTAGGTTTAGATTAGATATTAGAAAAAAATTTTTTACAATGAGAGTGGTAGAGCACTGGAACATGTTGCCCAGAGAGGTGGTGGATGCCCCATCCCTGGAAACGTTCAAGGCCAGGCCGGATGAGGCTCTGAGCAACCTGATCTAGTCAGGGAAATGTTCAAGGCCAGGCTGGATGAGGCTCTGAGCAACCTGATCTAGTCAGGGATGTCCCTGCTTCTTGCAGGGGGGTTGGACTAGATGACCTTTGAAGGTCCCTTCCAACCCTAACCATTCTATGATTCTATGATTCTATGATTCTATGATTCTATAGGCACACACAGGGACGCCTTTAGAGGGTTATTTTTTTCCCATTCCAAGACTGTTGTTTGAGATAGGTGGAAAGATTCAGTGTCTGGAGATACTTTGATCTGTCTATGGGGCTTTGTGGGTCAATAAAAGGCAGTCCAATATTTAAAATTATGTGAGAGGAATCCTCTCACAAAGGTATTCAGAATTTTCCCCACAGAAAACGTTTTTTCCTCAGAAATTATAAACTTATGAAACACGGGTAATTAAAAAATCACTGCATTTCTGTAAAAGTTTGAAAATATTTTATTGAATTCTATTTGTTAGTTTAACATGTATTATGTAATAGTTGAAACATTTCATACTGAACAAAAGAAAGCACTTTGGGGTTGTGGGAATATGACAAGAAAGGGCATGGAGAATTGTCATAAGCTATTACAGGCATTCACAGTCTTTTGAGAAAAGGATTAGATTTCATCTCAAAACTATTTAGCAGTCCTTCATTTTCTTTCATATAGGAAGGCTGTTCCACTACTCTGACAGCTGGAAAATATCAGTTTCTTTCTCAACTATACTCATGATCAGTTTATAGCAATTTATACTTCTACTGACAATGCTTTTTAGTTTTTTAGGTTAATTCTTCTTCCTTTCTTTCTCATGTCAGTTTGGCATTAAAAATATTTCCATGTTGCATCCTAGCATTCTTTTTTTCATATTGATACGTCATATTAAGACAAAAATCACCAACATACTTAGGGTTTTCTCTTTCCTTTTTGAATACTATTGATGTTTTCCTATTTCATAGCAAAATTTCTTCTTTTTAACATTTATGTACAATGAGAGAGTCAGAGAATCATAGAATGATTTGGGTTGCAAGTGACCTTAAAGATTATCTAGCTCAAATTCCTCTGCTGCGGGCAGGGACACCTCCCACTAGATCAGGTTGCTCAAAACCCCATCCAACCTGTCATTGAACACTTATAGGGATGGGACATACACAATCTGTTCCAGTGCCTTACCACCTTCATAGTGAAGACCTTGTACTTTTTCTTACTCCATGTAATAATTCTATTACAAGCATTCTTAGTGTCATAAATTTTTTTTATGTGATATTTAGATCTTTTGAAATAACAATACCTGTTATTTTAGTCTTATATCCATCAGTTAATCAGCAATGGTTAATTAAGAAACGTATCTTTGTGGAACATGATTTTTTTTTCTTCTCTTCCCTCCTCCTCTCAGGAAAATTTGCAGTTGTTTTCCCATATACTAACTGAGACAACGGTATTTTTCTATTCTTGCCCTTCCACTCTTGGTATATCATATGGGATGATAATTCTGATCTAGGTAAATTCTAATTATGTTGCTGATGCAGAAACCAGTGTATCCTCTTGTCATTGAAAGTTAATATTTCTGACTTACATCATAAATTAGAGGGCAATTGTTTTCCATTTGTTTGGAATGGACAGGTAAAAAACTCTGATTATAGAACAATCTTATTTCGCAGGAAAAAAATATTTTTTTTTTTTTTTTCTAGTTAGGGCACATTTTTGTCCAACACCTGTGATGTCTATATGCCAGGAACTTCAAAGATTTTTCCAAGATGAAAAATCCATGAGGATTTGGGTCCACGAATCCAAGGACCAAAACTAGTCCATTGTAAAAGGAAAACAGGTTCATGAAAGGCCAATATTATAAGAAAGTTTAACTATAGCTAAGTAATAAAATCCTACAAAGTGTCTGTAATCCAGCAGGAGAATTTATTAGAAAGTGTTTTAAATACATAGTGTTTAAATTTCTACCCCTTTTTCATTGAATTTAACAGCCATGAGTCAAATGGATGAGTATAATATTAATCAAAACTAAATATGGTAGTTTGTTGGCAGAGTCAGAGAAGAAACATCTGTCTACATTTCTACAAGATTCAGGTGTTAATTGTAATAGTTCTTATACATCTTATAAGTATTCCCAAGAAAACTGATGTGAGACCATTTAGAATCATTGTTAACCTCTGACCATGGAAAGTAATGAAGAAATATCATCAAAGCTTGTTTATATCAAAAGATGTCCTAGTACTAGGATCTGAAACAGTAGTTATGCTTTAAACCAACTTTTTAAACTTCTATGTCTCCAAAACATTGTCCACATACTTTAATTTTCAAGCATATATTTAAATATTTTGAGTAGAGACCTTCAAAACCTACACAGAAAACTGTGGAGGAGCTGAAAGGACTTCCCCCCGACATCAGAGAAATAATTTCTACCTTAGTAATCTGATGCCATTTTGCCATTTATGGAAATCTTCCAAAGCAAATGATTCACTGTTCTACTAAACTTCACAACTAGCAGCATGGTCTAAGTTGGTTTATGAAGAATAGAAAAGACACATCCCAGAGAGAATCTGGAAAAATACTTGTGGCCATGTCTAAAGCATTCTTTTTCTGAGAAAGTCCTTGAAATGACTGGCACTAAAAAAACAGGAATGTTATTCTGGACAGGAACATCAGAAACACTGCAAAAATCCATTCCTCATGAAGCTGTCAGAGGCAACATAGATACAGTGAAATATCTGGAAAACAAATCTCTAGTACTATGGGGGGTAAGCAGCATTCATCGACTCATTTTTCAGTGCCAACTTTTATATATCTCAGAAATTATGACACTATCATTCATTCTCCTTCACAGATAATGGAATGATAAATTCAGTCACTGATGCTAAATACTTATACAATGGCATCTGCCAAAATCCTGAATTAGCTGAACTAACATCTGTTAAACTTGAGGTGTAGGATGGATTTCTCAAAATATAGATAAATATAGCTCTGAATATGCCTGGAATAAGTATGCTTTATATATTGAGGCAAAGGTTTCTACCTACAATTGAGCCGTAGTCACACAATACTCTTTGCAGTCTTGTTTAAGCTACTTAATGGTAAATAAGATGCTTAAGCTTCTCTCAGTGCTATTTTTCACCTGTTTGACTTATGTTCATTGCTTCATTTTAAAACTCATCAAAAGCAGCCAATAGTGATGCATTCTATGTAAAAAAATTAAAGCTGCGTATGTCTTAATAAAAGCCAAATTTCAAGAAAACTATTACAAAATCCCTGCAATGCATGTATCATGTCCTTTACTGAACAGTAACAATCTTTATAGATTAAATAAATGTTTGAGAAGCAGACTTACTTCTCTTTGGTTGTATTACAATGAACTAGCAATACCGTTTAGGTTACAACTTTGTCCCTGGATTGTGTTTCTTATATACCACTGACAAAGTGTAGTATAATAAGTTAACAGAATTTTTATGCAATACCTTTAGTTGTATATTATATACAGTGTTTTACACAGTCAATCATCTTTTCAAAATCTTAGACCATTGACTGGATCGTGGTTTAATTAAGTATCAGCTACAGCATTTGCAGGTAAAATGATTGAGTGAAAGAGTTGATACCTCCAGTAGCCATCATGGGTGGTGCCATCATAACTACTGAGGACAGAAGTAGGTCGCATCTCTGTATAGATGAGGCGTCTATCGATACGATACCTCACTCCCAATACCATTAGTCACAATCTGAACAGCACTGTGCCTTTTCTCAAGCATTCAAGAAAAAGATTTCAGGTTTTGGCAATTCTTGATGGAAAAACAGAAACTGAAACTTTTTCCAACTCCTGACTTCTACCAGTGTTGTACTGACAGAAACTGTAAAATGTCTTCTGACTATTACCATGTTTATCTTGAATATCCCTGATATAATAACAGTAATTAAAATAATGTCACTGGGATCGTGCCAAGACAGATTAGAGGGACTAACATAGATATAGATTTCTCTGCATAGGCATATAAATTACACTGAAACATTACAAATGTGATTATGAAAGCATTCAGAATTCACAGAAGGGAGTAATTATGAGATTGAAATAGATCTAATATACAGTAAGGTAAGCAAACCCCATGGCAAGCACAAAAGCCTGACAATTAGTAGCTAAACAGCTATATCGGCTATAAATTTGGCCTAGCACACTGCAATAAAATCTGTTCTTATCATAAACATATCAGACCCCACACTGGGCACCAAAAAGGGCTGTCGTGATTTAACCCCAGCTGGCAGCTTAGCCCCACACAGTCACTTCCTTACACCCCTACAGTGGGAGGGGAAAGACAATTGAAAGGGTAAAACTGAGAGAATTTGTGGGTTGAGACAAAGACAATTTGATAGGTAAAGCAATAGCTGCATGTGGGAACAAAGTGAAATAAGGAATTCCTTCCCTGCTTCCCTTTGCCAGGCAGGTGTTCGACCATCTCCAGGAAAGCAGGGATCCATCACATGTAATTGTTACTTGGGAAGACAAACACTGTAAATCTGAACATCCCTCCTTTCTCCTTCTTCCCCCAGCTTTTATTGCTGAGTAAAATACCATATGGTCTGGAATATCCCTTTGATAATTTGAGATGAACTGCCCCAGCTGTGTCCCCTTCCATCTTATTGTCAACCCCCAGCCTTCTCGCTGGTGGGGCAGCATGAAAAGTAGAAAAGGTCTTGATGCTATGTAAGCACTGCTTAGCAATAACTATAACATCCCTGTGTTATCAACACTGTTTTAGTCACAAATCACTCTGAAGAAAATTAACTCTGTCCCAACCAAAACCAGTGCAGGGAAAAAAAAAACCAACATAATTCTTATACTCTGTGACACAGAATCTGTTCCTTTTCATCATCCCTAAGAGAGCAACTTATATTTAAAATTATATTCTTAACATAATAGAGCTAAAGAAGATAAAATATTCAGCAATTGAGTACCACACAGCAGCTCGAACATCCTTCTCAGGGGATGGGGAAGAGAAACGAGAACAAAACTCATAGGTTGAGATAAAGACAGCTTACTGAGATAGCAAAGGAAAATATAATTTAATAATTATAATAGTAATAATATACAAAGCTCTTTCTCACCACCCAATGACCTAATGACCAATACAACCCATTCCCGAGCAGCAATCACAGAACAAAAATCTGAAAGTGATCCCAGAACAATTCCAAAGAGTGCTCAATCCATTTGTCAGGTGTTTTCCTGCTAGATAGGGAAAGGACCCTGTTGTAGTTTAGCCCCGATCCGGACCAGACTACGCAGTCTCTCTCTCACTCCCCCCACCCTCTGAGAGAATAGGGAGAGATAATTTAAGAGAAGAGAGATAATGTAAGAAAAAACGACTCGAGGTTTGAGATAAGGACAGGGAGAAATCCTTACCGTCACAGGCAAAACCAGACTCGACTTGGGGAAAAACTATTCATTTATTACTACAACTAGCAGGATAGTGAGACAGAGAAACAAAATAACCTCCTCCACCCCTCCCACTTCCCGAGCTTAACATTATCTACCTTCCCCCCGAGCAGCACAGGGGGAAAGAGGGAATGGGGGTCGCGGTCAGTCCATTATGCGTTGTACGCCGCTGCTTCACTGTTGGGGGAAGAACTCCTCACATCCCTCCCCTGCTCCAGTGTGGGGTCCCACCCATACGCCACAGTCCTTCATTAAACTGCTCCGGCTTAGGTTATCTCTTCCACGGAGTGCAGTCTCTCCAGAACGGCTGTCCCAGCGGGCCCTCCACGGGCCACAGCCGCATTCAGGCATCCACCTCCCCCGGTGTGGGGTCTTTCATGGGCTCCAAGCTCCAAGTGGA
>WHYT01016250.1:0-82471 GCA_009806455.1 Tetrax tetrax
TTGTTTGAACCTGCAATTCCCAATAGTGCTGTTCTGGTAGTAATGTTTTTGTAAGACATAGTATAGACACAACTCAGGCATTTTTAATCACTCTGTATGACCTTGGTCTGAGTAATGTTACAAAATAGTGCTTAAAAAATTGTGTCTGGGTATTGTCTATAGAACAGGTCTTAGTAGATCTAACTTTACTGGACCTTCTTTCACTAACAATTATACATCCAAGTGAGTCTTAGCGTCAGTCGTCTCTGCAAGTAGCAACTGGTATGTAAAAGGTGCTTTAACCCTACCTGTCAAAGTTACCAACAGTAACTCCACAAAATTCTGAATATTCAGAGTCTAACAATAGGAATACACCAAAGCTGCATAGAGAAACCTCAATTTTCAATTATGTAAAATGTAATTTCATTAGCATTTCTATTTTTATTTTTTAAAATATTTATAAAATAACAGCCTTGTTTAATAACAACTGAAACTGAATATTAGCATAGGATTTTTGGAAATGTGTTCAGAGGTCTTAGATTTGGCTGATTGTTAGTGGTATTTTGAAATTACTTTTTTATCTCTATTTTATCATACTATAGTTATATATCATATATAGAGT
Source organism: Tetrax tetrax (assembly GCA_009806455.1). NCBI lineage: Eukaryota > Metazoa > Chordata > Aves > Otidiformes > Otididae > Tetrax > Tetrax tetrax. Next base: position 602 of record WHYT01016250.1, read on the forward strand.
CCCTTCCTCCTCTCCTCTCCTCTCCTCTCCTCTCCTCTCCTCTCTTCGTCTTAGCACTCTGAAACTTTAATATCAGTAAAAAATGAAGGGACATATATGCAGAACTAGCTTAACAGTAATGCTTGAAATTACAGATTTGTTCACTTATTTTTCTTAGTTTTAATAAGATAGGCAAAAATATAAAGTGACATGTAGGATCTACACTGTCACAGAAATCTCATCAGGTAGTAATCCTAAATCACTGCAGCTCCGCTGAATCTCATCTGAACTACCTGTTTGCAGGCACCACCAGATGCTATTGCTAAGAGGCAGAGACAGAGCATCTCCTGGAAACTTTGGGCCTTACTTATCTCCTCCTTTCTCCTTACAATAATACTTTCTGTCCTCCCTAGGATCTGTGTTAGTTTTCCTGTCTATTTGCAGCAAGGACTATAAAGCACTTGTGCAGCTATTCGCTTCCTCTGACTGTCTTGTCTTCTCAGATGAAGATTAGGATTGTTCATGTTATGGTTTTCAGAAACGCACAAGTAATTTATAGTTACGGACTGTATAGTTACTATCTTAAAATAATGATTTTAGTGTTGAGTGGCAAGGAGAAAGATATTCTTACTCCTAATTACCATAATTCCCCTTCCCCGCAAGCTACATCAAGTGTTTCTGCTTTTGTGCTATATAGGTACAAGAGGAGGCACTAAAAAGCAATTAAGGAATTTTGTCATAGTTTGAATCATAGTAACACAAAGCCATCACAATGATTTTCTGATTGTCTCCTCTGTACTCTTGTGTATAAGTTATGCAAGGAGGAATTGTTACTGACGTGGCAGTATGCATTTCCCACTGTGTAGTAGCTCTGCCTATACTGCTAATACTCTCGTGAGAAATAGTGCCTTGTTCTGGGGCCTCATTTATTCCCTGCAGTTTGAGATATGTGTTCTTGGAAAAGGAGAGGTTGGAGAAACATCAGGTTCCTTTTTAAAATGATTTCACAAAAACTCAATTAAATGGTGGTTTGATCTTATGCAGCACAAATATTATTTGCCTGGCAGAAGTAACAGTGGGACTTCATGTTGAGTAGCACTTTCCTGCAGAGGTTGGGACATGTTTCCTGGGCATGTCTACTGTAAAAGATTTGAGCTTTTGAGCTTTGACTTGCATCCTTACAAAAGACATATATAATCACTTAACTGAGAACTACAGCTGTAGATGCCTAAGGGTCTGTCTTTAAGTGATGAAATTGATATCTAACTCCTGTGGCTATAGGATGAAACTCCAAACAGATATGTATAGGCTATATGCCACTTAAAGAGGCACTGATAGGTCTCATCCTCCTTTTAAATCCAGTGGTGGATATTTTTTCCAAGTCCCTATTCAAGTCAAGGCATGATATTCCCTACTGCTGTGAGGAACATAGGTCTCTTGAAAATTAACCCTTCAATTAATTGTTTAGAAAATGAAATGGCCGCTGTGTATATTGGGAAGGCTGCTGTGAACTGCTGGCACATTCAGGACGTGCAGGCACAGCTGTGAAGTTTGAAGAAAAGCAAGCTGATTGTAAGAGTTTGCTATGCATCTTTTTCAGCATTTCTTAAATTCATATTTCAGTCCCCATACAGTTCTTATGTTGATGTCATAAACTGAGCAGTTTGGTATGACAACTCCAGCCTCTTTGAATTAGTGGTGGCAGTTGGATTACTATTATTGATAGCTCCTGCAGGCAGGGAACCATTAAGGTGTCATAAACATAGCAACCTCCTATGACATAATACTAATCTTTTAAATTTAGTTGTTACAGTTAGGTTGCATCCCAATGGTCCCTATTCCAGTGCCTGGGGTGTGTATGAGCATAGGATGCAACTTTTCTAAGAACTGCTAAACTTCGTATTTCTTGTAACAGTTCTAGTAGCACGTACAACAGAAATATTTTCTATTTGTTGTTTTTAAGTAGAAGATAACAAGTAGTATAAGCACATCTTTTCCAAAGATTTCATAGTATAATTAAGAGTAAGTGATAAATGGATAAACCAGGAATCAAATCAAACAGAAGAAAGTCAGTACTTTGAAAAAAGTGTAACTAAAACTTTTTCGACAATGACCAGCTCACATATGATTTTGACTCTCTTCTTACAGCTGTCTCCACATTTTGGCATTTAATGGCTACAGACAAATAGGACATTATATCTTAAATATATAGGAAAACAATTTTAATTTGCTTAACAATTTTACATTTTAATGGGAATGGAAGGGTTTTAAGATACTCATGGTTTTAAGATATGGTCAGAGTATAAGGAAGTTCAGCAAATTCTTGTTTACTGTTGATATTCTGTGTGTCATGGGAGCAGTAAGTCAGGACTATTGGCATGTCTGTGAAAGCTCATTCACCAAAGGGGACATGCTTTTGATGTGTTAGCTAGCTAAAAATGCAGAGAGGAGTTTGGCAGAATTCTTCAAAGGGAAAAGAATTTTAAACTTTTTTTCAGCTAACATCACAAATTCATTGGACTCTTTGAGCTATAAAACATTTTAAACTTTTACTCCTAAAGAACGTCTCCACAGCAAGTCAAGCATTGGTTCTTAGTATCTGAAAATGCCACCACTTTCTGTGGTATAGGCTTTAATTCAGCTTGGATGTACATAAAACTCCCCTGCTGATTTTGAACAGCAGGTTTGGAAAAACATTTCTCTGAGAGTTTTTAGAGTCTGTCAATTACAGATAGTAACATACTTAGCTAAAAAGATTAAAACATCAGAGACTATACTGAAGTTCCTCTCTTTGAAAGCAACCGAAATGCTTTGTGACTGAGTTTGGAATTGGGACTTACACGTAGAAACAGGTAAGGAACTACAGTAAGGTAAGCTGGACAATGTATCATCAAAACCAGCCTGTTCAGACAACTAGGCTATAAAAACAGGAATCCAGCAAGCAGTGCATATAGAATATGATTTTCTAAGGAACATTGTGTAAAACTTGAAAGTCATGGTTAAGTCAAGTAAGATATGAACATTCATTTGCAGCTAGTAAAAGGATGCAGAACCAGCCAACCAGAAAACCAGCAGGCATCAAAGCTGACGAATAAACCACACAGTGGACAGCATTAGAGATACTAGCCAGTCTAGTGGCAGTGGTTGTGAGGCAAATCACTTAAAACAACCTTGAGAAAAAGGTGTTGCTTTTCAGTGACTCTACTGGGGATGCTAGGAGTAGCCAGAACTAAAGAAATTACATATTAAGAAATAATATGTTGACTTTACAGCTCTTCTTTGCATATTTTCTCTTATTACGTATCAAGAAATAAAAATTAAGGAAATAAAATACCTCTTACTGTGTTGTTCACCTGCTGCCTATTGCTGTTTCTCTCCTGCAGTCTTCTCCATCTGCTTTAAATTCATTTCTGAAATGTGCCCTCCTTAAAAATAAGTTCTTGTTAATTTTATAAGGAACAAATTAAGAAATAGCAAACACAGAGACATGTTGTTGAATTACAAGCAATTAGAACACAATAGGGAGAGGAGCAGGGAAGAAAAATATACCAATTATGAATATTCTAATAAAAAAAAAAATCTGTCAGATTCTGAGAGTCATATAAAATTCTTAATTTGTCTTTTCCTGGGAAAACTGCCATTGAAATTAATGAAAATTTTCATTAGTAGTGGCTTTAAGGATTTTACTTAGTGTAACTAAAACACTGTTTAAGATAATAAATAGTTGAGAAATGTGATACTACTTTAGTCTTGAAGTAATACGTAAAAAAAAAGTCTACTTCAGCAGCATACTCACTTTTTTTAAACAGTTTTGTATTTTATGTATTTTGTTTACCTGTGAAAATGAAACCTATCCATGTCTGCTAATTGAATCCTCCGCATCTTTTACTTTTACATTTACAGTTTTGCTTCTGCTTTAAGTAGCATTACACTTCAGCCAAAATGGAATTGAATGTAAAGATGATAGCTGTAATTGAAGGGTAGATTGCATACATGATGAAATTTTTTTTTTTTTAAGAACTGCAACCTTTTTCACTGTAATATGTAGTAGTAGTAGCACAGCTTTGAAATTAAGCATGATAAAATTTACACGCTATGTTAACCTTGCATAAAGGTTAGGAAGGAAAAAAATTCTCTGTGTAAAATGTGTTCTTAATTTCATATTAGAGTATGCTGACTTAGACTGCAGGAACAGGCTTTAGCCCAAGCGTGAGGGAATGCAGGAGACTTTTGCCAAGTTCCGAATATTTCTGCATGTTGAGTGACTGTTGTGATGTCTTGTCATTAGCTAACAGGGTGACTTTCAGCAGATCACTTGACTTTGGCCTTCTGTTTCCCTGTCTGTTTAAATATGTTGGGCTATACTTTCTCCATACTTTTCTTGCCATATCCACTTGCTCTTTTCTGTATTTTTGTTTGTTTGGGTTTTTTTCTTAATTGGCCTAAACCCCCATAATTTTACTTATTTTCTATTTTTACATAGTCAAGGATAAATTAGATTTGCCTGTTTTACTGGCTAGAGTAGTGCTTTACTTCCTGGACAAGTGACTATCAACAGATGAATTTTTATAAATGTTCACTAAATTTGTAGGGAAGAGTCTTACATATCTATTTCTGCAGAACTAAGGAATATCCAGCAGCCCTAGAATATCTTAAAATTTTAACAATCACTTTTGTTAACAGTATAAAAACATGGGTTTGGGATTGCTTTTGCTGTCAGGTAACAAAGTCAGGTAACATTTTGAAGAAATTACAAATGAAAAACTCTGGATTTTCTTCTACATTTACTGCAAATTTAGAAGACTGAAGAAAGCATTTCAATCATCCATATACTACACTATAGAATGCTCTTTGTTTAAGTTCAGTCTTTCAAGAGAGATTTGGATCTTCCAGAAGTCTACTATTAACACTGTTCTTGCATTTAATACAAGTGTTTGAGTAGACCAAAAGAAGTCAACCAGTTTTCAGTAGTTAACAGAAATTCCTACACGGCAAGACGCAAGTTTGTAGATGCCTCGAGATTTTGCCTGGCAAATATGAACAAGCATTAGGTTGTGCCCAGATTATAACCTTGAGCTGAGATGACCTGTCAATCTGATAAAATGTTCTCCTTTCAATGTGCTGCTGTAATGTAAATGTCATGGTTTGCAACGGTACTTCTGCTGGGAAAATCCATGCTCCAAGCTCTGAAACAGTGATTTTATTACATGACTGCAAGGGAAAAGGCAGGTTACTTGAAGTCTTCTCTCCTCTCTGTTTTGTCTCATACTAGGTACTCTAGTAAAATACAAGACTTACTCGCTGATCATTGACTACCTTGATTCATAGTTGGAGAATTATATGTTGTGGAATAATAGCATTGCCTGTTTGAAAAAAATGCCATCCTAACAAATAGTTTAGCATTCATATTTGGATCTCAAAATTTTCAGAGTCTCACTGCCAAGGGCTTTCTTTATATGCTTCCTTTCTGGACTAAATGTAGTCAGTGAAAGCTCTGATTCTTGCTTGGTGCTACTACTCGTACAGAGTGCAGCGTATTGAGACAAAATTGCCTTCATAGTTTGGCTTATCCAGTATTTTCTGTCTCCAATGTATAAAGCTTACTTTGTGTAGCTCATTGTGTCTTTTACAAGTTACCATAAAATTTACATCTATTCAACACAAATAAATAAATAAGTTAAAATTGGAGAAAGCTTTCAGGTTTTTAGTGCAGCTCTTCTGTAATTCTGCAGAGTTAATATGTACTGTCCCGCTGAAAATGCAGGAACTTCTATGGCTACTGTATATTTCACAGAATTGTAGAATAATTTATGTTGGAAAGGGCTGCTCCAGGTCATGAGGGCCTGCTCAAGACATGGTCTCAAAATGTCATTGCTCAAGACATTGTCCTGAGTTTTGAGTAGCTCTAAGGGATGTAGATTCCACAAACTTTCCAGGCAACTTGCTTAAATGTTTTACAAATTTCATGATGGAAAAAATATTTTCTAATATTTACTTGGAATTTTCTGTGTTTCACTGTCTGTTGTCTTCCACCCTATGAGGAAGCTCCTCTGTAAGACCATAACTCTGCCTTCTGAAACCCTCTCATTAGGTAGCTGAAGACAGTGATAGTATCTCCCTTTAGCATTTTCTTTTTAAAATTCTGCAGACCTAGCCTTGGTTTGTACATCTTGTACTGCACCCCCTGATCATCTTGATGGCTCTCCACAGCATTTTTCCTTTATGTTTATGTTTGTCTTGTACTAGGAAGCCCAAATTTGGCCTTTCAAGTGCAGAATAGAGGAAATAATTGCTCTCCTCAACTGTTGGCTGTACTGTTACTAACAAAGCCCAGAATGTGGCTGGCCACCTCTACTGCAAAGGCAGACTGGTGATTCATATTCAGCTGTTGTTCCCCACAGGTCTAGTTGTTGGAGTTGTTCTGTCTCCAGTGTAGGACTCTGCATTGATCGTTGTTGAACTATGTTATTATTCTGCTTTGCAAAGTATATTTTCAAAGAGGAATTTGTTTAAGTATATAATGGTTTAAAATGCTTTAGTTTTTGTGCAAGTAGTACCTTCAGTGTAATTCTGAATACATATAAACCTCCCTCTGCCTTGTGTTCTTCTGTTAGTGCCTGTAGCAAGCCTTCCAGCATTTTTTATTTGTAAAAATTATTATTATAGAATTGATAATTTTAAATAAAATATTCAGTGGTTTTTTGGATCTAAATTTACTATGTCTCTCTCAGCACTATATGATGTTGATTCAGCATTCAAGCTGTTAGAGAAAAGAAACAATTCAAGATAACTCTGATGGGAATGCAAGAAATGTTGCAGTTTCTAAAGAGAAGGAAATGCTTGAGCTCTTTTTCATTTAACAATGTAAGGACATATGTAAATTACACAGGATGAAATTCTGTCCTAGGCAGTTGCTTTATGTAAGTTCAAGTCCAATTTAAATTAGATAGACTAGAGTCACCAAATCAAATGATATTGATGCTTAAGTGCAACATAAATGACATGGAATTTGCACAGACTGTACAATGAATTGAAACTATGTTCAGATGGAATTTGCGTCTCTTTGCTTGATGGTAGCTGTGTAAGTTGATGGCAGCCACTGTGATTCCATTTGTAACCACAGGTAGAAACAGGCATCTCCAGAGATGTCTAAGAAAGGGCAGATCAATTGTGTTCTGGAGGTGCCTATCTCTGTATTGACTATACGTAGCCTAAGGTTACCTGCTGAAGATTACCTGCTGAAATTAGATGAGATCAATCTCTCTCACACTAATTTTTTAAAACCTTTGGTTGTAAATGTTAAATACGTACTGGAATAACAGAAATTGTGTATTTTTTTGGCCAGATTACTCTTGCTTTGCACTTAAAGAGTTTAATTTATTCAGTTTTCAAAATTAGGGCACAGTTCTAAGAAGGGCCCCACCATGTATAGTTATTGTATAGTTAATGTTTCAAAAATGAGATTTATAATTTCTTAGTTAATAATATAATCAGAAAGTACTATCAATTACCTATTAAATTACAATTTAGATTTTTTTTGCAAGATGGCAGCAACAGTATTTAGAACAGAATATTCAGCATACTTCACTCAGCTTTATGTGTTCCTTGATAAATTCTTAGTTATGTCAGTGGTCTATAGATGCACATTTGTACCTAAGATTAATGACATATACTAATACACTAATACACTATCTGCCCGATTTAGGAGTATATTGATAAATAAATTATTTTCCCATTTTTAAATTATCTTACTGTTTGACTTTTATTCAAACAGAAGCAATTGTTCATTTTCTGTTGTTTATAGCCCTATAATACCTCTCCAACAAATAAAACAGTGCACTATATGGTTTCAAGGAGATACTATTGGAAGGAGGTACTATGTTTGATTTTACATGATGATAGCAAGTGCAACAGAATTTTGTATTTCTTTACTTTCTTTCTGTTTATTAAAATAAGCTCATTTTCAAACAATGTGCTTTTCTATTTTAATATTTAATACTGTCTCATTCTTACTGCCAGATGCTTCACAGGTTTTAAAATTTCTTGATTTATGGATTAAGACTATGTTTTGGCATAGCAACTGTAAACATCTGATAATTGCAATGGTGTGTAAACTACCACAATTTCACTACACTAGAAGAAAAAAGTATTGATACATGCTGTGTAAGTGTACTGAAGACTTTGGGCAGATATGTCAGCACTTTACATTAAAAAGTTATTAACAGAAATGCATTTATGTAGCAATGATCTTAGAAAAATATTTCCAACACTTTTACTGACCTGATAACTTTACACATTCTTTAAAATACAAAGCCACCTTTAGACACAGTCATATTTATATTCTCACACCCCAACACACAGCAAAGAAAGTGAATCATGGTATCTTCCAGTAAAATCAGAATAATAATTTCAGGTATGCATAATTTTTCATTGCCAAATATCAGTGTAACCAATTAAATCTCTAGAGCTCCGATATTGTTTTAAAATGGCACAGACTCTAATGCCTAGGTATTTGAGAGTTTATATTCCATTGTCAAATTAACTGCTCAATTGGAGTAAAAAATTATTGTCAGGATATTGTGGTTTCTTTAGTGTTCTTTAGTGTTAATCCAGAGAGAGGTTTTTGGCTACTAGATGACTTGCTTTACTTTCCTGATTTACACTAGGAGCTTTCCAGATTTTTCTTTGTGCATTTGAAAACTGAGATAGGCACTGAACTTATCGACAGGATTAGGAACCCCTGTAGTGAGAGAAAGAAAGGAGCCAGTGCTGTAGTCTGTAGTCTGTGGGTAGGCTGGTACTAGCACTTCTCACAGCTAAGTGCACTTTAGGTGGATTTGCATGTGCGAGTTGTATTGTATGGGGTTAGACAAAAAACGAGAGGCAGAAAAACTGAAAAAGGCTGGAACTGGAACTAAGTTCCACGTGAAACCGGGAATTTGCTGAATTCCTTTCTAGTGGTTGAAATTATATTTATTATTAAAAAAAATGTAAGAATAATGGTATAGCTAGGAATTGGCTTGCTGGATCACTCTAGAGCTCTAGAGTGATACTCCTGATGTGACACTGGCCAGTCAAAAAAGCTTCAGATGTTTAAGAACTTGATTGTAGACATTTGCTTCTGACAGTCCATTTCTGAATCTGTTTAGTCTTGTATCATGAAGAGTTGATTCTGAAGTCTCTTTTTGGTTTCAAATTTTTACACAGAATCATTCAGGAAGTTGGATCTAAGATGTATTAATAACTTTGTGCCTGTCATACTCTTGAATTTATTCATACCTGTGCTGCATGCAGTTATTAGCATGAAGAACGTACAAAATTTAGTATGGACCATATAAGTGATTAAGATTTTTCTTATGGATACTATCACTGGATCTTTAGTAACCCTGAAGAGCAGATTGAACTTCATTTTTAAATACTAGTCTAATTATCCCCACAGAATAAATTGCATGGTATTTAGTTTGACTACTTTGAAAGCCTGAGATCTGAGACTGCTTTGCAGTGATTTGAAATCTGTGTTTCCAGGGAGTTATTTCAAACCTGATGTTTAACCACTAAATTGCATTTCTATTTCAACTTCTCACCTAGATAGGAATATCCCTAATGACTATATTGAGACAAAAGGCAATTATTTATTATACAGCAGATAGATGCTATTAATATGATACTATTTCACCAATGATAATTAAAATCAGATAATAATCTCAATTTTAGCCAATGAATGATCCAGATCCTTAAAAAAAAAAGAATTTGTTCAATATTTTCACAATGGGGATTTCTGAACCCCTACATATACAACATGGCATAAAATGTTCGATAAGTTGAAACTCAAGCAACAGCAGAACAAGATTCACCTACTTTAAAAAAGGAAGTATACAAGTATTCCCATAAGGTGGTATTGGTAATTCCTTTGTCTATTGAAGAAGTAATCCATGACATCGAGGATGTAAATGTCCCAGAATTTGTTAACATCTACATTGTTAACATTGAGATAGATCTGTGCAAGTAAAACAAAGATAAGTGACATGACCAAAGGGAGTCTCCTGTCTCCTTCTCCTTGAGAAGTATTTTGGGGCTATTACTTACTGATGCTGGAATCAACTAGTAGAACCACAATGGATTTTTTTTTTTTTTTTAAAGTACACTATAGAGAAATGGCTGCTGTTTTCCTCAAGGCTCACATTTTTCTAATCCATCCTTAAGAAGAAATAATACAGATTCTCTCAGAGGCTGTCAAGGCTGTTTCCCATGTCAGGTGGAAAGGAAAAGAAGAAACAACTTGTTTCAAGAAACTAGGGATGTTGTTAAACTTCAACAGGCTGTGGACTTGTCTTCTTTCTTATTAGGCTTACTGTTTTCAAAGAAGTAAACAAAAAAAATCCCTTCTCAAAGGTACTTACCTCATCATTATGACTCACTCTCAGAAACTCTCTGCCTTCCAACGTGACCTTCAGTCAGCAAGCTGGATAAATCAAGAACTGAAACAATGCCCTCCTGCTTCCCCTTGTTTTTAAAACACTCTGAATGATATGAATTTTATGTTGTAGCCAAGAAGTCACAAAGCAACCTCTGTATTCCTGTACAGCAAAAAAGCACAAAGGTCTCCGAGTTGTTAATAATAAAGTCCTAAAAACAGAAACCCTAGAAGTTTCAAAATATGAAATCAAATGGCAAAATTTATAGTAATTGAGTAATCATTTGCAACTCCAAAATAATTTTCTATCTCAATGTTCCTGACCTAATAATGAATAGTATTGTCCTTTGCCCCTTAACTCTTCAGGTCAAATAAATTCTAAGATTTAGTCTTTCACTTTTTTTTAGAGGAACCTATTCTCAGAGGCCTAGAACATTAAAATCTGAAACACTTCATGATGCTTCCATAAAAATTTTGACATGCAATCCAATTAAAAGTAATGCTGCTTATATATAGGCTGTGTTTTTCCTCTTCTGCATAAAAGCTCTGGTTGCCTTCTAATGTCCTTCTAAAAGAAGAAAGTGGAAAGATAAGATAAGAAAAGAGAGCTGTAGAAGAGAAAATGAACTGGAAGTACACTATAGCTAATAAGATCTACTCTGCAATGTTATGTCTTCTCAAAATTTTTATATGAAATCTCAGGAAGCCTTGAAAAGGAAGAGCTTTTGTTGTTAAGGAGTTAATATACTATTAAAGAGATGTGCCTGTCTTGCTTTCAATATGAAAAAAAAATTACAGTTTCTGAATGCACATTTCACTGCTTTTGGGATTACCGGCTTTTATCTAAGTACAGTGCTGTGAATTTTAGTGGAATGGTTATTGTAAAGAACTGAAGTCAGTTCAAGGTCCAGTTCTGAGAAAGAACAAGACTAAAACACCAAAGCAAAATATGGTACTTCATACTTTGGCTTATCTGACAGCTTAGTCTAGGAGGGCTGGTTCTCACTGGGTAAGATTCCTAAATGAATTTTCAGATTTTCAATAATGAACCATAGCATATCAAATAAAAGAATCAGTCCTGCCTCCAGCATTAAATTTAGGTAGTAATGTTGATCATCATGGCTGGTAAAGCAAAAATGCTGAGAAGACTTTTCTGCCCCTGAGAGTTATCATTTTTACCTCTTAACATTATGTAAAGTGTTTGTTAGAATTGTTAGAATCTTTAAGATTGAAAAACTCTAAGATCACCAAGTCCAACTATCAACCTACCACCACCATGTCCACTAAAGCATGTCCTGAAGTGCTGCATCTACATGTTTTTTGAACACCTCCAGGGGTAGTGAGTCCACCACTTCCCTGGGCAGCCTGTTGCAGTGCCTGATCACTCTTTCAGTAAAGAAATTTTTCCTAATATCCAATCTAAACCTCCCCTGCCACAATTTGAGGCCATTTCTTCTTGTCCTACCACTAGTTGTTGGGAGAAGAGACCAACATCCGCCTCCCTACAACCCCCTTTCAGGTAGTTAGAGAGCAATGAGGTCTCCCCTCAACCTCCTCTTCTCCAGACTAAACAATCCCAGTTCCTTCAGCAGCTCCTTATAAGACTTGTTCTCCAGACCCTTCACCAGTTTCGTTGCCCTTCTCTGGACACTCTCGAGGACCTCAACGTCCTTCTTGTACTGAGGGGCCCAAAACTGAACACAGTATTCAAGGTCCATCCTCACCAATGCTGAGTACAGGGGTGTGATCACTTCCCTACTTCTACTGGCTACACTGTTCCCGATTCAAGCCAGGATGCTGTTGGCTGCCTTGGCCACCTGGGCACACTGCTGGCTCATGTTCAGCTGGCTGTCAACCAGCATTCCCAGATCCCTTTCCGCTCAGCGGCTTTCCAGCCACTCTTCCCCAAGCCTGTAGTGTTGCATGGGGTTGTTGTGACCAGTTGTTGAAAACATATTCAGATGTGTAACTGCTTTGTGTTTTCTTCAGGATGTGTTTTTAATTTAAAATTATTCATACATAAGATTAAGCAATTTGGAAGGGGATGATTTTGTTTCCAAATGTGCTTTTCCAAATGTATCTTAAATTTTGATCTTATTCACAATTGGAAAAATATTCCCTGTTTCTGTGGACACTGCTCATGTGCCTTCCCAAGTGTGTGTGCCGACCAGGAAGCAATGATTTTACAGGGCAGTTTCTGAGAATGTGTGACCTATCTTGCTTTTGGAAAGGGTTTGAAAGTCTATCACAGATGCGCTAGTGCTTCAAAATTTTTATTCTGAAGGAGAGGCTATGTACCGGAGTAAAATATCTTTATGATACCTTGCCTTATGGAGGAGATGCTTCTCAGAATTTTCACTGTGCTATTAAACAAAGACTAGGTTAGCAAGTAGTGGTAACAGAATTAAAACAGAGACATTAATTCTCAGTGCTTTCAAAGTAATCTTGACTTTCATATCAGAATTTGCTTTTCATAAATCCTTGTTTTTTAACATGGCTTTTGTGGTGTATTAGGATGCTACTATCTTGTGTTGCTTCGTTACACTGAAATTTGCTTTGAGAAACCTCTGACTGTGTGTCAGTGAGATTATGAATTAGCAGCAATATTAGGATCACCTTGTCATTAAACTGACAACATACAAAGAAGATTATGCTGAGAATCCATGCTGTCCATTAAATTAGCCAGATTTGCCAAATACGGTAGCTGAAGTAAGAACTATGCATGTTTCTTTCCATGTTGGAGCAAGTAATGAAAAATGATTCTTCTTAATATATTTTTTTTGAACATACAACTGTAACAAAACAACAGCTAAGCACACAGAGGGATGAAGCAATAATTATCTGACAAAAAAAAAAACAACTTCAGAAAGCAAAAAACCAAACTTATTTTTCAAGTAAAGAGATTGAAGTGTAACAGGGAAGAGACTGGTAAATTTCCATTTACAATAACATGTCAAGAAAATAAGACTGGAGAAGAGGAACATGATGATGAAGCAAAAAAGATGTGATGGCAATGGTAGAATCGATCATCATGGCTCAAAAAAGTAATAACAAACAAAAAGCATTACATAAATGTTTATTTTATATTGTCACGAGAATCACTTTTTCACACAAAATCTCTCTTGTTCTCTGCAACAGCAGAAAAACATTCTCAAAGAACATGTTCATATCCCAGAATATATATATTAAAACAAAGCTAATAAAACCAAATCCAAAAGGCCCAATTCTAACTTGTACCTCTTTGCTCAATAAAATAAGATGTAAATACTGTGTGTACATTTATTTTTATCTCTTACTGAACCTTACTGAAATTTGAAATAACCCTTTGACTGAAAATTTGGACATTTTAAATCTTGCTTTCATTCTGAATGAAAACAAAACCAACATTAGCTGACACACGAAAAACTACTAAGAAAAATATTTAGTGTTTAAAATTCAGAATCTTCTGAAAAATGACTTTGTACTTCGTTACAGAGAGCTTTGTAACCTGCAGTAAGACTGGAGTATTGCACTGTAATAGCTAGACCCTGCCTATAGCAATTTTAAAAAATAATTTCAGTATCAGCTCTTTTATGATCTTTCAATTACAATGCAATTAACCGTGCCTTGTGTAGTAATTCCTCAGGTGGCTCCTGATCTGTCTGTTTTCTTGTGCAAACTTCTTTTTGAGGCCTCACATTTACATTTTTGATAATATTCAGGTGCATCAGTTGATTTATAATCTGTCCTGAACAAATGCATCATTTAATTTTTATGTTGTTGTAGACAAGAGAAGAGTCTACTTTCCATGGAAAACAGAGCCTACTAATCCTGCCAGCTAATCAAATGCAGTTTGTCACCTGTCTTGTTTAGGAAGGAGGTCAGATGTGCTCAAATTTGGATCCCTAAAATGTGTTTTCTAAGTGAATGGTCTGTTTTCAAAAAGTGGTAACACCTACTCTTTATTGTTAATCTCACAAAAATTCAGTGCTTCCTCTTGCATTTAGGTAATTGAATTTTGATCGTGTACTTTGAAAATGTTGAAGTTGTCTACAATACGGATGTAAGTTGTCTACAATACGGATGCAAGACGTATCGCTATTCATTGTTACAACTCCATGTGCCATAGTAAAGGCACTTAAAGAGAATTATGCTGAAAGCAAATGTTTTTATAATCTGCATAAAATAATGTTTTGATAACTTTCCTAAATTCTAATAAATAAAGCTGAGCCATGGGAAAACTACTGCATATACTTTTATTCCCTATTTATTTAGTTCTCCATGTATGATTGGCTCCTTTTTGGGGCTAAAAGGGAGGATTCATCAGACCAAGTGTGTATCTTAGTTTCTGAATCCTAGGCTCCCTTTGAAGTCACTCAAAAGAGTAGGTACTACTTGAATGAACTTCACCTCATTTTTATGTACAAAACAGCTCAGTTGCACTGTTTGTCTTTCTCTCCCTCTACCTAAATAAAGAGTGTGGAATGACCAGCTTATATGTGGAGATCGATATTGAACATGTCGAAAGTTAGGTCAGCTGAATTGCCCAAGGTTTCAAAATTTTGCTATGACCTGCTGTAATGAAGAAAGCCTGTGTCAGAGCCTAGACCAACTCTCTGATGGTGTAGAGACCCATACGGAGGAGTTTTACAGGTGATCGTTAAAGGTGTGTGACTGTGACTGGAATCAGTCTGACTGTTCAGCCCATGGCTGGATTTTATACAGACACAGAATGAGGTCACACATGTCTCCCATTAGTTTTATAAGGGTGTAATACTCTTTTGTTTATGCAGTGTTTCTTGAATACATCCAGAGGATTTAGTAGTAGATTTTTGTTTGCTTGTTTTAGGGAACAGCAATTACTTTGAGCGCTAGGAAGTGTTCCAAAATTGTACATACTCAAACAAAAGTTTTAAAGCCTGTTTCAGCACAAAAATGTCAATATATTTTGCACAGTATGTTTCTTTTTATTGTCCCTCTCTGCAACTGTGAAAAACAGATCTGTTTTGAAAGTTGCAGAGCAAATTTGATCTTTTTATGAACTGGGATAGAATATAAAGAGGAATGCTTCTGTGCTAAGATGAAGATGACATTCATTAATCTTGTATGAACAATAAGCACAAAATGTTTGCTACCTGAATTTCAAGAGAACATGAGGTCATTGATCAGTTCCTGATTCTTGGACTGCTGAATGGGAATGTGATGAAAAGATGTAGTAATTTATAAATTTTTGTCAATAAGCAACCTAAAGAGTTAACCATATTAAAGAGTTTCACCAAGCGATACAGTAGTCATGAACAAAAACTGCTATCCTGCTAGTAATTTAACTGTAAATATATTGAAAACACCTAAACTGTTTAATACCTTAAATGGTATTGATCTTACCGTAAACAAAATTATGCAATTTAAAATATAGCCTAATGTTAACTAATTCGTATTTTAGCATTCGCCTTTGCAAAAATCAATAGATTTAATTTATCTATTTAATTATTAAGTGAAAGCTATCATTTTGACTGAAATTGGAATATCTTTACACAGTGGAAAATAAACTTACTCTTACCTAGTTTTTTAATGTAAAATTCAGAGTATTTTCTGTAAAATGTAATTACAGTCTCTGTTGTGTTCACAGACAGCATCTTTAAAAGAACAAACAAACAAACAATAATTCCTCATCTTTTCTGAACAAAAAGTCTAATGCAATTAGTTTAATACTTTAAAAAAAGTACTGAAATTACATGTAATTATCACTATAATTTTTACACTGGTTCTTTAGAATAGAAGTTGGAGATGTTCGAGGCCAGGTTGGACTGGACTCTGAGCAACCTGATCTGGTTGGAGATGTCCCTGCTCCTTGCAGGGAGATTGGACTAGATGACCTTAAAGGTCCCTTCCAACCCTAACAATTCTATGATTCTATGAAGGTATGTGACTCTAAATCCAAAGAAGGACAATTGTGAGAATATCCATACTAAGCGGAGGATCAACTCTTAATGTGTATTTTTGGGCACTGCTTTCTTAGTCTTTGTTTGAGAGGTGCTAGACCAGGCTCTGAATGCCTAGGATTACTTTCAGCTGTGTTAGGCTTGGGTTGCAATAGTTGGAATGTTCCTGATGTCTATTTCTAGTGAAAATTAGTGAAGAAAGGTGCTGCTATTCCAAAGGTTATACGAACAGCAATACTAAGAATTAGTAGAGTAGTGCAGAAGTGTTAGCTCATTACTTTAATGCTGTAGTCTTGTGTCTGTTAAAATTCACATGCAAGGGAATGAAAGGTTTTGCATTCAACAGATGAAGGGGCATTCTTCTTTGACCTTGACTTGTTTTCTGCACAGGTTGCCCGTCACACATTCCTATCATAATAAAATTCCTCTTTTTTCTCTCTGAGTTACCTGTACCTCTGTTTCCTAGGCAGCAGGTAATTCAGATCAACCATTATTTTTGTATTAGCATTCAGTACTGTAATCTCTCACTCATTTTTTTTTTGTGTGTGTGTACAAATATTGAGCTTTTGGCTTGTACTTCAGTTTATACCAGTCTGTCAATGGCTGGGAAAGCTGCTACACTAACAAATGTAGATGCTCCCTAGAGAAAATGGATATCTTCTTTAGCTAGCTGTTTTTCCGGTTGGCCTACCTCCTAAAACAGATCTCCCAGTAAGTCCAGCTAAAAGAGTCAGAGAGTATTTCCTCATCCTTTCTCATTGCTACTTTTCTGTCAAACATGACAAGTTTCTGAGGTAAATCACTGGTGACTCACTCCCTCCTTCCATCCCATCAAAACCAGAAGAGTTTCCATTTTCTTCTCCTACCTGTCAGCCTAGGAATAGTCTGATGGAAACCACAGGCATAAGGCCCTTTTATCTGCCTCTTGACAGAGTCCTGAGCAAAAAAGGGAGGAAGAATATCTCACCTGAGACAAGGTAGTGAAGCTGGGACTGGAACTGATGACAGACTTGGTAGGCCTAAGGAAAATTTTCATATCTACTGAGCAAAGTCACCACTGATCAGTAAATTGGTTAATGATAGTTCCTGTAAAGCAAGCAAAAGAATTCCATTCTCTTTATTTAGTGGACAGCAGAAATTTTCTGAATGTTGGATATTTAGAGTATTTTAAGACATAAATAGAATAAAGCATTATTTTCTTTGTAACTTTGTGGTATATGGAACAATTACTTGGGTTTTTTTTTGTTTTGGTTTTTGTTTTGTTCTTTTTTATTGGTAGGCTTCTGGGATTTTAGTTTGGTTTGTTCTTTTTTTTTTCTCCAAAGACAAAGGGATCTGCCGTGTGATATTTCATTTGTGTGTTAGTGTGTTTGGTTTGAAATTTGTGGAGCTGATGCTTCCCCCAAATTTCATTTAGGGTCTTCAGGACATACTACTGTGTCATAACTGGTATTGTGTCATATTGCTACAACATACTATTTGCAGTTGCTGTAACTATTTCTGAATATTGGTGGTTTTTAAAAGCCTCTTGTTTTCAAAAAACACATAGTTATACAATATCATCAACTTGTATTTAATAGAAAGTGTTATCCTTTATGGTTTTAGCGAAGAGCTTAAAAGATTATCTTTGGAAGCTTAAATGAGGCTATTAAAAAAAAATAGTGTTATTTTAAATCCTGCAATTATTTCAAGCCAATTGTATGATTTTAGAAGCTTTAAGTCCTTAGTCTCGAATGCCAAAGGCTATAAATATTAAGATTAAAGAATGATTGATCTGGTGAATGAAAATATGAGTCCACATATGTGCTCCAGTCCTACTGAAGTCATTTGAACTTAGTTTCCATAGAGATAAGATTTCCCTTGATGTATTCAATGTAACAGAATCAGGCCTGTAACTGATAAGAAAGAATATCTAGTAGTGAGTGGTGGAGAGTTCTTTCTAGCTTAAGTGCTTATCATTGTGATGCCTTCCTTTTCTATTAACTGTATTTTGGACTGAGAACTGCATTGTTGCCCTGTTGTCTGCTGATGCTGATAATATTTGTTTTTATGTATGTTAGCCTTCGTAACAGTAATAACCCTATTGGCTCTATTTGTGAAGGTTCTAAGTGGCATTTTGTGTTTCTAATTCAGACCTCAAAAGATTTGCCTATAATTTAAAAGCAATATTCAGTCTCTTAAGAGCTCTTTTCTTTCATCTACATTTAAATACTTCAATGGAAAGAAAGCATTTAAAGATGTGCATTATTCACCTGGCCATTATTGAAGTGTCATGTTAATAAATATTAACTATCAAAGTAAGGAGGTTTTTTTGCTAGTATTTTTAGTTGTTCTCACAAAATCCTGAATGTAATATTTCTTATGATTATATACTGGAAACCCATAATGGCTATAGAACTTTTCGTGCTACCATAAAGATATTGCTGATACTGTATTTCATCTGTACGGTACATTAAGCATGGTTATTTATGAAGACATTTCTAGAAAAGTTACAGCATAGAAAAATCCTTATTGTTGTCACAAACTGGGTAATTTTGGAAATGAAAATAAAAGTATTTTATATATCTTGATTGTTAAAAAAATATATTATTTTTCTATCATTCTGTTATGAGTTACTTTATGACTATGAGGTAAAACTTTGACCCTGCCCTTGGAGTCAATGTTCCTGGTGTAATCACTGCTACTTACTTAGCCGTGAGGAAAGATCCCTGGTAAACTTATTTCCTACTCTATTTCTTCTCAAGGTAGAAAAGTATTTTGTTACACTATGTCATATATTGAAGTGCTGCAGTTACAAAGATTAACTGAAATACATCTTTATGAAATTAATCTCAGTTCTGCAAGCCGAGACCAATTATTTAAGCTCACAAATTGTAGAGAGAGAGAAAAAAATTGCACTGTCATGATGAGAAAGGCTTGCAAAATTGAGTTCCAGTTCACTAGCAACTGGACTGAAACTGCAAGTGAACCGTTAAACTGAAATAAAATCTTCATGTCTATTCCAGTAGACAAGCAATTGTCTGCTGAAGAGGACTAACTTCTTTTTACCTTCCATTCTTTTCCCCCTTCCAAGTCAAAATAAGTAAAACAGCCAAATGTATTTTTGCTTCTTAAAAGACCATTGTATTTGTTACTGAGCAGATACTCATAGATCATACTCAGGAAAGGGACTGTATTCCTTATTACTTGTTGGAGGTCAGATATTTCTTCCTTGACACTCTTTGGTGTGATTCTTAGCAAACATGGGCATGGACAAGCTGCTTAGCATCCATCTATATCTCAGTTCCGTCAACAATTAAAAAGATAAGTAATGTGTGCTCACCACTGTGAACTTTTTGAAATCGGGAGAAAAGTTTACTATGTAAAAAACTTCCCAGAACTCATGGTGGAGTAGGAGTCTGCAGAGCGGAAGAGCCAGGAGTGATTTTGGAGTTTGAAAGACAGAGCTCTTCTCTGCTGATCTCCCCATGCCTATTAGAAATACAATAGGATTAATGTGTGGCATCTGATACAGATCTCATAGAACTATACACGAAATCTCACTTATTCATCTGCTGCTTTGCAATGTGGAAATCTAAGGGATTAAAGCATCAGGAATCTTTTAGTGCTACAGCAGGCTATTCATGAGAGATCTGGATGCTGATTCACAAGCTCCTCTAAGCTCATTTGGAAAATCTGGCAAATGCACTTGCATTTGTCCATTCAGATGTAATCTGTTGGTATTTATAATTAGAGGCTCAGCTGCTTAACTGAGGGCAAGAAAGGAAAAAATAAAACTATGAATCTACAGTAAAATAATATACTGAGAAGTTTGAGACCTGTTCTTATCCTCTAACACAAAAATGAAGGGGATACAAATAACAAAGGAACTAGAGGGAATGCCAAAATGTTTTGGAAGGCGTAGGGTTAACAATACCTTCACCTTCATCAAGCTTTAGTGGATCAATTATATGTGATTTCTCATATAGGGCTTCAGTACAGGAAGACAGCACCAAGAAAGAGATGTTTCCTTTTTAAAGTTTTCTTTAATGTCTTTAATAAGGTTAGCAAGAATTTTGCATGTCGTTTAACACTGTTCTTCCTGCTGTGAAAGGTACCGATATATCAACTTATAAATATTATCTTTTTGTGATTGTGTCATTTTTTATATTGCTAAAAAATTCTATACTAGAATGCAACTGGAATGAACTGCCATTGCACAGGAAAATGGGAGATTTGCTTCTGATAACATTGGTACTTAATGGCAAAAGCAGATGCTCACTGTAAAGCTTTGCCTCTGACCACGCTGCATGCAGCACTCCTGACGTGGGTGGCAAGAGAGGTAAATGTCAGAGATAAGCTGAAATCAAGCTCTTGAATGTGGTTAAAAATGCAATTCCTAATGTAGAGAGACAGAGTCAGTGTGGCAGAAAATCCTGGGAGGAAGGGATTTGGCTTAAGTTGATGATGTCTAAGCATTAAGACAGTTAAATTAGAACTTTTAAATTACCTAAGTGCTGATGTGTCCCTTCAGCGACAGCTCTGAGTCATGTGTGCTGCGAGTGTAAGGTGGGAGGATGGCACTCGCGTGATGCACTGTGTGGCACAGCTCGCGGGTAACGAATGCTTTCAAGCCCTCTAGCTTGCTGAAAGCAGTCTCCTCAAGAGTGAAAATAAAAAATCTGCCTATTCCCGAGCTGTAATTTTCTCTTGTTCTGTAATGAATAAAGGTAACTCATTCTAAGCCAGACACACGACAACCTTGTTCCAAGCTTTAACTCCACCTGCAGTAGGGAAAGACCTGGTTAGGTGGGAACAAATGGTAGCACTGGTGTAGAGTGGAAAAAGAAGAGATAGAAAAGGAAGCATTTGAGGAAAGAAACGCTTGGAAAAAATATTTAGGACTACCTAGTGACTTGGTTATTCCCTGTCCAGCTTTACTTCATGTTCTAAAGGAGAAGCTGCAATACTCATACATGAAATTCAGCAATTGTTTGATGATCAGATCATTGTTACCATTTTTATCTTTATCTTTATTAGTTAAACTGTTCTTTATTACCAGTGCTGATTATACAGATATGTATTTTTTTTAACAATCATGCTTTTGGTGCAAGTTTTTGCAAGATGCAGCCATGTGAAACATTTGATGGTTTCTAATTCTGAGATAATTGCAGCTCCTTAAAAACTTTATCACATTCCTAGGAACACCACTAAGATGATAAACTGGTGATCATTTTTGAGTTTTTATCAGTGATTTTACTGTTCCATACTCTGAAAAAAAAAAAAAGTGTTTTCTTCCTCAGTATCTAAGTAGTTGTGTAAATATCCGAGCTTGACTTTTGCTGTGAGGGAAAACAGATATTTTTGTTTTGCTTTCTTTATGTTTTGGTAATATTGGGGCCAAGACTGTTGGGGATGAAGAATACCAAGTTTTTTTTTTAAAGACTTACTATTCTATGAGTATTGTCAGAAAAATACATGTTTTTGTTTTAAGGTGATAAAAGCAATCTTGTTTGCATCCTAAGGGTTTTATGAGATAAGTTGTTAATATATCTGTGTCAGCCACTACATGGGAAACTGAGGAAGGCTTGTCATATATCTGCATCTTCTTGAGACAAAAAAATCCCCCTTAAGCAAAAACCATTTGTTTATATCTCATGCATTCTTTGTATTAATTTTCCTGGAAGCAACTTTCTTTGGCTTATTTCATGTCCTACCTTAAAGTGGTTTAAGAAAATAATATCTGTGACTCCATAAACAGTTTGAATAACAGAAGCTTTGAAGGTTTTTAAGAATTTATTTTTACATACATCTTCTATAAGCCTAAAATACATGATAGCAACCACGTCTTCCTTCTGCAGATGACCTCTATTGCATTAGCTAATCCAAAATTAAAAAAAAAAAAGCAAGGGAGGGGATTTTCTGAGCTGTTCATCTGTATATACCAGTCTTGAAATGAGATAAGCACCACAGTCAAAGATGCAAAAAAAAGGCAGTGAAAAGACAGCTGTGTTTATCTCATTTACACACAAGGAAGAGAAAGTGTACCTCACAGAAGGAAAATTTTCAGCTCTTATCCACTACATTTTGTCCAGCTGTGTAGGAATTTTACAACGGTTTAAGCTGTTAAATGTGAAGTATCTGTAAAATGCTTCAGCTTCTCTCTCAGTCATATTGTGCTCTGAAGACTTTGGCTTTAGCTTGAGGTCAGAATATGTTATATTTTCATATTTATCTTTTTTGCTGCTAGTATAGGTTTCCAACCAGATAATGCTGTAGCAATAGAATGTCTTTCTTCAGTGCTGTGACACTGCATGTGACGCTGAGTTTTTTTTCTGTAGGAAATAATTTGGTTTGTTGCTGTGTGATGAACTTGGAGTGCTCAGTGTTGTACACAGCACAAAAGACTGTCTTTGCCTCAAGGAGCTTCTAGCCTGAAGGTTGGGTTGTAGGGAGCCTTGTGTGAGGATGATCATCCCTTCTGTCAGATATCTGATGATGATGTGACCTCTGGACTACATAGACCTTTTTTTTTTTTTTTTTTACCTAACAAAGCATCATTCCCACCAGCAAAAATGTGTATGTTAACCTCTTCCAAAAACACCACAGCAGTATTTTTGCAGATAGATAGGAAATCTTCAGTGTTCAAGTGCTCCTCTTAGTCATGTGGAATTCCCAAAATACCTGGGCCAGAAGTTGTTAAAGGGAAATGTTTCCCTCAGAGTACATTGGCAGCTCCCAGACTGGCCAGGTGCATCAGGCAGGGAGCTCCTGCAATGTATTGCATGCCTTTCCTCAGGTATTGAGCATGCAGTTACTGGTGGGTTATTAGAGGCTCAGTACCCTCATTTGTGTGTTTCCAGTATCTTGGGAGTTTTACAGCAAATCTAGAAGGAAAACAGATGTAATCAGATCCACCTTTTCTGTTTGTGACAAATTTTAAGATACAAAAATGAATATGCTTTATTTTAATACAAAGATTATTGAAATGATTAGTCTAAATACAGGTTGATATGGAAAAAAAACCCTCCTGTGAACCTCCAAACCTTCAACATTTGCATAGCCTTCAATGCCATAGTTCAGTTCTTTTTGTGTTTTATCAGTTTTATATTTGTACAGCCCTTACAGCTGTGATACAATTTGTTAAGATGTCCCCCTGTGACAGATGTTCCTTTCAATGCACAGTACCTGATCTGAAGCTATTTGCTCTCTGGAGGCACCATTCAGTGTCAGCTTCATCCTAGGAGTTTCCTGAAGTTCACAGACTCATTATTCTCTCTCGGTATTTACCACTTTCCACTGGACTGTCAAACTCCTAAGGTCCTTTAGGAGGGGTTAGAAACAGCATTTTACCAGCTGCTAAATAAAAACTGAACGGCTAGCCTGGTTCTTGACTAAGAAGAAAGTATTTTGTGAATGAGTGAATTATATGTTGGAAGCTGGAATAGAAGCTGACATGGCAGGATTAAAACATCACTGAATATCATCTTGTGAACAGATATTGTATTTCATACAAAGTATATATTGCATAAATACGTAATGAATGGGTTTCATCTCTAGTCTCAATGAAGCTCGTAACTGATCACTGTGGAGAGGATAGGTTTGGAGCAAACTGTCTCCAGCCCTGACTTGATACTGTGAGGCAGTGAAGCAGAAATGTGGCTTTATTATAGCTAGATATAGCCTTTGGATCAGTTTTGTCTCATACTAAATATGATAAGAATCATAAAATGCTGCTTTACTAGGTAGAATGGGGAAAACAGTCCCTTTCTGAATATAATTTCTGTGTTGCTACTGAATAACACCATTGATTTCTTCTGAGTAATGACAATTTAGGTCTTTTGCTGTTCTACTGGGATCCTATGTATAATCCACATCCTTCCTGAGGAGGACTTCAAGTGTTCTTCATTCTGCTTTCTGTATTAATTATCTGTGTACTCTCTTTCAGTGAGAAATAGCCTTAGGATCTTCACTTTCTGAAAGTGACTACACAACACTATGTGTCTAAATTATGAGGATCTCCAGCAGGCTGTATCTTGCTAACAACAGTCAGTGCTGTCTGGAAGGTTAAAACCTCTATTAAAGTTTGGATGGGAGCCAGAATGACTTCCACTATGTGTCCGAGGCAACCATCTAATAATATTGTGTAACGGTGTGAGCCACTATCATTCAACAGACGGCACCATGTGGTACAACATCATGCCATTTAGTTGCTGTTTCTTGAGTTCCTCCACGTAATAATGTAGGAAAATATTAAAAGTTGAAAAAACACGAATAGGATTCAAATGCTCTTATATGAGTAGATTAATACGAAGACTCAATTTTATTTTTGTGGGTTATATTGTCAGTTCAGAAATGTATTTGTAGCACAAAAAAAAAAGCAATATTATTTATGCTACTGAACTTCATACAGAAAACAAAAGTATTGTTTATTCATGCAAAATTATTGTTATTTCCCTCTGCTATAATAAAATTGAGGAAGAAGAAGATATAAGAGAAGAGAGTTGAGGAAAGAGCTAGTTATAATTCAAGGCCTATGTTTCAGTGTAGCTAACTTCTGGACACATAGGTGTGAGCTGTGATGAAAATAGCAGTGCTCTGGCATGGGCACAGAAGAGAAGCCTTTCTGGAGGTAACCATTTGAATTCCATACATAACTGGTTATCCGTGAGGAAGATGTGATTTGTTGAGAGAAGGAATGCTTGGTGATAAGGGGAGGCACAAGGAGATGGAAAACAGGTATGTGTTCAGACACAGAAGCCTTTCTCGTGTGACTTCTCTGTAGCTGGTCCTTTAGGTGTGTTTAGAGTGTATCACTACAGCGCTGCTGCTATATTATGTATGCCATCAGCTGTTTTTACTTTGTAATTTATACAGATAGAGATTTTTCACAAAAGTAATGTTACTGATAGATTTTTTTTTAATGTATGTTAAACCTTGCATGTGATTTATGGGTTATCAGATCCAAAACGGAACTGAGATGAAGGATTATATAAAATGAAGTCATGGATTATACAGGCATAGGCAAATTAGACACTTGAAAACATATGCTGATTGCCTTTATAAAAAAAAAATCAGTACTTAAAAGACTTTCTGTAGTGCCTTATTACTGCTCAGTAATTTGTTTGTAGATGTATATTATTGCATTAGGCAGATCTGAGTGGTAACTTTCCTCAGTGATGTTTTAGTAATTGAGTAGAGCTCTGGAGAACACTGATACTGATGCCAGCTGTATATTGTGGTGTAGTTTTAGCTTCATCTGCCTGACAGGCAGAAGCCTACCCAGCTTCACAGAGAAAGAGGAAGATGTGCATTTCAGCAGATCTGCAATCTTTGAAAGGTCCATTCCACAAAAGCATGGTTTTATCACAGGTTTTGTTAAAGAGTATTTTGGCTTTTGCCCATCATTCTTTATCTCCCACAGTGAGCAACAAGACAAGGTTATAATTTAGTTTGTGTGCTTTGGTCAAAGCTATCTTCAGTAAATCATTGTTTCACCTCCAAAGTTGTTCGTAAATCTCAGATGTGCTAGCAAACATTTCTCTAAATTGCCACCAACTTACTTTTGTGTCAGCGTGCATGAGGAAATCAGGAGGAAAAAATGTCTTCTCTTCATGTAGAAGAACCTCTGAGGCATAGCCTCTGCATCTAAGAGGTGCCTCGCATTTTTGCCTTTCCCTGTTGCTGAAGGTTATACATCCTGATAAATTGTAACCTGCAATATTACAGCTGTTTGCACCCAGAATCTAAAGGGCTAAACTCATAATTTGTCTGGCATATAAATTTTTAATTTTGTACTTTGACTCCCTGATCATTTTGTGCCATAGCAGTAGTTTGTGGGCCTGATGAAATAGGAAAATGGTGAAAAAGAAGACAGGACTGTTGAAGTAAAGGAGAGCAGCAGCTCTTTATGCCAATGGTATTGTTGAACCCTCTGCATCATCAAGTCAGAGTTTAAGGCAATCACTTTGGTTTTAAGGGGAATATAGGCTGGAGGAGAACTTTATAACTTGCTGTGCATTGTCAGGGAGAGACAATATTTGGTACAAGAAAAGAGATCCAAACCCATTTCTTTTTACAAAGTTAACAGTTTTTTAAGCTTTTCAGAGGCTTTTCTCTAAATAACACTAAAATTGATTGTAGCAGTAATAGTAGAGGAAAGTGTCCAATAAGTTTAATTGCCATTTAATGGCAGTGAATTTAGGATGTGAATCTGGGGTAGACTTGCTTTTCTCTGCCAGCTGTCAGTCCAGAATTCAGTAGCACTTGTTTTGAAGCACATTTTAAAATATGTTTATGTTGTTCATTCATTAACAGTCTATGTGGCTACAGTGTGTAATTTACAATAATGTAGGCTAACTTCTGGTTCTGAGTTCTTCAGCTTTTTAGTGCTGTTTTGTGCGTATGAGGGATATATTTGTATTAGAATAGCTTTTAGGTAATATTTAAATGCTGATTTAAAGTAGGGTTTATCTTGTCTGTCTTTAATCATCTGAAGATGGTCTTGAAGCAACTTTTGAGATCAGTTATGGTGTGATGAATCACTCTCCCTATTTCTCTCCGCTAGCTTCAGTAGCTTCCTTAGGTATCTCCTGAAGTTTTTAGATGAAAGTGGTCATCAAGAGTTCTTTCTACAGTCAATGAATTAATCATCTTGTTCTTCAATCCTAATTCTTAGCCAGATAAATAAAATTGAATGAATCCTTAGTTTTATTATGTAGGCTTATGTGGGAAGTAATTTTTTTCTTATGTCAGAGACATCCTTCTGGTTTTAAATTTTTGTTGATTATCATGGTAGAAATACTTGGAATTTGAGAGAAGAAGTTACAAGTTGAGAAGATGGAATGAACAACTAAAGTAATTAAGTATCTAAAATTTATCTCATTTTTTTTAACTGATACACACCATTTATTTCTTAGGTGCTTTGTGCCTTAAAGTCTTTGTTAAAACATTCCAAAAGGGTCCACACATCTATGTAAATAAAATATATTAAATAATATATTTTTAATGGTAAATCCCAAGTGGAAAAAACAATTATTGTGCTGCTTTGTTTTTATTTCGTACTGTAAGAGGACAAAGGCTATCTAAAGATTGAGGTGGTATAGTAGCATTCTCCCATCTTTCCCTTTCTTGCTAGTCCACTTGAATTAAAGAAGGAGAATATTTCTGATAAGGAAACAGGAACTGTGCTAGTATTTCTATGGACTCATTAATGTTTACATCTTGCTACAGAATGCCTCTCCATATGCTATCTGAGAGGTCTATAGATAGATATATATGTAGCTTCTTCGGGAATGTTCGTTGCCAGTTCACCTCCGTACCAGTGTGGAAATCAATTCATTTCATTTGAGGCTTGTCCGTCTTTGTCAAGATATCAGACACTGTGCTTTTGGCTTTAGAGTGCTTTGGTATTGGTCACACCAGCAGTTGTTGCATGTGCCTGGTGAGTTATGCCATTACACTAACTATACCTGAAAAAACTGTAGCAATCCTGAATAAAGCGTCTCCTATTTCTGCAGCTCCCTTAAAACGGGAAGCTTGAAGCAAGTTCACACAGAGTTATAAGTTTATCTCCACATATAGTTTCCTAGAACTCTTCCAGTTGCCTGGCTGTGCAAAGGCACCTTGATTTTGCTTCTGCTGGGGAAGAGCATCAAGCATGAACTTCAAGGGCTTTTGAATGTGATTTTACTGAGTTTCATCTGCACTGTATTTCTCTTTCTTTGGAAAGGAAGATCTAGTCCTATTTAAATATTATCAAATTAATCTACAGGCTTGTTTTTTCCCCTCATGTTCAAAACGTCTGTTCTAGTTAGGCCCTTTTTTCCCACTAGCATGTCTTTCCCTATTAGTTCAAATTATGCTGCTATTTTCTCGACAACATGTCTAAAGGAGTTGTAGCTGTTCATTTGTATAATGCAGTAATAATATTTGCAGAGGTTGCAAATAATAGAATAAAAAAATAACATAGTTTTAGCTCATGAACATAAAAAAGTCATGTTCATTTAAGGCCTGGCTTCAGCAAATTTATCAACACATGTTTGGAGTAGTAATAACCATTTAATTATTTGAAATGTCTTTTATGTAGAAAAACAACACGCAGACATTTATTTATTTATTTGCCAATTTCTGAATGGACATGCTTTGTTTTCTGGTATTTGGAGTTGTCCTTTGAGCATGGTAAGAAATGTCCTGGCTAAGAGATGGCAATTAAAACATTGTGTATTATGGAAAGCTGCAGTACAATTTGAAACTCTTCCAGAACAAGGTCTATTTTAACAATTTAAAAGTGACTATTCCTTGGTCAGCAAAAATACAGATTGATCTACTATTATAGAGACTAAACCAATTCATGTTGCGTTTAAAGAGGGAGTTAAAAGACGCAAACTCTTTAAAGTCATTTGTATGTTGCAATTTTCAGTATAGACATTATTAATTCATATGATGACTCAAGCTCGTAGTCACTGATGTCTTACTGAGCAAAATTGCCCTTCTACCCCTTTGAACTTTACTTTTAGTCAGAAGACTGTGTTATTGAAGAAGAGCCTCTTGATTCTCGTTACAGCCAGCATGCATCATATTTGGATTCAACAGGGATCCTTGAATGACTAGCTGGTAAACATTTTTATTAGTTATGTGTTCCATCTGTTTAATGTTCAGCTTGATCTAGTAGCAGTTGGTAGTAAAGCTGTTGAGGTTCTTACTGAGTTTTTACTGGCTTAGAAAAACAAAGTCGAAATATCTTGAACAGCCTCCCTTTCAGACAAATAACTATGACAGGAGGCCCAGAAGCCCATCATGCTAAAAAAAAAAAAAAAAGTAAATTATCTCAATATCTTATGATACATGGCCAGAACTCCTAAATTAATGTTTTTCCTTATTCTTTCAAATTAGGGGGAGGAACTTTTTCATTCACAGGGAATTAAAGTATTTCCAGAACACTTTAGATATGTTGATAGTTTTGCTGAGTTCTTACTGTTTACTTGAATATTTTTTTTCTTTTTATTATTCTTGGTGTAGCCATATAAGATAGCCAGATATAAAAGCAAATAAAAAAGGCTGTCCCATAGGCTTCAACTCATCCTCTGCTTTAATGCTGAAAAATTCAAAACCAATTATATTTTAGAAGTTAGCACAATTATTTTAAAAGACTGCTGTCCTATAGTAGAATAGATCTTGAAATCATAACATGTGGACTGATTATAAGGCTGCATATAATCATGTATTTTCCTGCGCAGAACTGAGTTGTACAGATATTGTACCAGGACAGCTTTATTACAAGATATATCAAAGTGTTCAATTGAAGTCAAACATATAAAGGGAGTGATTAGAATTTTTGCAGCAGTTAATGCTTTTTGATTAAATAAAAAGATAAGTTGCTTGAGTTCTGATTCTGTGACTTCACATCATTGCGGTGTACCTTAAGTTAGGTTACAAGTTAGAGGTATTCTGCTAAGGGTAATGATAATAAAAAACCTCCTTCAAAGAGAAGATTGTAAAAATAAGATTGAGCATGACAGAGAGCTCACCTCCTGACACACTTTTGTGGTAGCTGTGGCCAAAGCCAGTGAACATGTTGTGGTGCTCAAGTATTATATGCTTGCTTAAAATTAAAAATAAATCATAATATAGATATAAGTTAGTTGTTCGTTTTAAGTGTCATATTCCTGTTCTTCTTTTTCATATGTATTCACAACTCAGTTCTGTGTGATCAACAGGTAGGTTGTTGTTACCATATTTTTTCTTTATTTATTTTAGAGAATGTAACTGTCATTGCAGAGTGCAAAAAAAAAGTAACACTTCCTAGTGTCTTTTGAAAACTATTAAAGCTACCCTCATTTTCTGTGCACAGCCTCTTTAATGTTGGGCTGCTTGTTGTTTCTTGTCCACTGGATAAAGGACAACTTCCAATGTGATAGTTCTGCCTTTGTGGCAGATGCATATTTGTTTAGTTCAGTCTTTTAGCAGAAACTGTGCTTTCTATTTGAGTAGGTAATGCACTCTTATTTTACACATCTCTTATCTTCAAAATAGTGCTTCCAAAGGAAATTGTTTAATTGGTAAAGATAATAGCTATTAAATGTGCAGCATAATTGTTACAAATTAAACTTTCCATGTACAGGGAAAGAGTTAATATTAGATATTGTTGTCCTAACAATTAGTGCAGATAGTAGCTAAGCATTAGTCCATTTGATTAGTTTTTATACCTCTTTCTTTCCAGACAGTCAATGAAGACATTATCTTCTAGTTACCTTAGTGCAGCATCCAACTAGTTGTACTTTTTCTGGTGAAACATCATATACTTCAGCACTTCTATTTCAGATTATTTAGCTATCTGTCAATTTACTATCTGAGAAAATTCACTTTAAAAAGGTATGCTTAAAATAACACTGTAATAACGATGTCTTGGACGCCTGCAGCAATTTCTACAAAGCATTTGTGTGAATATTGGAGAACCCTACAAATCCTGCTAACTGTTCTAGAAAGTTTAATTAAAAGATCATATTTTCAGCACTGAAAGCCTTATTTCCTAATAGAAGAAAAGGAACCAAAGTGCAGAGATGGGGCCATGCAGTTTATTTGGTTTCTACTTGTTATTGCTGTTCATATTCTGATTTAATACTGCTGCTCTTGAGGTACTCTGTAATTTACTCTGTTAAAGATAAAATTTGTGCTAGAGGATCAATATTCACTAAAATTTGAACCATTGATAAGACTATGTGTAGAATTTTGTGAAATAACATATAAATTTTAAATAATAAGACATTTGACCTAGTATGTTTTTTTTTCCAGTGCTTCACAGGCTTTGTTAGACATTTTAAAGTAATACTTGAACATTCTATAAAGCCAAATTTAAATGCTAATGATTATGTTGGTTGGACAGATCAAAGTAATGTTCATATAACACATTCTGAATTTGAATGGTGGCTTGAATTTTGTCAGTTTCTACAAAATGACATAATGATGAAATTACATATTCTTTCTAACAAACAGATCAATGATATGTGAGTTTTGAAGCCACTGATAAGGTGTTGAATGCTGACTGTAAGCTGAATCAAATCGTGGCCTATGTTAATTTCTGAGCTGTACTGGGACTAGATCTTTTACAGTATAGTAGAAGCAAGGCTGTAGGTAATGTGGAAACTGAGAAGTTTGTCTATGATTTTTTTTCCTCTGCTTTTGTGAGCTTGAGTAAGTAGAAATCCCTAAATCATCAAACAAAAGAGATGACCATGTTGTGTTGGTCCAGATCTATTGTCTAGGGAGGAGCACAGAATTGGGAAACCATCCACACATACTTTTCTGATATCCTGACAGTCTTTCAGCTATTTTGTCTGAGGACTTCCCGAGCCAAAGATATCATTTTTTTATTTTAGTAAACTTTGACAGAATTTCCCTGGGTGAATTTTCTACTATATCCATTTCTGTTAAGATTAGTTAAGATTTGATCAACCTCATCCCTGCTATCTCATTTTTAATAAAATTAGGGAGAGCATAACATGAGTGTCGTGATGAGAAAACTTGTGCAGATAAAAGAGGGATTTGATTTTTCTATCTCTGCAAATTGAGATCTTATCTGCTAAAAAGTGTGTTGGTTTGTGTTTGGTATTTTAATGTAAATATGTACAGGAGAATAACAGATATGTTATCTTGCTTCCAACTTCATCTCAAGGGCATTTAAGAATTAGAATTAATTAAAAGAAAGGGAATTTTATGAGAACCCATGATATAAACATACCTCTATAAACTGGCCAGAGTTACAGCTTTGTAAATTGGCTGTATTAATTTCTGCTAACTAAGAAGAATAATTGAGCTAGGATCTTAAAAATATTTTTGAATTATCTTACTGTTTAGCCCTCAAATTAGAAAATTTTATGAAGAAAGAAAAAGTTACTTCATCTGCAGAAATCTGAGTCAGAGCACAGCTATATTATGCAAATCTTAACAGCAAAAATAGCTTTGAATGCAGGGCTTGTTTTCATTAGCAATGGGGTAAAATGGATAGTGGGTGTCTCTAATCAGCACGTTTCTAGTGTGGTTTAGAAGGTTAAAGATAAAATATTCATAGCAGAAAATGCCTTTCTCCCTTACATTGAAGTACAATTTAAAAGTTTAAGGCGAAAAGGGACCATTTGTTCATATATATGTGTACGTGTGTGTGTGTGCACATACGGAGATATGTAAAAGCGTATATGTATAATAGGGCCTGTAGTGATAGCACAAGGGGTAATGATTTTAAACTAAAAGAGGGTAGATTCAGACTAGATATAAAGAAGACATTTTTTACAATGAGGGTGATGACACACTGAGGTTGCCCAGAGAGGTGGTGGATGCCCCATCCCTGGAAACATTCAAGGCCAGGTTGGATGAGGCTCTGAGCAACCTGATCTGGTTGGAGATGTCCCTGCTCCTTGCAGGGGGGTTGGACTAGATGACCTTTAAAAGCCTCTTCCAACCCAAACCACTCTCGGGTGCTATGATAACTATGTAATGGTAGATGATTAAACCTTGCTCACCTATCCCTGAACTAATTAAAATTTTATTTCAACCTAGTCATGAGGACAAATTATACAGAATGGAAGAGGCCAAAACAGACAGGAAAAAGGTATCTAACATAAAACATCTCAATATTGCAGAGGAGACATGAGTTGACAGATACAAGTAATCCTAGTACCTAGCTAAAGAAGTTGAGCTCCTATTCTCTTTCTCCATTCCATCCATCCAGCTCTCCTAATAAAATGCAAGATTTCTTCCCCAAACCAGCTCTGGTGATCCATCTCATTACAAATGTGAGAACCAGACACAACAGCCAGTGCAACTAATAAAAAATATTCTCTTTAGCTCCTTTGAGAAATGATCTGTCTGTCCTGCCCAGGGCATGCCCTCAGGGAATTTTCATTTTCAGCCTCACTGGAAACAATTTGTAGATCTGACTCATGATATCCGATAATCTGCAGTAACTGATTCTCAGGTTGCTACTGACTTTCTCAGTCCTTGCTCATTTGAATGGTATTTTATTCATTCAAGGGCACTCAAAAGGCAATGGTTGGCAGTATAAGGTGGCAATCCACTAGTGAAAAGGCAAAGATACTTTTGATCAGTAATCTGCTGGACTTGATTTGCAAGTCAGTTATCAGCTCTTTCCAATGGAACTTTACTCTGAATTGATTATAAAATCTGTTTACTTCTTTAACACAGGCAGACTGGCTCTTCAATAATTACAACCTACAGAGCTTACTTCATACCAGTGCTATGAACATTATATTCTGATAGCTGTGTTACTGCTAGATGGTAGGCAGCTCCACCACTTTCCTACTTGCTGAAACACTGTGGGAGGATGTGCTTAGTGAGATATTTTGAAAAGGGAAAATTTAGATCAGGGTGAAAAAGCCTGGATTTTTCTTCCCGTTACAAGAAAAATGTAAGTTTGTCATGTACACCTGAATATCTGGTCATTGTTACACAGGCGTTCATAAACAGTGTTTGTTTAAAAAACAAACCAACCTGTTGGGAATTTATGATGAGGATTAGATCTCTCAAACAGTGTGTCTGGTGAGACACATTGTTGGTTGCTGGACACGTGGCTGTAGGAATCTCCATTGCAGGGGCCCTTCCCAGGGTGTCTCCAGCTGCATTGGGAAAGAGACTCACCGAATTGCTGTTCTGCTGAATTCCTATAATCCATCTGGCCTATGGTCTTATGTGACCACTTCAGTATGTACACAATTCATAGCTATTGAGTATCTTAAACTGCTTGTGAAATATCTCTTAACTGTGTACAAAAGACTGTCTTATGTGACTGGTTTTGCATCTGCAGGAATAGTTTCTACTGACTATTTGAAAGTAACTATGTACAACTTGATCAGTCTTGCAGGAGGACCTGCCTGGGGAGTATCTGGAAGAGCCAGATCCTCCATGCAGGATATTAATGTACACATTGGAACATCCAAATTGGTCTATGCATAGCAGGAACTACCTCGGTGAGTGCCTGGAATTCCCACCTGGAGGCTCTTACACCAATTACTCATATATATTGCTGTGAAGGAGGCCAGGAGCTCAGTCACTCACCTTGGCTAGGCTGGTGTGATGCTTCAAATCAGTTGGATTTCTCATCTAGCTGGGTGTTTCCTGGACCAGCAGGGAATTTCTGACTCAAGTGTATGGGTGTGCAGACAGGCAGCAGCCCTGAAATCCAGCTATGTAATTATAACTATAGAATAAAATTGAATTTCATATTAGTAACTTAAGTTTCAGAGCTCTTGCCACGTTGTATGATACATACTCAAACCTGCAAATCACATAGATTTAAATCAGTGGCTTGGGTGGAACATAGATTTAATGTTACAGCCTTTTTGAGATGGTGTTACAGTCCAGACATGCAGCACAGGGAGGAGTTGCATTTCTATTTGTGTAAACAGGCTTGTCAGGTTTTGTCCTCAGAAATCTTGGAAGTGGAATAGGCAGATACGGTAAAGCACTGTTGGTTGCTGTCATACTCGTCCACTTGCAAAGAAAATTACAGGTTCTATGTTCGCATCTATAAAAAAAAGGCTGATCATGCTTAGAAGGCCACTTTTCAGTATTTGCAGTAATAGTTAATAGTACTTTGTGTTCCTGTACTTAGAACTGAGGGTCATTCATTGAACAGTGATGACTCTTTTCTGTCTGGTCCAACTCACCAAGGACTCTACTCTTCATAAAGTCCTTGTTCTGCCAAGGACAATTCTGGCTGATTTACTAGACAGAAGAGCCAAGCGTGATCTCACTGCCTCTTTCACACCTAAAGCATTTAACATCTTAAGTATTGCATGTTATTCTGTATCTTCACCAAAACTTCTCATGTTTATTTACTGGGCAGGAAGAAGTAGGATTTTAGAATTTTCCTTTGATCATTGTAGAGGCTGACCAAATGCTTGACAAATAGACCAAATTCTCTCAGTGGTTTTCTCCCTGCTACCTTCCCCACTGACATCTTTTTATTGAGGCATCTCACTAATAGGAGAAAACTCAAACTGATATGAGGAAACAAGGAAGTTATCCTGCAGACAGTACAAATTATATAAGGAAGAGTAATTTGTACGGTATAAGTAATTTCTTACTCAGTTTCCAGGTGATATATTTATTTAGGTATGAGTGAAAAAAAAAAAAAAAAAAAAGAGAAAGAACATTTTCTTTATCGGTTCTTTCTTTTAAAAAAATTGTCATAAGTGTGTATATTGATCCATAACAGTATAATCCCTATAGCATAGCTAATGCTACAATTAGATTTAATATACAACTAAAACAGTTTCTGTTTGTATTCATAAGACATTGTAGTGGGTTGAGCCTGGCTGAACACCAGGTGTCCACGGAGCTGCTGTATCACTCCCCTCCTTATCAGGACAGTGGAGAGGAGAAAACTCATAGATTGAGATAAAGGCAGTTTAATAAAGGAAAAGCAAAGGCCACACGTGGAAGCCAAGAGAAACAAAAAGATTTATTCTCTACTTCCCATCAGCAGGCGATGTCCAGCCAAGTCCTGGGAAGTAGGGCTTCAGTATGTGTAGTGGTTGATCTGGAAGACAGATGACATAACAATGAATGCCCTCCTTCCTCCTGCTTTCTCTTAACTTTTATTGCTGGGCATGATGTCATATGGTATGGAACATCTCTTTGGTCAGTTTGGGTCAGCTGTCCTGGCTATGTCTCCTCCCAACTCCTTGGCCACCCCCAGCCTACTGGTGAGGGTGGGGATTTGAAGAGACAGCCTCGATGCTGTGTGAGCACTTCTCAGCAGTAGCCAAAACACTGGTGTGTTACCAACACCTTTCTGGCTACCTGTACAAAGCACAACACTATGAGAGCTGCTATGGGGAAAACTAACTCCATCTCAGCCAGACCCAATACAGACGTTAGTGGACTGATTATTATTTAGCAAGTGCAGCCATTATATTAAACAATAAGCTAATGTTGTTCATGAAAGTTACTTTTCTGGTCTTTCAAATTTTCAGCAATTCTAATTGCCTGGTTCTAACAAGTATCATAATTCCATGGAAGACGTTATGCTTTCACAGTAAATATATGGAGTGAGGTTTCTGGTAGAAAAACTTGCAGAATGAAAATCCCACGTAAATTTTTCATCAGCACTCTGCCATTAAATCTCTCTCAAATGTTCACACACAATGTAGGGCTTATAAGCATGATTTGAGAATATTCATCTTAATGCCAGTATCATTTTCAGGAAAAAGTAGGCTGAAGTTGGATGTACTTACTAACCGAGGAGTGCAGCTGAGGTATACAGCGATTAGCATGCTATCTTAGTATTTATGGAAAATGGATTGTTTTTTTCCACGTGGTTTGTCAGGGGCTTAGTGTTTCTCTTTATATCAGAGTGGAATGATGTAGGGACTGGAAGTCATTAAGGTACAGGAATAGGAACCAAATAAGTATATTAGATCAAGATTAATAACATTTGTGTTATATGACAACTATTTTCTTTTCTCCTTTTCCTCAGATTTCTCCTTCTCTTTTCTTGCAAAGCAAAGAAGCAGACAACCTCCTCTCCCCAAAACAGCAACACTCTGCATTTTAATTTGAACTCACAACAGGATGCAGATAATGCTGTTTAAGTTTAGTCATAATCCATATGGAGTTGGCTCTGCTGTGTAGCTTTTTTGCTAATGACACCGAAATAATTATTAAGCAGTGACCTTTAAAGAGGAAAGCTCATTTTTTTTTTTTTAAAAAAAAAAAATCATAGATGTTTATCTATATTTAACCAATTTGAGTACTCTTATGCTAAATATTCTCTGTCCTATTATGTTAAATACAGGATAATTGCTGTTTGATGTATTGAGACAGTGGAAGAAAGAATGTGTGGGATTAACTTCAGTAAGTGTTTTTGTATTTCTGTGTGGTTGGTTGGTTTTTACAATTATTTGTAATAAATTTGCATCATGTCCAAGAACTGCAAACATTTTTTAGTTACATTATGGAATGTGTAGGTGTATACATAATTCAGATGGACTAAAACACTAAGCATTGCCCAAACTTCTTGTGAACTATGACAGGAAAGATGTCTTAGGGGAAATGTGGGCACTTACATGAGAGGTTACTTTTGTGTGCTAAAGGAAATGCATTCAGAATCTTTGGGTTTACTAGCAGTGCATGACATTATACAACTCGATTCTAAGTGAAAAAAATGTTGGCTGGTTGTTTACACTTTCTAAATAAATGTACATGTAATACCTTTGGTACAGAATTATTACAAAGGTTACCTGGGTAGTTACTGTTGCTGCTAAGGCTTTACAACATGTTGCATTTTAATCTTTTTCAGATGCCTAGAACATTCTAAAACTTCTAGGTTTGGCAGGATAATAAAAAAAATGTTAAAGTATTTTCTTGTTTTGCAATTCTAAATGAAATATCTCATATCTACTTTTATGAAAAAAAAATCAAATACATTATTTTTTCTTGTTTATCAAGTATGATACAATTCTTGCTTTACTTTGTTAAGTGGACTTTTCCCATTATTTGATTTTATTTGATTTTACTTATTTTATTTTTCTTTATTTTACTTTTTCCTTTTAAGCCTAGAGAAATTTGAGCCTTTTTTTTTTTAGTCTTCAGAAGATGGGAACACTTCTGCTGCTCACTTTTGCAAGTTGTCTTTGCCTTTTTGCTTGGGAGGTGATGCATTCGTCAGGATGGCTATAAGCATCATGAAGATTAGCTTCTGTATATGTAAACGATTTCTTTTCACTAGACTGAGTTCATAGTCATAAAACCCGCTGCACTGTGTGTCCATGAGCAGATGGATTCCATACTCTTTGTCATAGTCAATAGGTATTTTATCCTACTGTTAAAGTAATTTCATTGGTAATTCTCTACTTTTCTTGGAACAGATAAGTTTGAGAGCAATGTAATAACTGCAGCCTTTTTTCCATACTTTTTTTTTTTTTAATGAGTAACAATTTGAGGCTATGTCTATGAACAGATTAAAGATGTTTAAAGAGACTTGTTATGATTTATAAAGTATCTACGTAATAAATGCCTACTAAAAGAAAAAAGAAACCCCAGTGTTTTAAGTTGCATAATTAATTTCTTCTTTTTAAAATGCAAAACTTCATCGTAATAGGACTGGAGAACTACATACTTAAATATTCAAATTTAAAATTTGTAGATAAAATTCCAACAGTGAATTCAAGATGCACATTTAACTTTTTGCTTAATTGCATTTATTATTTTGGTTTAATTTTTGTGCATGATTGTGAGTTCTTAAGTATTTTTGATAAAAACAGAATTCCATCTAAGTAATATTTTTTAATTATGTGGGCAGGTAGATATTGGTTATGTTGGGTTTTTGTTATGTTGCTATTATGTAGCTTGGGAATAGTTAAATCTGTTAATGTGCTAAAATACAAGAAAATATATTAAGTACACATTTAAATGCAATTCCTATTATAGTGTGGATGCAAACATTTTTTTAGTAAGCAGAGTTGCATTAAAAAATGTCACTAGCACAGCTGTTTTCTCTTGTTAGAAATGTACTTGTAGATAGGAATGAGCATCTCCTAAAGGGTGTTTGCACAGATTTTTCTCTCATGCCTTCAGAAAACAAAAGGTACAGGGCTGTATGTTTGTTTTATTCTTCTGAGATACAGAGATAGTAGTGATAAATATCATATAGACATCCTTAATATAAGGATAATAATCTTAGCAATAACTGAGAAAAAAAAGCAGAGAAGAAAACTATTTTAATTGTTCAATTTATTTTACACAGTAGCTGAAAACTGTAATGGTGGAAGGTGTGTATCAGCCATAGTTCTTTTGGTCTTGTTGTGAACAGATGTGTTTTCCTGCTCTAATTACGAAATTGATGAGAGCTTTAAAAACAAAGAACTTTTCTTTGTATCATTTCTTGTTCTTCCCCAGTGTGTGAGGAAATTTCCCAGTGTATGAGGAAATGAAAGGTTTCCCCCACTAAAAAAATGTAGCTCACGTGATCTGCTCCCGAATGTAAACTAATATATGCAGGAAACACATTTAAAGTACTCTCCTGATTTGAACTAAACTGCTAATTTAAATACACCCGTATTGGACCAGAACCACAGAGCTCTTCCAAGCATGGGAGCTGGTGAAGCTTGGGAGAGAGACCATCTGGACTATGAGTGCTCTGTTTTGCTTTCAGGAGAGCATACATGTGTAAGAACCACCAGGGCCGTGAAAGTTTGCTTTATGGAGGACTGATGTGCAGCAATTTTGAAGAGGAGAATGGAAGAGTACTTTTTTTTTCAAAGATAAATCCATATGTACTTTGTTTATACAAGTCTGTGAGAAAGCCTTAAGTTAAATTGGTGTTTTTATCTAAGAAGAGATTTGAGATTTCTTCATAGGATGATCAAAAAGTATCTATGCAGGGAAAAGAGTTGTGATTCTTTAGATTCCCATTTAAATTAAGGAGAATGGCATTGAGGATTACTGTGATTTGCAACAGAGTCTAAGAAGTGTGGAGAAGAGAGATAGTGGGGGTGGGTTATTACTTCTGGATTTTTTTAAGTAATGGATAGGTTAAGCATAGGAACAACTTTTCCAGGGGGGAGTATCCAGTGGTTCATTCGTCACAATGAACTTTCTCAAAAACACTGCAACTAAGGAGAATGTCTGGGCTTGCAGGCTGACGTTAGAAGGTGACCTGTAGATAAAAGGTGAGATTGGATAGCAATGATTCCTCTGGCATTAAAATTAATGAATATGTTCATAGTTCATAAAGTTGAAATGGTAAGAAAACTTTCTCCCTGTGACTGACTTCTTTCCCACATTAAAAAAAAAAAAAAAACCAAGACCATCAACCTCAAACTCTTTTTAAGCACAGAAGAGGCTTAACAACTGAACAACTCTGATTAGCAAGACTGTCCACTCTATAGAAGCCTGGCTACATGAACAGCATGTATGAGGAATTGCATCAATTTCAGGAAGAGTGTTTGAACCAATTAAACAGCATTTATTATCCAGCATTTTCTAGCAAGTAGAAAAGTTTATTAAGTTAGCAGTGACCAAGCAACTATTAACTGTACTGTGTGAGCAGAGATTCTTTCAACTGAAAGCTCACAATTTACCACCTAGTTGGAAGACAATATTTTGGAAGTCAGACTTCAATAAAGTTTCAGAATATGTCTTTCTCTAAACTTGGTGTTTCATAAAGTTGTGTTATCATACTATGTGAATGTTATCTACACGTACCCAGAGGTAGTTCCTTTGTTTTTTTCACCATGCCTCCCTGTACTGCTGGAGGTAAGCATTTTTTTTGGGTTACTGACGACAAAATCTTGGAAATAAAGGATAATATTCACAAGGTAAATGTCATTTAGAGGGGAATAACTTTTTCACAAGAGGTTTATGAATAATTTCTTGAAGACATTGGGTTTGCTTAATCTGCCATGACAGATTTTTCTACAAAGAATATTCCCTTACTCCTCTGTTTTGTCGTTACTATATTTCCATTGTTAAATGGAAATAGAGTTGCTGTTACAATTCATAAATGCTAACTTGGCTTTTGAGTCAATTTACACTTGATGTGTTTCTTGTTTTCACTATTAGGTCAAAATTCTGTAAGCCAGAAGCTGACAAAACAGATTGTTGAAGAGACCTCTCAGTGGCCTAGGTGGAGAAGGATGTAGGCAATAGTAGAATGCTGATGAAACTTTGTTTCTTTGTGATAAGATTTAGGTACAATAAGCTTGATAATGATAAGCTAATCAAGGAAACAATGGTCATATCTTTATACAAGAACAGATCTTCCTGTTGAAATGCATATGAAGGAAGTAATTTTTGTAAAATACATTATTGCTTAGGCTAACCTTTTAATAGTCACTAACAGCAATTAACATCTGAAGAATTATACATTTTTCAAATTGAAGGAAAACGTTAGACAAAAAAGACAATAATGAGATGAACAGAGATTAATTTGAGTTCATAAAAACACCTAGATTATTCTCAAAACATTTATTGAAAGGAAGCTTGATGCCAAACTAGTTTGCTGTGATTTGTTTAGATATATATGCACTTAATATTTTCCAAAAAGTAAATTTAAAGAACTCCCTAAGCTTCTTTAAATACACTTCTACTGATAATTCTAGTAGTTAAGTTATGTCCTTAAGAGGCTTTCCCTTCTCTGACATTTAGTGAAACTTTTGCAGAACTTCTTCATTCAATAGATGGCACTGCAAATTTTTGTCAATCAGCCTGAATCTGAAGAAAGATAATCTCAGTTCTGGGCTCTTAGGATGGACTTCCCTCCTTTCTTGTCTGGAAAGGTAAGAGTAAGTACCTGCCTGTACCTCCTCATCTAGTTACTGACAACTTGGTTCCTTGTTAGTGAGAAAGGAATAGGAGAATTCTCTGGCTTCTTCATATAAACTCTTCCGACATGGCTGACTCTGCAACAGGTAGAAGGGTCAGGCAATTTGAACTAGAAGTCAGACAGAAAATGGACGGTAGATGCCGCATTAATGTTAAATTCAAGGAATTAAGGCATAAAATCATCTAAGTCCTGAAATGTAAATACTTCTTACATTCTAACTGGTGTTGCCAAGCTAGTGAGTAAGCATGAAAAATTGACTTTTCAGCATCTGTTTAAATGCTTGCAGTATGTGCAATTCTAACTGCCTCAAATTCTAACTGCACTTTCTGCAGACACCTGCACAGATGTGTAACTCAATTTACAAATATGTGATTGCTTTCATAACTACAGCTAGCAGGTTATATCCCCGAGATTTATTATCTTAAGTCCTGCTTCTTTAGTTGCTTCATTAACGTCCTAAAATATAGTTTTAAAACGTTGTGCTTTTTCCAAATATATTTTTTTCTCTTTACCAGCTTTTTATGTCAGCATTTTTGTTGTTGATGAGGTTGTTGTTAACCTGAGCTTTGTTAGGAATGAGTGTCTTGGACAGGGAATAGACAAAATGTTTCCGGGACAGATAAGTTTGTTGAATTCTCATAAGTGTGTTGTAAACATACAACAGTTATGCAAACGTATCTCAAAACCCTCTTTGGAAATTCTACTTTGGAAGAAGATCATAGCAAAAAAAAAGTTTAAGAGCATATTTTTGTGGCATTGCTATTCGGTGGCAAGACGTAGTGTATCATCTGGAATATATTGTTGATCTTTGTTTACAAGGGATTTTTTTCTATCTCCAAAAGCAGACATTCAATTTGTAATGCCAGTTTTTAATTCCTGCTGTTAGTGACTACATTGTGAGAGATAATTACATGGTGTGGAATTGGTACAGAAGTGTGTTTACAACAGCAACCTTCTCATTGTTTTGAACAGTTATAATTTATAATGAAAGATTTTTATATACAGTGCTTACTGATACCTGTAAGATACCTCTAATAGATTATTTTTCTTCAAACACAGTTAATTTACAATCCCTCAAGAATGGTTTTGGGAGGGGCATAATGAATGTTACCACATAAGACTACACTAAGGAAAAACATTCATGAAGGGGGGATATATGCTGTCAGCTGGCTGGGAGCCACTCTGGGAATTCTGTTGTGCTGAAGTCAATACCAAAAGCAGGATTGGACAGGAATTATTTCTTGTAATTTTCTTATATTTTATCAATATTCCTACA
Source organism: Tetrax tetrax (assembly GCA_009806455.1). NCBI lineage: Eukaryota > Metazoa > Chordata > Aves > Otidiformes > Otididae > Tetrax > Tetrax tetrax. Next base: position 43,513 of record WHYT01016250.1, read on the forward strand.
TCTAGAGGCAGCTGTCATGTTTTAAGCATGAAATAATCTTCCAACAAAGCAAGGATGCTTCACAAGCATGCCATCTTCTATCCAGTGAACTGGAGGGTAAGAGTTCTAATGTGCAGAAACTCTCTCAAGTTATTGATTTTTTTTTTTTTTTAATTATTTTTAATAAGCAAGGTCATCACTGTATTTCTTTTCCCAATAAGTAACTTGTGGCTATGGAACTGAAATTTGCTCTTCCCCTATGATCCCAAATATTTATTTCTTCTATGTTAAAATTGCTTTTGCGTTCTGAAAAAAAAAGTGTTAGGGGTTTGTGAATTTGTGCGGATATGTCTGGATGTGGCAAACCACTCTCAAGACAGCATGTTCATCTATCCACCTAGAAGGCAGCCAGGCTGGGTGGGGCTCTGAGAAACCTGATCTAGTTGGGGATGTCCCTGCTCCTTGCAGAGGGGTTGGACTAGATGACCTTTGAAGGTCCCTTCCAACCCTAACCGTTCTATGATTCTATGATTCTATGACTTTTCTGTGAATTACTCATGTTTGGAAAAATGGTTCGTACTTGTACAATTCAAGACCTGGTTAACACTTAGCATTTTGTAAAGTGGTTATGCTTGATCTGTGAGAAAATTGCTCTTGCCAATTGGCCAAGGACATGCATCAGCAGCCTGCCTTTTTAGCTAAACCTAGGTGCTCAGTCACAGCTGAACAAAACTAAGAATCCGATGAAATATCTCAAGGAAAACTGAGTCAAATGAGTAAACCCAGTTAAATCTTGGCCCTGTCTGATTCTTTGGCATTGAGCCTATGGACATTCTTTCTCCAGACATACTTTGAAGCCGTGGAGGCTTAATGAGACATTGAACTCCTGTGAGTTAGCTGGCTTTCTGCCTGGAGATTAAATCCACGGATCCAACCTTCCCAGAAACTAAGGGAAGATTTCAGGAGCCACCTGGGTCTGTAGATGTCAGACCATTCCCCTTGAAGGATTCAGTAACACAGACCAAAATGTGATTGTTATCATTCTTGCTGTGGAAACTCAACCAAACCAATGCTCTGAATCCCAATTTTGCCATTTATTTTGCTCTTAACAAGCATATTACCTACTTATATTTTATCAGCTCGGTAAGAATTCTTTAGTTAATGTTTATATAGGTTTTGGAGGAATGAAATGTTCTCTAAGTACACTTTCTAAGGGTATGTATTATCTAAAAAGTATATTCATTATTACAGCCATCTGAATTGCTAATTATGAGCTGTATTCTAGCCATTTCAATCTCTTAACTAATTCTGTAGATTTCAGACACATAAATGGTGTATATATTTGCATTATTTTCCATATGAGCTTCTTAGAATATCTGGACACAAGCCCAAATTAAGATAGGAACATTCTATAGTTTTTAGTCTATTTTAATAATTTAGTTTTTTTTTCTTTCCAAAACCAGATTATTCTGTTGGAATTGAGTTTTTAAAGAATTGACTATGTTGTTAGGCCAAATCCAGTGATCTTTCAACATTCATGTGTCATGAATAATCATGAGTCAGAAATTCAGTACAAAAAATTCTTTGGTCTTGAAACAGAATGTATGCAGGAGGAGTCCCCCTCAGGGAACTCATTTGTATTCCAGAAATTCAGCAATTTTGATGAAGATAAAATAATGTTTTCCTGTGTCGTCATCTTGTTCAAATTTTCTTTTTAGTTGGTTAAATCTTTGTGATTATTTTTCTCATACTCTCCTGCAAATACACATACCCGTGTGCAACAATCATAGAATGGTTAGAGTTGGAAGGGACCTTCAAAGGTCATCTAGTCCAACCCTCCTGCAAGGAGCAGGGACATCTCTGACCAGATCAGGTTGCTCAGAGCCTCATCCAACCTGGCCTTGAATGTTTCCAGGGATGGAGCATCCACCACCTCTCTGGGCAACCTGTTCCAGTGTTCTACAACTCGCATTGTGAAAATTTTTTTCCTAATATCCAATCTAAATCTACCTCCCTCTAATTTAAAACCATTACCCCTCGTCTTATCACAACAGGCCCTACTGAACAGCCTCTCCCCATCTTTCTTGTAGGCCCCCTTGAGGTACTGGAAGACCGCTATCAGGTCTCCCCAGAGCCTCCTCTTCTCCAGGCTGAACAGCCCCAACTCTCTCAGCCTGTCCTCATAGGAAAGGTGCTCCAGCCCTCTTATCATCTTCGTGTCCCTCCTCTAGAGGTTTTCAGTTTTCTGTAACTGCACATGAAAATACTATTTATGAGGAGTTGAGCAAATATTATTATACCAGCATACTTTTCTGTAATGTAGTCAAAATCTCAATTCTTGCATGAAACTAGATATGGAATAATACAGTTTGTCTGGGTTATGCTCACGGAATAAATCCCATCGTGAGGGTTACTGAGGCAAACAGCTGCACAGAGACTATGTAGCTGATTTTTCTTTATATGCCTCACTGTCCTATTCACAATTTCATGGTGCATTTGCCTTGCTGTATGGACTTGTTACAGGTTAAGTGTGTTAAAGGCAGATTACTGTCACACACATGAACACTTAACAGAAAGTCTTTGGACCACTCCTTTTACATAAAAAATTGTGAATTGCATGGACTTTTATGCTGCAGTTTTGTCAAAATGGATGATATCTTGGAATATTTTGGGCTCTGGCTTTCACTAGACTGTACTTTTTACAATTGCCCATGTTTAGCTTTTGACTTTTACTAAATATTTTTTTTTTCCTAAGAAATTCCTGGGCATAATTTGGAAGCCAAAATATATCCAGCAGGCAGTCTGGTTACACTCAACTTGCTTTAGAGGCTGAGAATTTCCTAGTGTAGATGCAGTTGTTCCATAGCAGTTGGCCTCAGTGCTCAGGAATGTTCCTGGATACATTTAATTTAACAATATAGATGTAGCCTAGATGTCCAACGCAGACAACACTCTGCCTTCTTCCCAGCAATACATAATTTGTTAAGTGCGACGCTCCAGTTAATTGTATAGAGCAGACATCTGTCTGTACACAGAAGCACCCTGCACTAGGAGATAAGAGCCTATCTCCAGCCGAAAGGATGTCCAGTAGCTGTAGTGTTTAACTGCAGAGGCTGGACATGGGTGAAGAAATAAAATATGTGGAGTTCTGGTCCTTGCAGCCAACCTTGTTTTTTCCTTGCCTGTTTTTTGACCCTATGCTCTTACATTCCTGTAATAGATAAAGTATGCTCAACTGTAAAAACAGCATACTCCAAGAATGTTATCTTTACAGTTGAGACTTTTGTTGATGGCATTGGAGATCTGCTCCAAAATGTAGGTTGCCTAAAATGGTCTTTGTTTGGTTAGGCCGTAAGGATTATGCAAAAGGCACATAATGACACTGTTTTCCTTTCCTACATTTACAAAACGGCTATCATTTCTGCATTAGTTATCTGTCTTCTGAGGGAGCTGAACACCCAAAATTCTGAGTAGATAGAGAATCTTCTGGTGGTTCTCACTGTCTAGCTTAACATTCTTGTTCAATGTGCTTAACCATGGGAGCACCAATGTGTTTCCTGTAGTTAGGGGGAGAGGGAGGGTGGAGATAACAAATTCAATTGATCATCTTAGGTTATTATATTTTAGTCACTGGGATTCCTAGTTAAAGCCTAGCCTACTCTGCTTGGTCTGCTGGCCCTTAAACTCTCATCATTGCTGGCATGAAATCCTGGCTTCACAGAAACCAGTGGAGACATTCCAGCTCTGATTCAGTTTTACAAACATAGACATCTAGTGATATTTGAAATACTCTGGAGTATTCCACCTGCCTTCCGTATTCTGTTCAAGAAAGATGCAGATTTCCTTTTCTTCCTCTGTCGTATCTGTTAGGTGATTTGGACCTGGTAGTACAATTCAAATGGCTCTAAGTGCTCATGTTTACATTACTGAATGGAGAGCCTCCTTTCATATAGCAAAGCCAGGATTTTCTCTCTTATGCTTAGTTTTTTTATAATCACAGTGTTTGCCTACAGGTCCTTTGTGTGGTTGAACTTTTGATTGTGTGCTTAATAAATGATTCATCATCCTCTTTTTCTTCTCTGCTTGCTTTGGACTCTTTTCCTGTGCAAATACAGCTTTTGTAGATCAGTTGCCCAGTGACTGCTCCTGATCGTGTTTGGTTGATCCATGGCAAGGCAATAGATATAGATCATCAGCCTCCTCTGGCTTTCCTTCTGTAAATCTGACCCATTTACTTTTCTCCTTCTCTGGATTTTATCATTCCATTAATTTCTGCAGTCACTTAGATTCTGGAACAGCGTTCAGGCATCTGGCAGAAATCCAGAACAGTGTGCTTTCCTGTCATACTTGAGCTTACAATAAGTTGCAGTTTCTTGGTCATATAATAAACCACCCTTTATCTGATCTTTCCATGTTCAAATGTGGAAACTAAATGTCTTTAATGAAATTTCTGATGAAATTATGGGTTCAGTTCAAAACCTGTATTAGTTGGAAATTCTTGTAGGATACACATAGTTCATTTTAATGTGCACACTCTAGAATAGCTAAGGTTCTCAGTTGTGAAAAAACGGTGTCATTAAACTCTCTTACTTTCCTATTCCTTTATGAAAGGCAGGACAAAAATCCTTTATGTAGTAAAGTGTGTTGGTTTTGTTTTGAGGGGAGAGGCTACGGTGGCAGCTTCTGCAAGAAGCTTCTAGAAGTTTCCCTTTGTCTGGTGGACTTGGCTGGGTCTAGGGCAGACTGCTGCTGGCTGGGGCTGAGCCAACTGGTGGCAGAATGTTTCCTGATAATGCCTCTGTACATACATTTAAGTATGGAGACTTCCCAGCAAATAGGGACAAGTGACAGAGTATCAGTGTGCATTATAGTCGAGTTGAGTGTGGTGAACACTTGCGAATAAGGATCCTTGTATAACAAAGTGAACAAGCCATAAAGGAAGAGCAGGAATCTGACTTTTCTAGCTCCAGGCTGTCTAAAAAAGAGCCTGTTAACTGCCTGATATAATGAAAACATCAAGCTGTAAAAGATTTAAACTCTCTTTCCTAGCTATAAAAGTATATTGATCTAAACTCTATTATTCCAAGTTAGAACTAGGCTGCCTAGGTATATAGGCGAAGTATTGAGTATAGTGGAGCCTTTCTTATCTCGTTCACCAGTATGTTACTTTTCTCACACTTTATGCTTCCGCATTGATCTGATGAATCAAATATAAGAACTGGCAAGCACTTGCATTACTTCCTGGCTACAAGAATGGTCCTCTATTTTGTTACCTATTGGACCCATCAGTGGCACCACGGGCTGAAGTGGGATGAAGTACTTTGCCACAGTATTACAAGCTTTTCCACTCTTCCATGGCACCAGGAGGCTTTGCCTCCTGCATGAAATTGGCATGAAAATGCTGAAGTACTGCTGTTGCCATGACATGCATTTGTTTCCTAAACATCTCAGAGATTTTGTGCCATACATATGAACATGGCTGTCAAGCTGTGCTGAGATCTTTTCAGTTAATGAAAACTTTACCCTGGGATGGCGTAGGCTGCAATTTTAGGGACAAGAAGCATCTTTTTGGATGAAGATGTCTAATACTTCTTGAAATTACTGCAAAAATTTTTCTGCCTCAGGAGAGCTGTGTATGACTTGAAAATTATTAGCATTAAGAGGCTTAGGAATAAATATTTCTATATAATATAAAAATTTCACTGCTTTATGCATCCCTATATGCCAGCAGAAGGTATCCAGTCATCTTCTTAGCCCAGACTTAGCTGAAGTACTTGCTGTCATGAATGAACTTGGCACTTCAGAAGTAACATGTTCTGTATGCGGTGTCACAGGCAACAATACTCACAGCACGTAAGGAATTTACTGCACATTAATATCAATATAAAATATGTGACTCAGTCCCAGAGTGCTAACATTAAAACCTGTCCACAGTCCTGAAATGGACTCCTTGTTTTTCTAGAGGTGGTGCCAAAGGAAATGAAAATCAAAGGTCAAAAGCCTGTAGCAGATAACAAGACTGATGCAAAATAAGTTTTCAGAGACAACTGAGGTGTTTTCAAGATATGTGAAAACAGTTGCTGAGATGCTGTGGTTACAGAGGCAAAGTGTTTTTTGTCAAACTGGGTAATAGTTATGAAGATAAAATTACAACATATGTTATCAATTAACAAAATGTAAATTTGCTAAAGCAATTTTACATTCAGAAATTACAGAAGAACAATTTCCTGGAGCATAATCATAAATATTCCTTTCAGAAGCAGAAGGAATTCATATGCACAGAAAATGTATTTTAGTTATGCCTGTGTTAAATAGCTTGCTTTTGCCAATGTAAAGAGATGATAGTCTGTGAGGTCAATGCATCCCAGGAGTGTCTGAATTCTGCATCTCACCTATCTGAACAGTCATCTTACAATTAATTTCTCAGTCTCTAAGGGAGAGAAAAAACTTTTTTCTGCCTACTTATATAGATGTAAATACACCTTATTTAATATCTGCAGACTGCCTATAGATATAAGTTATTATGTAAGTGCTAACTTCAAGTAACCTGTACAGTAATTTTTTTTTTTTGTTAAGGGGTTTACAGGTACAGCTTTTTTCAATGTGACTAAAACTTTTGAGATTGATCTTTTGTAACTTTCTTAAATAGGAAAAAAATAGTTGTGCTAAGCTAATATTTGAAATAAATAAGGAGTATCCACATGTATGAGACAGACCTCCAAACCAAGTAGGCATAGTCAGTTCATGGCAAGCAGCAGCAGAAGTTATGTTCTGTGGGAAATGGCTGGTATAGTAAATACGCAGGAGAAGGCAGAAGATAATGCTAGAGGAACGTTTCATTGGCAGAATAGATAGTGGATTTGAAGGTAAACAGACCAAGATGTATGATGGAGATACTGAGAAAGCCTGCACTGTAGAAGCATTCAAATTAAACAGGAAAGAATTTCAAGTAGGTGATGATTAGCTGAGTGTGTTGCATGCTATCAGATGATATACATCAGGGGATGCAGAAGCAAAGAAGGCAATAAGCATTTTAAAATCTAAATTTGAAAAATGTAGAATCATAGAATCATAGAATGGTTAGGGTTGGAAGGGACCTTCAAAGGTCATCTAGTCCAACCCCCCTGCAAGAAGCAGGGACATCCCTGACTAGATCAGGTTGCTCAGAGCCTCATCCAGCCTGGCCTTGAACGTTTCCCGGGATGGGGCATCCACCACCTCTCTGGGCAACCTGTTAATGTAATATGACATAGGAAACTATATGAAACTTTGACAATTCTTTACCCCAAATCTAACAGATCTTTTATAGTTTTGTGTGTGAGCAATGTAAATGTTATAGCTTAGATTTATATATTTAGCCTTCAATTTAACCTGGAATATTCAATTAGTTTTGAACAGCTACATGGAAAATAATGATTTGTGATTGTGAATGAAGACAGAATCAGAGTGCCAGGGCTAGAGATACTGTAACTCCTTTTCTCTTCACATATGCCTTGGCTCAGGAATGGGGGAATGTTTTCTGTCAAACACACTTTATCTCTAATTGCTTGATTACTGGATCCTTGCAAGCAGTAGATCGAATTACACATAAAATCAGGGATGGTATCAGGTACGTTACCTTCAATTATCATTCTTTGTGTTTGTTGTCTGCTAGTTGTTCTTTGTGAAGGCCTTATATTGCTCTGAGAGGTAAAGAAAACAAGCTGTGTATTACAAAGAAAAGCAATAAATGCACATCTTTGTCTTGAGTTCCAACATTTTCATTTCTTGATTTGAGAACAAAATCTATACCAATTCAAAAGTGACCGTGTGTTTGGCACTATTTGTGGTCTGCATTTATAATACTCCAAGGTTACAGTAATGCTCACCCACATCTTTATTAGAAAACTTGTCTAATGACCTATTCAAATATCCACCTTCTTGTTCCTTAACCGTCCATTCAATAAGTCAAAATTATTTTATTTCATAAATACATAAAGAATATTCAATAAACATCTTTTTTAACTTTTCCTTGAACTGTTCACAGGACTATTTTAGGAGGACTTCCTCATACTCAAATACACTCTGCAAATGTAAATTCAAGTATATTATATCAACTTTATGATGTTACTTTTATTGAATGGACAGATTACTTCTATGGTATATCCCGTTAGGATAAAATAACTTTTCCATCCTAATCTGAAATTTAATTTATGCTTTGTCTAAACATTTTACAGTTTAAAATTCTAGTGATTCTAGTTTTTTAAAAAATATTGAAATAAGTAAGAATATAAGTTATTTTTTCTCCCAGACAGTATCAGCAATACTAATATATACTTTCATTTTTATAAAGCAAATTTTCCTGAGCTAATCTTACTTTCTAAATGCAGTTGTCAAATACACTGGCATACATCCAGAATAAATAGAAATCACTGGACCAAATTAACAAACACCCTGTAAACTGTCAAGTTACATAGTCTTTCTAGGTGTGTCTGTTTCACAGTTCATTATTATTTCTACTTAAGATGCTTCAGTTATTCCCCAACTGAGATTAGAGAGCGTAGCATATTAGTTGTGTATGTTAAACAACTAATTAAAGTGTTTCAATAGGGTGACTCAGCATTTCCCTGTTACAAAGCAGAAAGTAAAAATTTGATTAAAAGATCATTCTGATTTTAGCCATATAGTCCTTTCTCTAAAAAAAAGTTGGAATTTGACAAGGTTTAAGCTTTCAGACCCCCAAAATCTAATTTAGGCATTAAAATGAATTAAGGCTTTCAAAAATGTAGTACAAGGTAGTTGGACACCTAGAAGATGTAAAGTATTACTCACATGCTAAGTATTGATATTTAGAATGCTGAAATATTAAAAAACATTGACTAAACTTCTTAAAAACTAATATCACCTTTTAAACAAACCCGAGTTAATATCTTTCGATGTCACTGGTGGTGGCACTGAGATTTTTATTTTAGATGAAAAAAGGATTAAAATAAAATAAAATTCTCAACCTAACTGAGGCAATCAGCAAGTCTTGGCCTCAATATATGCTATGCAGTATTTTATTTAAATTAGTGTCTGACTAGACACTTAATGAGATAATTTGAGAACACAGTAGTAATAGGGAACAATATCTTGAACTAGGGACATGATTCAGACTAATAACCTGAAGATGTTAAGTGGCACTGGTGCCTTTCATTTTAAACTACATCCTGAGAGTCCTTTCCTTCTGGATGGAGTTCAGAGAGAGAATTAATTTTGCAAAGTAATTAGGGTCAGAAGAAAGTTACTTTTGGACATCTTTCTTGACTTGAAATCTGAAGAACAGTGGGCAATACGAGATTCAATTGCTACTTAATTAATTTTCTTCATCTGTTTATCGTGGTAGCTTTGAACTATTTACAATTTATTCCATGTGTTACTGTAAGCTCCAAGCCTGTGAAGCAAGTGAGCTAAATTAACTGACATTTGTCTTCGTGAGCTTCTGAGCTGTTGTAAGCTTTCCAGCACAACATGTGCCTTCAGTTTGCACTTCTGCAAAAGTGACTTTTCAGTCTGAGGTTTTGTGGGAGCTGTTATGTGGAGAGAGATTGGACAGGCCTGTGTTACTGCACCAGCTTGATTATAGGCTGATAGAAAGAGTATATCTTTCATACCTTCCAAGAAGGGTGTGAACTCTGAGTCAACTTTTGGGCCTTTTATAATTGTTGGGATGCCAAGCAAAGACTTCAGTGAGAAGGGAAGCTTTCATTAATGGAGCGTTCATAATGCGTCCTAGATATAAAACCAAATAAATATTTAAAATTACTTGCACCACTTAATCGTTGAAATATAATGAGAGTGCAGTATAGCCCCCTGTACTCTGCTTCTGGTTATGCATAACTCCTAAGTGATTTCTAAAATGAATGTGCTCCTGGGAAGTAAGTTGTTTTGAGTTCTTCGGTCAGTATTTGAGATGGATCTGCACTGAGTAGCGTGGTGACATCAGGGGGAGTCTGACTTTAGACTTTTGTGGTTTAAGATTACATCTGTCTGAAATGTACCAGTGAAAGGATTTTTACAACAATGTCTTCTGGTCCAATGGACTTTTAATTATTTCTTCATGAATTTTCATGAGAAAGTTAAACTCTAGGTTTTGTTGCTATGAGAAATGGAAAAAAAATATATTTTTAACATAGAGAATCAGTATCTCATATAACTATATTTAAAATGTAATCCTGTATGCTTGCTCTAATTCTGTTGCTAATTTTTCATTATGAAAGTAGAAAGTAAACTAAAAGAGTGTATTTATAGCCTACAGTAGCTGAAACAGCAGTTCGTCGGAAAGATCGTGCCACAGCAACTGTAGATTTAGACCTTTTTTGGGTGCCTGCCACCCCTCTTGCCAGTTGCCAGGCAACACTGGCAATCCCAGTATGCAGTACATTGCAGATAAACCCGCACCGGGCTTTCTCTGCTCATACCCTTTTTTCATCATGGCTTTAACTATTCCTGATTCCAACTCAATGGTTGTCTCTTTTTGCATTCAAGCTGTATTTATTACCTATTGAAAACTACTCTAGTAATAACTATTAACCTTTCATGTTTTTGAGTATCTTCATTTCCATTGTGACTTATGCATACAGAAATTGCTCTGTGAAATACAGTCATCTTTTGGATGGAACAAACAACTGTTTAGTCACAGCAGCAGAACTCCCAGCTTTTTGGGACATATAATGAGAAAGAATGCAGCTATTTAAACAACTGGGCCTCTGTTTCAAAAAGTGGACTTGAGTAGACAGGATTTAATTATACAGCTGTAATTTAGTCAGAATGAGGTTAATACTTCTACTCTTTGAAGATATTTCCTTTCTTTTTTGTTCACTTTGAAAATTAAGGTTAAGTTCTTCGAAACCTAGTAAAACAAAAAAAAGCACAACCACATAGCACCATGCTTGCAACTTTTTTTTAGTGTATTTAAAAATAATAAATTGTCATCTACTCAGTCCTTGTTAGAAACACGCAAGTTTTCCTTTGGAGGTCATTAATTGAAATAATTGAACTGTGTAACTGGATGGATTCTCAGGTCACAAGGGTTTAGTAGTATGCTGTGATATCTGAAACAGCTTTTCCTTATGAATAATTGTTGCATAGGCTTGTTTGCTTTTTCAGTAATACTCATCACCTCATTTGGACTGAAGTCTCTTGCTCCTATACCTGTCAATGCTATTACCAGAATTGCTGTTGGCAGAGTGAAAAGGCAGGATTGGGAAGAAAAGGCGGCTTCAAATATTAGTGGTTAGGAAAGAACTAACAGCACATTACCCACATTTGTGTATCCATAGACACTTTTAACAGGCTTGTTTTAAGAGTTGCTAATTATTAATTTAAAATATCACAGCTGCCATTAATACAGCAATACTTTGGTCATAAGTGCTGTTACTTGAAACATGAATATAATAGAAACCTCTTAATAATAAAAGTGGAATAATTCTACTGTGACAGCTTGAATTCAAGCTATAGTGGCAGAATCGTAAGGCAAAAATAATAGGCTAAAGGACATCTCTTGCTCCATCTTGAACTTGGAGCTACTATGATTCAAACAGTGCTAGCAATAGGAAGTAGCAGATCCAAATGTCCTGCAAGCTTTGTTGATTAGAATTTGGTGAAGGATGGTGTCAATGGTGCTGTTGTCATCCTCCCAGGGCATAAATGTCCAGTCTTGTAGTTACAGGTGTTGCAATCAAACGTTCATTCTGATGAAACCTGGCTTTACGCTGCTGTAAAATTCCCCATGCCTGCATTTGTCAGGTAATATTGCTATTGAGTAGCCTGTTGTTCATGTCAACAAAGAGCGGGTGAGGAAGGCTGTACATTCAGCATAAAGCTTTAATCGAGATGCAGACTTCATAAATCACTGCTCACACTTTAAAAAAGAAAACAACTGACTTATAAATACTTCTAATTATTTTGCTACTGTAAGTGTGCAAAGAGCTTTTCAAATCATCTTTCTCAGACCAGTTAGAAGAAGGAGGAGGAGTTACCATTTAAACTGTTCTTATTTCTGACACAGTATGCAGATAGCCCTCTTGTTTGGAAAAATCAAGCTTTTTCAGTGCCATTTTCCTAAGCCTGTGATGCATTAGTGATCTCTTCTTGACACAAGAATCCAAGTTTAGGAGTCAGAGAGCATGTAATTTTATACTTGGGCTCCAGCAGGTAAGATAGTACCCAGATCTACTTAATGGCAGCTTTCTAATAATGCAACAATAGACTTTATGACTTCAGTTGGCAGCCACCCACACACAGAGCCGCCTACACATCACCAGAATCCAAAGCTGAGATTTTAGATTTATATTCTGAGAGCTGTAAAGATATTAAGAAAAACCCATTCCTGTCAGTACAAAGATGCTTTTGGAGCACTTTTTTTTCCAACTAACAAATGATCTTGAGTGGAATCTTGGTACCATATTAATATTTCAGCCTGGTGATAATTTTGTCTACTTGTGATAGGGAGGAAGGGAAAATTTGGAGCTAGTACAGCTACAGCTAACAAAACTCAACTTTCTTCTCAGTCGCTTTAACTAGGTGTGATTCTGTTAATGGTTTAACCTCACCATGAATACATTTGTGTGCCTTGTCAGTTAGGAGTTAAAATATTTCAGTACTAGAGTGTTTTACATAGAAAACTTTGAAATATAACACTATTAACTAAAGTAAAATTCCATAAATATAAAATTTTAGTGTTTAAATATATTCTCTCTGCAACTTACCAAATGAATATTTGCATTATTTACAAACACTTTTGTTTTTCTTTACTTGAAACTATGCCACCATATACCAAAATTTAATTTAATAAGTCTGAAAAGTACCTTGTCAGATGGATAAGAAGCAGCTTGATATCCATCTTTACTTTTGCTCTTTTAAATGTGTTGCTCAGAAACTGTTTTGAATGAATATTTTTGTAATGTTACATGATTCGTACAGCAGTGAAGTGAAAGGGTGACACCTATCATGTCCTCTGTACAAATTCTAAAGAGCATCCAGAGATTAAGTGGGGGAAGAAGACTGTTTGTGACCATCTAATATAAAAGCTCTGCCTACTCCTTTATACCTCACTAATCGTAGCTCCTAAGGTTTTCTGACATTGATCATTGCACAGCTACTAGGTTGCACTACAAACCGGTTGGCTTAACTTGCTCTTGTCCCATTGTATTTTGAGTCAGATAAATTATCAGAATTTGCTAAAACTTAGAGCCTTAGGAAGCTCCATTACAGTATACCATTCATGGGTTGGACTTGAATTCTTAGGCCAGCTCTTTAAACTTCATTATGTACCTAATACAGAAGCACAATCAAAAAATAGTAATGTAATGAAAAATTAGCCCTGAATGGCTGACAGTGAGAATATCTTTCCGGTCAGTCTCCAGTTACAAGTAATGTAATTTTGAAAGAACAGATTGAGGTTAAAATTTGGACTTTCTCTAATGTGAGTAGTAGTTTCACCTGACCACGTTTAAACTAGGGTGCTAACTGTGTGATATTGGCAGTGAAGTGATAACATGTCATTGTCTATGCCATTTATTTCAAGATGAGGTAAGTGGCAAATGTAATATGACAGAGAAAATAAAAATAAAATCACAGTGTATCAATTCATATTAATGCTCACTCCAGCAGGTCAAAAAAAGTTCCTTAGATGTAGACTTGGAGGGTGAGAATATGCTTCTTAGAGTCTGCATCCACCTCTGAGATGACACTCTTTTCCTTTATAAGTGCAGATCTCACTGTATTGCCATTCCTCCTTCACCAGTTCAAAAATAACCTAGCAGCTGCACAAGAGTTGGAATCTTCTAATTAGCTCTAAGAAGCTTGAAGGAAGACATGGCAGATTTTGAGAAGAAAAAACTAAGTCAATCAGAGCAATAGATTTTCTGAGTTTTGGACACCTAAAATTAATTTTAGTTCTAATAATGTCAGTGGGCATTTTGCCATCCTCTTCGGTGGAAACAGCATATGGCTGTCCATGAGGTGTCAGTTGGGAAGCTATTACAAGCGGTCTGGTAACTAGAGTCAGTGTAGATTCTTTACCACTAATGCCTGATTCTCAGTTGGACAGCAAAAGATAAAGTGAGGGATAAATGGTGAGAAAAATAAAGATCATTAACAAAGTGTCTAAAAGCTGGCCACAGCACCTTTACAGATGTTAGGGATTACTCTGTGCTAAGTTAGCTCCTAGAAGAGGTTTAAAGTTCTGATATTTCAGCATTTAAAAAAAATAATCTATTACTTGACATCTTTTTGAAAAAATTATGCCTAACTGTTGACCGTGTGTGGTTCATCTCCTGTTAGAATATCCCTGGGCTTCCCAACAAAAACTGGTCTCTCAAATGTGTTTACAACTGGTTGTTTCCTTAAACCATAATGTTTTCAAAACAGGAAACATGCAAAATGAAGACTATGCATTGATGTATTAAACTGTACTTTATTTTTCCAAAATGAATAAAATGGAACAGCTGTCAGGGCAGAATACCATTCTGTAAGCAGAAAGCTGTGGCAAACATGTTGAGTTTGTACTGAGTGAAAAAAAAATCTAATTAAAGAAATTCTCCTGGAGCTTAGGTCTGCATAGGACTTAGTATCTGTGCTTCTGACTCTTGTTGATGGCTGCTTTTTTGAAAGAGAAAGTTTCTGGTTTATATTTAGAGCAAAACAGATAAGCTCATTTGTCTTGATCAAGATTCATTCTAACATTGATATTTTAATGTATTAAGATACACTTTTTCATCCTACTCTGCAATTTGCTATACTTGCCTACATCATTATTAGATTAATACTGCACTAATAAAGATGACAGGAGATTTGCAATAAATGTCATCCAGTTATGTTTACCAGTGAGTGAATCATATCTTTTTTTTCTGCAACTTCAAAAAAATAAATTTGAGGGAACAAGGAGAACAGGACTCCTTTCAGTTTTTCTCTAACTATCTGCTCTGATTTTATTCCAAATTGTTCCATCTGGGTAATGGCTTTCATACTAGAACAAATGAATGAGGTATGCTCCTCCCAAAATTACCTTTTCTGTTTGTATTTAAAACATTGCTATGCATAATTTATCCCTATATCAGTAGATTGGTGTCAAGGTCCTCTGTATCTGTGTGTTAACTAGTGGATTTCAAATGACTAATGGGAAGAGACTGTATTCAGTAGACAAGAGAGGCAAATTATAAAATACTTACAAAACTTCTACTGAGATTGGTGAAACGAAGGGATCCATATTCTCTGCTTCAAACTCTCACCTATATTCCTCATTTCTTCTTGCCTGAACTTCTCATTACCTGACCATTGGGCTGGAGTTGTACTGGAAAAACATCTGACCTGATGACGTGTACCTGAGTACAAATTCCCTCTTGCTGGAGGGGGAGTGTTTGGGTGCATTTGAGGATTATTCTAAAATGGTGATAAAACTGTAAGGAGACAGAAATCTCATAGTACTGCAAACGTTAGTGATGAGTATACTCTTTGGTGGAATTTCAGCAGCTTCGATGAGGAAGATACTGCAAATTCAAAGCAATTTTGTTGTTCTAAATAAAATATGCGGAGTTTTAGCTCAACATCTTAATTACCTATAAAATAATGGTGTTAGGAAGCTGTCGTATTCACAGAGAATAATTTGAGATCACAAATTTAACAACTCTAGAAGAAGCCAGAGAGCTTCTCTTGCAAGGTTTAAAACCTTGCTCTTGCAAGGTTCATCAAGTAGGCTGTTTCAGAAGTTCTTGAAAAGTATTTTGTATTTTAAATAGATTAGAAGCATTTCAACATTTTCTTTCTATTCTGCTTGATCGTTATTTGGGACAATAAACTACTTTGATTCACTGAACTTATTTCCTACAAAAATTCCTCTCTGATACCCCCTGAGCTTAACACCACTCCAATGCTCAAGGAGTTGGCTTGACTTATTCTGTCATCAAGGAGTATTTTGAAATGCAGTTTAACCTACAGGTTTTCCACAATAATATCAGACATATTTGACTTGTGTGGGTTTAGTCAATTCGGCGGTTGTGCTGTTACTGATCTCAATGGGTATTTTGTTACAGGTCTGATTGTTTTGTGGGCTCAGTGTTTTTACAAATCTTACTCTTGTTTCCAGTGTCAGGATATTGACTTCCTACAAGAATGCTTTTACTCTTCATCCATAACTTGATTTGGCTGAGGATGTGTCATTATACATAGTTCTGATGTATGCTTTAGACCAATCTGTGATACCACTTATCTGATGGATGAAATAATGGAGACAATGTGGTCAATTTGTGCATGAGCTATTTTGTAGATAGAAAGCATAGTTCTGCTTAATAAAATCAAGCGTGCTGTCTCCTCTGATGCTTTGCCCTCTTAGGAAACTTTGTTGGTCCATTCTCCACCTGTGGTTAAGAAATATATCTTTTGTCAATATAGACTCTTCTAACTAACTCCATATTTAACCATACAACATTAGCATCATTGTGCAGTAATGTAATAGTGCTCTAAAAGAGAAATAGCTGATTTCTCCCATTCTGTTGGAATTTTCCGCACACAAATGTGATCTTATCTTAGTTTTGTGAGCTATGGGCTCTTTTTGGCTTTGCTTCAAGTACATGGCATTAAGCATAAGCTACCTAAGCACTGTACTGCAAGTGAAGATGTCTAATGGACAACAATGAGATCTTGTACTATGGATAATGATCTTGTTGACTGAGGATGAATGTGGGAAGGCAGTGTCCTGTGGGAATGCTGAGGTTGCTCAGCTATCTGGGTGTAGCTGGTGTTTGGGAAGATGAGCTGTTACATGGGAGCTCCCCTGAAAGGCCCTGCTTTTTTTTTTTTTTTTTTTTATCTTGACCTAAAACTCTTTTAACTGTTCATGAAATAAACTAGAGAGATTCTAGTGTGTATGTATGTGTAAGATTTTTTTTTATTTTGGTCCTTTGAGTGAATAATATTTGACATATTATATATAAAGCATGAAAAAAGGTCTACCTAAAGGGCTCAAGTTACAAGAACAAAGTTCCCAGTACCCATACTGAGAAGAGAGAAACAGCTGTTTCTTTTTCTGGGAAACTGTGTATTTTACAGCAATGTGAAGTAAAATGAAGCTTTTAAAATGCACAAGTATTATGCAATAAATGGGGCAGTTCTAAGAAATAATGTGATTGATATTTGCTCTTCGTATAGTTAAATATTATGACTAATCTGTTAGATTCTCAGAGTCAAGAGCTGTAACAAGATTTCTTCTTAGTGTTTTGTTGTGGGAGTACTCAGTTTGTGTATTTATTGTTATTATGATGTATAATACGTTTGGCAATAATCTGTAAGTAGATGTCATAGATGTACAGAAACATGCAATAGCACAATTTAATCCCAATGTTTTGTTTAAAGGGTCTCGGTTTAAAATGTAGTGGTGAGCTGACCTTCGCCAGCTCTGGACACCCACCCAGCTGCTCTCTCACTGCCCCTCCTCAACAGGACAGGGGCACAAAATAAGACGGAAAGCTCATGGGTTGAGATAGACTGGGAGATCACTTATGAACTACTGTCACAGTCAAAATCAACTCAAATTAGCGAAAATTAATTTAATTTACTGCCAGTTCAAAACAGAGTAGGGTGCTGAGAAGCAGAGATAAAAGTAAAAACACTTTCTCCCTACCCTACTTGCCAGGCTCAACTTCACTCCTTCGTTCACAACTCCTATGCCTCCTTTCCACAACCCTGAATGGTGCAGGGGGATGGGGAATGGAGCTCCACTCTGCGGCTCCTTCCTCCTTGCGCTTCTCCCCAGCTTCAGCATGGGTCCTTGCCATGGGCTGCAGTCCTTCAGGATAAAACTCCTGCTGGAGACTGTAGTTCCTTCAGGAAATGCCCACTTGCTCCAGTGGGAGGGTCCTCCACTGGCTGCAGTGTGGATATCTGCTCTGGTGTGGTCCTCTCCACAGGCTGCAGGGAAATACCTCGTCCACCACACGATCTCCTCTGTGGGCTTCAGGCAAATACCCGCTCCACTGTGGTCTCCTCCACAGGCTGCAGGGGAATCTCTGCTCCTGGATCATTTCCTCCTTCTCCTTTTCTGACCGTGGTGTCTGGCAAGGCTGTTTCTCACACTTTTTTCTCCCTCATTCCTCTCCACTGTTGCCAAGTTTTGCCTTTTCTTAAATGTATTTTCCCCAAGGAGCCACCACCTTGGCTGCAGGGCTCAGCCGTGCCCTGCACTGGGTCGGTTGGAGACCGCTGGAATCGGCTGTGTCCAGCACGGGGCAGCCCCGGTCTCCCCTCACAGAGGCCGCCCTGCAGCCCCCAGTGCCAGCACTTGGGAACCTGTGGCTCTGACAAAGATCAAATTTTAATAAACTCCATAGGCTGGAGTAACAAGTCGCTTTTGGAAGTAGTCAAACAGCTTGTCAAAGTAATTTTTTTCCTCTAAAAGGTACACTCGTGGTCAAGGAAGAATTAACTCAGAGAAACCCAATAGCCTGTGTGGGAAATGAGAAGGGATGGGACAGTCACAGCACCATTTCTCAGCTCCATCATCAATAAAATCTGACTTCGAGGAATCCTTCTCTGAAGGATTTTGTGGCTTTTCTTGACTTCAGAACCTTGCTGGAAAAACAAAACAAAACAAAACAAAACCCAAAACCTGAAACAAAAAAGTTCAATTTTGATTACCTGTTTAGCTTTGTGTTAGCTCATTAAGATCTACACTAAAGCTGGTGCAAATCTGGAAAATCTAGGTGCTAGCTTAGTGCCAGGAGCCACAGAGAGAGTGAAGCAACGTCATACAAGGGCAATCAGCTTGGTTCACTTTCTTTTTTCCCCCCAGACAATGGCCATACTTATTCAAAGCACTTTAAGCAGACATTATTTTTTAAATTAAGATAAAAGAATTTTGCTCAGGTTGCCTGTAAATTTAAAATTTTTACGTGGCAGTTTTTGCTTGTATTATTCAGAAAGATTCTTCAAAATACAAATTGCAAGCAAAATATGGTTGTAGTTGATCTTTTTCTAAATATCACCAACTCCTCTATGCTTAAACTGAGGCAATTTTCAAACTGTTGATTCTTTTTATTGGCAAAACTTTACTACATTTCTGGGCCTGAAGCATTCAATACTTTATTTATAGAGTATTTTTGAAAATGAAAAGTTTAAAAATGTGAATGACCTGGATTGTTCGGGCTTAATTCATCTCTTCAGAAATTCTTGGACTCTGCCTTCTATTACCAGAGTGCCTTGGGCTTCTGCTTTATTTGCTAGGTCACATTCTCATGGCATTTTATGAAGATAAAAATACCCTTGGTTGCCATGACCTTCATGTTTTCTCTCTCTTTCCAGGGTCTATTTTAATGGACTGTCACATAAACCTTTGTACAGTGAAATTTGTTTTAATGTTCAATGGTAGTTACTCCATCCTTTAACACAAATTGTTATTTTTCCACTGGATGACTAAAACCTTTCTATCTGTGGACCTTTTGTATCAGCACATTCTCCGTTGTCTGCTTTTCAATATGAAAGCTACCAAACAAGTGAATCACTTTATCTTTTTTTTTAACGTCTTTGGTAGTCTTGCATGATGTGCAATTGCCTGCTCACTTAATTCAGCCTGGATTAATTAATTATTTATTTCAATAAATTCAGTGTATTTTAAGTTTTCGAATTACATCAAAGAAACTCTGAATTCTTTAATGGATTGATATTTTAAGACAGAAAGAAAGACTTAATATTTTCCTTATTTGGACACTTAAGGAATACGTTTTCTTCATTTTTTTTATGTAACATATTAAAGTTATAAAATCTGTTTAATACTTTTTGAGTTTCTAGATTGTTTGATTTAGTATTTTAAAAGGGAATATAATGATGAGAAAGAGGTGACAATGCTAAGCTTTTTGTTGGTTTTGCTAGTATTGGAGCCTTTAGTACTTAAAAAAACGTAAGTAGATTTTCAGATGTTTTTCTCCACTGTGACAATGTGGCTGAAAATCAGCAACACCAGTGCTTCAGGTTATTGTCGGCTTGTTTATTTGTCTGTGGAAACTCTTGCTGTCAACCTGAATTCTTGTATAGGTGAATCGCTTTCCTGCAAAGGTCTGAAGAAATCTCCTTTATGTTTCTAAACTGTTATTCTGTTTTACTGAAGTGCTTAGCTATATGATAAACTTCAAACACATGATCAGTCCATTGCATTTATTGATTTCTATGCTTAAACAGAAGCCAAGTTGTATGTCCGTCATTGAATCTGGACTTTTCATAGAAGTGTTCCTAACAAATAGCAGTAGCTTTATTTGTTAGGAGATTGAGTTCCATATGGAATTAGAGGGATATGCAGTATTTCTACTCAGGAATAGCTATTCAGTTGCCATTTAGAAGGGCACCTCGTACTTAGGTCCTTGGTATGTATGAGTTTTTCTTCTTACTATTTTTTATTTCAGAAACATGACACTTTTTGCTGTAGTGTAAAGGTTTCCGTCATCATGTAATGATTTTTGATTGCTCTACATTGGCAAATCCACTGACCTGCAAAGACTAATTATGTCATCAGATAAGGACTTGCTGTTTAATATATGTAAAGCGAAGCAAAGTTTTTAGGATTTGTTGTTTTTAAAATTGTGAGTACATCTGAAGAAGTAAACTATAAATTATAAAATGAAGAGCTAATTCAAATGTCCCAGACCTGAGCAAGGAAAAAAAAAACTACTTAGACATACAAAATTTTAGAAATAAACTTATCAGGAGATGGGGAATATTCATCTCAACTCAGTGAGGGGATTTGGCCAACTCATTACAATCAATAAGAATTTGTTCATTCATCTTAATGCGAGCTGGAGCATGTCCTACTTCTCATATCCTGAGTGACAGTGAACCTTTTTAGCTTAGTGCCTACTGACACTACGGTCCTGGGTTTTGGCAGGAAGAATTTTAATGTTCTGTTAAAATACTTTATGGCAAATTAGAATAATCTGAAGTAGACAGGGAAAACTAACACTCTTAAGAACACTGATTTGCTGTGAAATATTACAGTTTCTGTTTTGGCAGCTAGAAACACAGAATAAATTGTTGTGGATGATTTGTTATGAGGAAAAATAAGTAAAGGTGTGTTACATAAAAGACCAAATCTAGTTCAAGGACTGTTTGTGTAATTTGTAGAGCAAAAAGATTTAGTAAGTTAAACGTGGAACAGGCATGTTGCCACAAAGAAGAAATTCTAGCTAATTGAAGTAGCTGTCATTAACAATAATAAAGTTGTTTTAAAGCGTATTTCTCATTTGTTTACTACAGACTTTTTAAATAATGAATAAAACAAATTCAGAAATGTTCACATCTACCTTGAGCCCAAATTAGTAGGCAATTGTTTCTACAAAGCATAAAGTTTCTAGTATTTAAAAGCACCAAAGATACTGTTTATTTTTATTTAAGAGACAGTAATAATTGGACATTAAATTATAGGACATGAACAGCATGAATAATTTATTGACAGTCTTTATCTTCCATTTTGGACACACAGTTGCTTTTAAGAAGCGTGTAAGAGAAAGCTGAAGGAGTCAACCACTGTTGTTTTAAAGAAATCTAAAAATTTAGATTTATTTAGAAAGTCTAATTTTTTTTTTTTATGGCTGATCCAAAAAGCAGAGAACTGTATTAATTTGTCATTTTATATTGCTTTTTCCTTAACTCCTTACCTTCCAAATTTAAATGAGGATTTATTTTCAATTTTATTTAAACAAAAGCCAATTAAAGGATTTATTTATATTTAAGTGTGTGTGTTATTTAAGCAGTAATTGCCAGTGTTTCTTTTATTTCAATGCATTGTATATTTTCCCTCTATCTTCTAAACACTTATCTTAAAACTCTATCTGACCAACTTTGTAAATTAAGCAGCTGTCGTCAATAGTTCAATAGCCTATTGTTTGCAATACTCTTGAGCTCAGTATTACGCTGCAGCAATAGCTGAAATTATGCACTGTTTAAAAAAAAAATTCCATCCATTTTATATGTTGTACTTCCATGGCTTATCCTTTCATATTTCTGAGCAAATAATGAGACATTGTGTGTTTACTTTCAATATATTTTACTTCTCTTGTACACTTTTAATGCAATAGAAGTTATTAAAGCATTTTAACAAGTGTGGCCCATGATAATGTATTCCTAGACTTCTGGCCATTTTCATTGCCCATACCTATAGGTTCGTTTCAGTTTACTGTAGCTTTTTCTTTTTTGAATAGGTTACTGGAACTGAATACATTTTAATGCCTAGAAACCACTTAGTTGTGAGGTGTAAACATAATATTGTCTTTTCCATTCTTCCATATCGTATCTTCCTTTTGTTTTTAATGTGAAAGAAGCCGTAAGTGTATGGTGTTAGGTTTTGAACTGCAATTTTCTACAGTGACCTGAATTCCTTCCTTTGCAATAGTGTATCATAGAGGATGACAGTTTTGTTAGTCTAATTTAAGGAAGGCAAATATCCCTAGGAAAAATGCTACGGAGTGTACATATTTCTCAAGCATATCTGTATTTTATAAGTCTTCAGTATAGTAAAAACTATTTGTTTATGAAGTTGTTTATGAAGTTGTTAAATTTAAAAATATCATGGATTTATCAAAAAAAAAAACCAACCCCTGAGTTCAGCTAGTCATTATAAAATGCCGGAAATTATGGTAATTATAGTTGCTAATTAAGTGAAAATAACTTGATTAATGTAAGTACTTTTAGGAAGTTATTTCTTCAGTTTTTGAGGAGACTTAGCCAAGGCAATTGATGTTTGGTTAGAAAGCCCTAGAGGTGATGTAGAAAACAGGCAATAGTCTATGGAGGTTTTCAGAGGGAACTGATTATAATTTTTGATTTGTAGTAGAAGATGATAAAATAAGTGGAAAATAGCATGTATGCTGTTACTTTCTGTGAAGAATAAAATGTCTGAAAAATGCAAAATAATACTCAAAACATTTTATTCTGTATTTTAAATTGAATGTATTTTAAAGGAATATTGATCAGCTATATAGTTTTCTATATTTTTTTTCTATGTTAAAGTATTTTTTTCTTGATGTGAATAACTATCAGGAGATCACAAACTTGTTTTGCTGCTGAATAGAGTTTTTGATCACCAAGCATTGTTGTAAACTTTTGATGGGTAAAAATTGTAAAAAGTTTACAAGTTCAGTCTAGGTTTTGCAAGTGGCAAAAAGTTAAAAAAAAAAAAAGATAGGCGAAACTGAGCATAACAGATGATTAGAAAAATAACAAGGAACGTAAGTCTGTGCAATACCTTTCATACAGACACCCCAGGCTTTTAAAGAATTTTTAAATGTTGCTGTATCATTCTGTAGAAACATGTACATATACATGTACATGTCAGGGTGGTTACCAAAAGGATAGAAAAAGAGTATCTGAATGGCATGCCAACATCATCCTGAAAGTCTGAGGAGAAATAGTTGTTTGAACTCAGCTATCATTAAAATCTTAATGATTTTTGTTTTGTGGAGATAATCGCATTAGCAGTTGTGAGGCTCATGGATACCACAGCAAAGAGAAGTCGTATAAGTTCTTGTGGAAGATTAATGGATCTGTCCTAGTAGACAACCAATGTCTGAAACTGAAATAAATAACCTAAATATCAGACAAATCATTAGCTTAATGAAAATATTTAGAAAGTTTATTCTCTGGACAAGCTTCAACTTAAGCTATCTGATTCCATTTACAGTCATTTTACTGCACATGAAGAACTTAGAAGTATATGAGGAAATGAAAGAAATACTGTTACTCAGGATATAGTTATCTGAAAACAATTAACAATTTCTGAAATTCATTTTTCCATACAAAAACACATTAAAGAGAGACCAATAGTCAATACTATCTTTAATTTTGTTTAATTTCTTTCTTTATTGAATTATAATTGTATGTGGTGTGTTGACCTTGACTGGATGCCGTGTACCCACCAAGTTGCTCTATCACTCCCTTCCTCAGCAGGACAGGGGTGAGGAGAAAATAAGATGGAAAAAACTCATGGGTCGAGATAAAGGCAGTTTAATAAAGCAAAAGGAAAGGCCTTGTGCAGAAGCAAAGAGAAACAAAAAGATTTCTTCTCTGCTTCCCATCAGCAGGCATAGTCCAGCCACTTCCCAGGAAGTCGGGCTTCAGTAGGCACAGTGGTTACTCCAGAAGGCAAATGACGTAATAATGAATGCTCCCCTTTCTCCTGCTTCCTCTTAGCTTTTATTGCTGAGCATGATGTCATATGGTATGGAACATCCCTTTGGTCAGTTTGGGTCAAGTGTCCTGACTGGCTATGAGCCTTCCCAAGATTTTTCCCACCCCCAGCCTGCTGGTGAGGGGGTGGATCTGGAGAGACAGCCTTGATGCTGTGTGAGCACTGCCAAAACTCTTCAGCTGTCAATACCAAGCACAGCATTATGAGAGTTGCTATGGGGAAAATGAATTCTATCTCCATCAGACCAAAGACATTGTAAAAGGATTTTAGTAACAAGTAGTTCAAGTTGGAACGGAGCCCTTAGATGTTCAGTCCTGTTTGAACTCATTTTCCATTGGAAGGACTGGATAGATAACAAAACAGATTATTTAATTGAGATACTTCTGATTTGTCCATGCATCAAGGAAATATTAAACATAGATATTGCAAAGTGGTTGGATTTACTGACAAGAAAGTTGTTCAGGGATGGTTGATAATGGCTCTGAGATGGAGAAAAATGAGCCATCAGCAGCTTGCTAACATATATTTTTGATCAAAAGTGCATGGTGTGAGAGGAATTAATTCCATTGTTGCAGTTCAGCATATATGAGATATGTAGTACTTGACTTCTCAGCAGCTTTTAAAGGGTTTGCATGTAAATTAAGTTGCATATTATCTTTTATAACTCTTCTATACCGCCTTGCTCAACAAAAATTTTATTAAAACTAATAGCATTCCTTTTAAGGTTCTGAATTCATGGGAAATGAAGGGGTTTTTTTCACACCAATATTTCTATTTTTTCATTTTAAATATTCTGAAGCTGCATTTCTTTATAATTGTATTTCTTTATAATTGCAGTTGTTCAGCACATGTACTCGTTCATATGCACACATTTTCATCCATAAATGCCTCAAAATCATCTGAATTGGTGCAATGTAAGATAGTCCACATTTCATTATTTTTCTCTAATTAACCTGTTTTCAGGGAGTCTATCATGAAATGATATAACTATGAGTCTTAATTTCCAAGCCAATCTACCTAGTCAGCATCTATCGTTTGCGTAGCTGGAGAGGTTTAGCTTGAGCCTGTTCCTCAGCTTGTACTGTCTTGCTCTTCATTTTCAAGACATGTTGAGTGGAAGAACTTATTTCACCATGAAAATGGCTTTGTGACAATTGATTCTGTGTCAAATATCTCCAGTGAGCTTTTAGGCTGCTGTGTAATTATAGCAGGTGCCAGCTACTCAAGTACCACTCTGGGAGCTGGTTTGCACCTCCTATTGTATTGTGTCCTCTCCCTAGACCCCAGGAAGTTTTAGCTGAGTTAAGGAGAGAGCATGTGTTAGCTTTTGCCTTGCAGTTACATACAGCGTGCAGCAAATATATCTGACATCCTTTTCCTTTACTATACTGTTGGTATTTATAAGATAAAGCAAAGCTTTGTTTCAATTCCATGGTAAGTAGGTTTGAAAATAGAGATTCATTTGGGTTACTGGGTTGTAGGAAGGACATATATTGAGTGCTGAAGGAAGGTTTCTACTCTGATTCATGTTGAAAACACCAAGAGAGTGAAGTTGAGCTTCCTGATAGAAATCTTTTGAATCTGCCAGCTCCTAAAAATAAAAATAGGCAGATAGTTATAGGCTGTCGAAGAGAGAACCCAGCAACTGAGAAATTACGTGGTGGCTGCCAGTATGATAAGTTTCTAATTCAAGAGTTTTGGCTTTGCCTTTCTCTCAGGAAATGTGAAAATGACAAGTACGTGGGGAAAACCACTCCAATCCTTTGTCTTCTTGTCCTTGAACATAAAATAAGTGAATTAAAATTGCACTTGTGGAGAGGTATTAATTTCAGCACTAATCAAACTCTGAATTATTGACTCCTAGGCTTGCTTCTGGGTGGAGATGTGCCATGTACCTTCTGGCTACAGAAGGCAGAGGGAGAAATATAACACAAGTAATTGGTAATAATACGCAGGTCTTTTTGATCGGTCACAATGTACTGCATGGTTTGTCTAAATAAAGTAAACTGTATTTTCAGTTTAATGTCACCAAATCCTAGACTTTCACAGATTATGGAATTAAATTTTTATGCACTTCCCTTACATCGTGCTGTTGAACGTTGTGAATGTGCAGAATACTAAGGCTCTAAATACATTGCTAACATCAAAAGCAGTGAAACTACTCACTTGGCTCACATATGATTTTGAGGGTTTAGGGCTATTATATTGGAAGCTCACGAGTACTGTGGGAGAGGAAGCTGTTTTTAAAGCTTTAGGGAACTAGATATACCTGTTTTGTTTCAGTTTTGAGGTATGCGCAGAGGGTAGCAAATATATTAATTAGTATTTCAGGGAATATTTCAGTATCATGTTAGACTCAAATTACACGTCTCTTCAAAGGTGGAAGAAAAATATTTTTATTCATTGTTTGGGACTTTTTTTTGAACAAAATATTTTGAAATCGTAGTATAGACCTAAAAAAATTACTCAAAATTAATAAAATTTGATTTTCAGAAGAGAATGTGTTTTTCAGTAAAAACTTTTTTCACTCAGACTCTGTCCTTCAGTATTGATGTGCTTGATCAGTGGTAAACTAATAACTTTAGACATTTAAATTTAAATTTATTTATTGAACATAAAGGGTCTTACTATTTATTCAGCACTTGGTTTAGCTAGACCAATAGTACTGAAAACTAAAATACCAATTTGCTTTCTACGTGGTAGCAAAATCTAACATTTAGTTCAAGGCTGAGCTGCAATGCTGAAGGTGTGACTGTCACATGCTTGTAACCCTACAAAGGTCACAAGCCTTTCATGTCTAGGCAGATTGGTTACCATGTCTCATATGGAATAATGGATAGCTGTGGTTACCATTGGTTTCAGCTAGCGCTTCTTCCATGTATGTAGGTTGTATTTGCCTATAAATTTTTGTGAACAAATAGTTTATTAATTTCCTCATTTATAGAAGATCTAGTGCTAACGTCACAGTAGCATGCCTTATCTTCAAAATTTTTGAGGAGATGAGAAAAATGAATTTGCTTCTTAATTTGTTTACAGATTTTGTTTGGAAAATCTTTTGTCCTTAATTGTGTCTCAGATCTGCAAAGACCAAGAACTGTGTTGAAAGTGATGAGGTGTACTGCACAGCTCCAGGCACTTCTGGCAGATATGAGACACCAGAACAGATGTGGATCCAAATAATTGATCCAAATGCCTGTTACAGCGCATCAGAAATCATCCACTTGAATGATGAGAAATATTCTTTGCGTTTCACATGAAATTACTGTGTGCATTTCAAGTGGGTTGGGTTTTCCAAACCTAGACTTTCACAGAGTATTTCTGTTATGTACACTGGTACTTGGGGAGATGCAGGGCAGCAGATTCCCAGATTTTTCCATCTAACATTCTTCCAACAGAAAATATATCAAATTATAGATTTTTTTTTTAATTCTGTATATTTTGAGGATATATGAGAACACTACTATGGTTTTCATAAAATATCAGAAATTATACAGTTATCTGAAAAGAGAAAAACATTTGTGTATACTCTTAAAGCTGAATTTGTGATTTCTAAATCTGGTAAGTATTGAGCAGAGTTAAAGATCGTGTTTAATTGTGCTTGTCCAGACAAAGAAACATGTTTAGTTATTCCATTCCATTTTTTAGTCTGTTTCCTCTGACCTTGCATTTATTTTGAAGTTTTCCATTGAGAGATTTGTTTCTTCAGAATTCTAGGTTATAAAATACTTTCTCATCCTCTTTTTTAAACTTCTTACTGATTTTTTTTTTTTGTTCTTCTGAAAGTTTAAACATGTTTAAACTTTTTTCTAAAGCTAGGTTTAGGAACTTCTCCTTATACAGCTCAGGAATTGCTGTATTTATAGTATTTTCTACAGACTGGCAGGCAAAATAAAAACCATATAAATGTAATGATACAGTATTATCATGGCAACTCCCTTGACAGTGTGAGTGGTGTACTATTAACTCTCACTATTGAAATTATGTGGGAGCTTTCGCAAAAGACAGGCTAAATTGTGGACGTCCTAGCTATTGTTGAAAGAAAGGCTGTCTATATCTGTTTCTTGCAAGGCAAATGTTGCCCTTTACCCATGCACTGGAATTCAGTTAACCTGATTTCAGCAACCTATAAAAGATATGGCTATTTCAGGATCTGTGTGTAATTTCTCAGATGGAAACTGTCAGGGACACGATGTGGGGTGAGTCGGGAGCTGAGGGTCACCAAAGTGCGGGACTGTGCCCTCACTGATGAGGCGCAGTGCTGCAGCACACAAGCTGAGTGAGCAGTGCCAAGAGCTGATAGCAACCATCCAGAGCCCTGGATGAGTTGCAAACCAAGTCCAGGGTAAGCTGCAGGAACCACATTAGGAGCAGCCTCAGAGGGAGTTGGAGGCCAGGCTGGAAACAGACTGCATGCACTCGAGGTCTGGAGCCCAAGCTGAGGCAGCAGAAAGCAGGGCTGGGCACAGGCATACATGGGCAGGAGCTCAGGCAAGGCCTGAGTGAGCTCAAGGTCCTGACAAAATCAATAGAAAAGAAGGAGTTCTTTAATAAGCAAAAATCAGCCTTGCTGCTCTTGCCTAGCCTCATTCACATCTTAATACAATGAATGCAAAGAATATTTTACATAGTAAGGAGGCAGCCAACTTTATCCCAGGATAAGTTAACATTTTTTATTTTAATGTTTTGGTTTTGTTTTAAATGGTTTCTCTCCTTTAACAAATGTGATCAAAAAAGCATAGGAAACAATCTAAGAGGTGTTGTGGTGTAGGTGTGATCATGTTTGGCAGCAGCAACCAAATTGCAACTCTCTTTTTGAGTAGGGTAGCCGTTGAAACTTTCAACCAAGTGTGCCTAAACAAAAATGCTGTTCTCCTGTTAAGCTTACAGGTAAATGGTGAATTTATATACAAAAAGTTTTAGGTACTATGTGTATATCTATGTACATACCCATGTTTCCATTTCCAGTATTTTAATCATATTTCATATATATTACCCATTTTCTTTAGGATGCATGTTCTATATTTTCCAAAACACTTTAAAATGTACTAGACATCACTACTAGTAATTTTAAAAAGAAAACAGGCTGTGATTACCATATGCAAATAAAGTAGGAGAATAATGTAAGTAGAAAAAAACGAGTCCATATTTTACAACAGACTGGATGCTTCTTTTCTGCATTACAAAGATAACAAGGCACTGATGTGGAGGGTGGTTGAAAGAATGCTTGCAAACGCTGTTAATTGAACTTGAGCTTTTTTGAAAAACAGATCTCT
Organism: Tetrax tetrax; assembly: GCA_009806455.1. Taxonomy (NCBI): domain Eukaryota; kingdom Metazoa; phylum Chordata; class Aves; order Otidiformes; family Otididae; genus Tetrax; species Tetrax tetrax. Next base: position 72,949 of record WHYT01016250.1, read on the forward strand.
CTGAAATTCAAAATAAATGTATAAATAAGAAAAAGCATCATCACAAGGATATTCACTGCATGCTTCTCAGAAATGTATTGCTCAGTTGAATCTTCATTAAAGACATGTGAGTTCATATGAATATTGTATCTTCGCCTTTTCAATTCATACTGGATAGTCTAATCTATTCTAATATTTATAACTGTCAAGGAACAAATGAATGTGAGTGGCCTTATAATGTGCTACCCTGTACTTAGTATCACGAAGTTGTGATTTACCTACTGTTACTTAAGCTACGTGCTGTCGCTCTATTCCTTTCTGCCCGTCTAACACCAAAATCAACAATGGCATCTTAACCATGACAGATGAATAAAATAGAAACCTACCAAGGTACTTATTACTCCCAATATGTGGTTCTGAAAAGTATATGTCATGGTCAGCAACTGTGCTTACGGGAAAACTCCTCCTTTGTTTCTGTTCAGCTTGACATTTCACATAAGAAAAGACAATTTGACTCCGTATGTCTGCAGCTCCTCTGAAGAAAGATGTTTTTTAGAAGTTGCCCTTTATTTTAACAAAATTGTCTTGTGAAATTTTTTTTTTTAAGGAAACAATCAATTGATAAGTCATTACCAAAGAACAACTTCAAGGTTTTTAGCATTTAATCTACTTTTTCTTTTCAACGCTCAGTTATACCTGACTTTTTGAGTAATTTTACATTTCTGTAGGCTTAGTAGTATCTGGAGATAAAGTCAAGTAATGTTTTTTCATAGCTTCTTTCCTACCATTTCCATGGGAACTAGAGGTGTTAGACAGCAGCCTCCTGTATCTCAGACCTTGAAGCTTCTACATTATTTGCACTGGGGACAGAAGCAACTACAGTGAACTCAGTTCCTGCCCTCCAAAACTGTGGAAAAGAAAAAGGTAATGAAGCCTACTGGTAGGAGCAGACGTTATTAAGGCATGCCCAAATGTAGTCTTTTTGTCTTCAGTGCAGATATTCCATCTTGGGTGTCTCATCTGTATGCATTAGCCTTACTTGCATGTCATGGCTTAACCTCATTAGGCAGCTAATCACCACCCAGCATCAGCGGGGAGAGAATAAAAAATGTAAAAGTGCAAAATCACATGGATTGAGATAAAGACAGTTTAATAGGTAAAGCAAAAGCTGTGTGCACAGGCAAAGCAAAACAAGGAATTAATTCCCTGCTTCCTATCGATAGGTAGGAGTTCAGTCATCTCCAGGAGAGCAGGGCTCCATCACACATTACTTAGGAAGACCAACACCATCACTCTGAATGTCCCTCCTTCTGACTTCTTCCCTCAGCTTTTATTGCTGACCATGGGTGACGGCAACGGATATCCCTTTGGTCAGTTGGGTCAGCTGTTCTGGTTCTGTCTCCCCCTAATTTCTTGTGTACCCCCAGCCTACCTGGAGGGACAGTGTGAGAAACAGAGGCAGCCTTGATGCTGTGTAAGCACTGCTCAGCAATAATTAACATATCCCTGTGTTATCAACACTGTTTTGGCCACAGATCCAAAACACTGCACCATGCAAGCTGCTATGAAGAAAACGAAATGTATCCCAGCAGAAAATTATATCCCTCTTTTCTTCAATGTGCCTTATTTCTCACTTCACGTTTGAAGAAGCATCAGTATTTTAAGTGAGCAAACTTGCTGAGAGAGGCAGTCAGTTTCAGGTCATTATAACAGAAGAAAACCAGATATATTTAAGAAGTACAAGTATTTTTTTCAGGTCTAATGTAAGAAAATTTTGAGCTAAACTCAGATTGAGTTTTTCTTAAATGCATTAAGCTTTTAATCAGGTTGAAAGAAGATACATATGTAGAAGAGAAGTAGGATCATAAGCTCCTGATCTGAGAGTGCAGACGTTTATATGAGTCTTAAATTGCAGCATATTATTAGTAGCCATAGCTTAAGTGGCCAATATTTGTGATCACGATGACACATTTACTGTAGTAGATATGTATATACTGTAATAATAAATTTTAAATATTTTGACCATTTCGGTCAAAGTTCATTTCAGCAAAAATGACGTTTTACGATATGGCATTAAACAACTGATTTTTGTACACTTACCTGTCTCAAATAAATCTTTTAAACTCAATGCATTTTAGTAGTCAGGAATGAAAAAAAGTTTGGATCCTGAGCATGAATTCAGATGTATAATGCCAGACTCAAAAATGATGTAAAATTTTTGTTGTTTTTTTTTTTTTTTTTTCCCTGGGAAGCATACAATGCATTTCAGAATTAGCAGAGAAGAATGCACCACAATTTCCCTATCAGATGCTAACATATGGCAGTGAAAACTGGCACCACCATTTTATTCTCAGCATCTATCACGCTGCCTAGTGAAGTGCAATGATAATGAATGCTGTAGCTTGCATTCCTTTAGGGGTTTTTCTATTGAAGATATTGATTTAATACCACCATCTGGGACAAAAAAAAAGTGCTTTGATAGCTCATCTCTTTCAAGGTAAAACAAATCCTGTATATGAAAGTCTCCAAGTGCAGTTCAGTTAAAGGTGGTTTTGCTTAATTAATGACATAAAGAAATGTTTTTCCTGCTGTGTTCTTGCTGAATGATGAGGTTTTACCATTTTAAGGGGTCCTTTCTTTCTTCCTTTCTTTTTTTCTTTTTTAAGAAAAAAAAAAGAGATTGTATTCCAAGAGTTTTTTTGGTTTCTCAGAGTATACTTTCTCAGTGGGACTTTCTGAGGAAAAAAGACTTGGCAGGATCTCTCAAAAACATGTCCATAATTTTATGCAATGAGAAACACTGGGAGGAGGAATCAAAGCTTTATAAAAACAATAAATAATCTGAGAAGGGACAAAATCAGTATCGAAGCAATAGAAACTGAATTGCCTATAAATGAAGACTGAAACACTGAAAATATTCATTTATTTCTATGGTATCTGAGAGTGCATCTATAAACCTTACTGGTGCTTGGCATAGATTTACATAGCAGCAAATAGTTTAGCTGCTCTTGGAAGAATAGGATGAGAAAGTGAAATTGGTTCAGGGAAGGATGCTTTGCAATCCTTACTCACAGTGAGTGACTAACACTGGGTTCGTGACACGATGTTAGTGCGGTCATTTGAACACAGACTGTGAACAGAAAGATGTAACAACGCAGTGCTTATAGCTTCTCTCCCCTATTGAGAACCAGCAGGATATGCAGAGGGGTTGCTGACCTCCACCATCGTCTGGAATCTTTGGAACCACCACAGCGACAACTGGAGATCCTGTATGTTTTGCAGTTTTACCAGCAGAGCTACCAAAATCGCTTATTTGCAGGACAGCACTAAGGCTCTGGGAAAGAGAGCAGTAGCTGAGACATCTGTTGGGTTGCACTAGAGGGTTGCACTGGAGTAAGCAGCTAAAAAAGACTGAATATTTGTCAGTCTATTTGTTACTACTTGTGCTTCAGAAAGATGTGCTTTATAAATAGCCTTTCGGTTACAAAATACCTGACTGGATACCTGCAGCTCATTTCATGATGGGTGGTGGGAAGGGAGGTCAGCTAAAATACATGAAAATTACAATAGGACTGTTAAAAACTTTCCCCTTTTGATGGAAAATCTAGGCATCTAATTTAAAGTTTTTAATGTAATGCTTCGTTTTCTTATGTTTTTACCCCCTGAGGTTACTGATCTCCCTGCTATGGAAAGGAGAGATAAGCAAATATTCTCCATTGTAGTTCACTTACACTACATCTGCTTTTCTCTCTGTGAGAAAGTTAAAGCCCTACGAAACATATAGTGTGGTATGAAGTCACCGTCACAAAGAGGGGTGATGGAATTAAATCTGACTTCCTCTCATGGTAGAAAGGAAACAGAAATCATAATGACCTTTATGAGGAATTTAATCAATATTTACAAAGTAGGAAAACAAAAATATACTTAGGACATTTTTTCCAGGACTTAAATTTCTAGCAAAAATTTGAGACAAACCCATTATTTTTCTTCTTTTTTTTTTAAATGATGTTTTTGTAGGAGAGTTTACAGATTTCTCTTTTCATCCACATGCACTTTCTACACCTACATGTAAAAGAAGCCTACATCAAAAGAAGCATGGCCAGTAGGTTGAGGGAGGTGATTCTGCCCCTCTACTCTGCTCTGGTGAGACACCACCTGGAGCACTGTGTCCAGCTGCGGAGCCCTCAACACAGGAAAGACATGGACCTGTTGGACTGAATCCAGAGGAGGGCTACAAAAATGATCAGAGGGCTGGAGCACCTCTCCTATGAGGACAGGCTGAGAGAGTTGGATCTGCTCAGACTGGAGAAGAGAAGGCTCCAAGGAGACCTTACTGCAGCCCTTCAGTACCTAAAGGAGGCCTATGAGAAAAATGGGGACAAACTTTTTAGCAAGGCCTGTAGCAATAGGACAAGGGGTAATGGTTTAAAACTAAAAGAGGGTAGATTTAGACTAGACATAAGGAAGACATTTTTTTATGATGAGGGTAGTGAAGCACTGGAACAGGTTGCCCAGAGAGGTGGTAGATGCCCCATCCTTGGAGAAATTCAAGATCAGGCTGAACAGGCTTCTTTGCAACCTAATCCAGTTGGAGATGTCCCTGCTCACTGCAGAGGAGTTGGACTAGATGACCTTTAAAGATCCCTTCCAACCTGAATGTCCTTGTTTTAGCAGGGATGGAGTTCTATGATTCTATGTAGCAGTAGGCTTCAGACTTTCCTTAAAATATTCTTATTCTTATCACAGTCTGTAATTTAAGAAGTACTCGATCTGTGTGCTGTGGACATCATTATGACTTCTTTCTAGTAAAGGCATAATCTGGTCAAACTGGAAGAAAGACTTTAAAAAAAAAAAGTAAAAGCTGACACTGACTTTCCCAAATTATTGGGTCATGGATAATTATTGGACTTAATATTCCTGCTCTCCTCCTGACAGTGTAATGTCTGTGGGCATATTCCTCTATTATTTTTGATATCTTTCTCTTTGATGGCTGACAAATGTCTGTATTTAATTTCATTAATTCCATATACATATAAGTATGGATATTCAGAAATATAAGGAAGGAGGGTTTGAGTCTATAAGTCTGCAATTAAATAATCTACCTTGCTAATTACATAGGAGGCTGTTACTGTCTTCATGAGACAGATCTGGGAGTATCGTGTTTTTCCATATCTCATCCATATACTTTCATAAAATAAGAAACATCCGAGTTGTGCTTCTTCCAGTAGAATAATAGGGTATTCCAACTATTGTGTACGTCTGGTGCTGCTTTCCAGGGATATATTTCACATTATTTGCGGCAAACTCCCTAAAGTTTTTCATTTTCTTTTTTTCTAATTTCTATGCTCTCTGTAGAATTGACTTTCATACTGCTATTCTTGCCTTTGCCCCATCAGACTTCCTGCTCTGAACTAGGCAAGAGTACTTTCAAAGAACCCAACAGCATTTCAGTTGCTACTAATGGACTGACTGCAGGAATGATTAGAACAAGAGTGACATTCAGTATGTTGTATATTTCTAAATGGGGGCATGGGGAAAGCAAATTTAAAGTTAACTACATTTAGAGCATGTGAATTAGTAATGGAAGGCTAATAGCTGAGGCTTGAGATGACACTGAAGTTGTTTAATTATAAAAATTAAACATTCCTTGGTAATCAAAAGATGCTTTGTTTGGCCACTTGGGGTTAGTGTTTGCCATGTTCCCTGTGAATCTCTCTGGGCTCAGATTTGTAGGAGTCTTTTGTGAAGAACAAGACTGGCAAAAATATTACAATTAAACTCTAGTCTTTCCAATGTGAAGCCACAAATGGAAATTGAAAAGGAAAGTCCTTCTGTCTGAACAAGCAGGGAAAAAAAAAATAATCTGCTATGTTTCATAATGCATTGACAACGTATGACTAGCTGAATTGTGTAGCTGAATTGATGCTCAGTGGTGACAGAAATGGAACTTATAGTGTCTAGTGTAAAAGAAAAGTTAATTAACTCTGTAAAGTGGAACTAGTTCAAGTTGAAAACAGATGCACATCACTTTATTGCATGTATTCAGCTAAATATAACCTTATGCTCAAAGACACTTACTCATAATGGATTCTCTAGATTATAATATATTCCTAGAAGCCTTATGCAAGCGAGCTGTGGTTGAGTATGATGCTTATTTTATTGCACCTAGCAACTCGAAAATTTACTAGAGTTTAAGTATCTTGAGAAGGTTCTGCCATCATTGTTAGGAATTGAAGTTGGTGTGAAGCTTAGCCTATTGCACATATCTCTCAAAATCAACACAGCTTCTCCAGGTTATTAGTATTTAGAAATCTGCAGGGCTTTTCTTTTTTAAATTGTACTTAAGACTGACCGCAGAAGCAATAGCTTCTCTTTTGAAGACTAAGTAATATTAAGTGGACAAATTAAAATTAATATTAGTGAAAGTAGTGGTTTGTATTCCTAGTTGAGGATGTTAATAGAAACAGTATCAAACAAATCATTCACAGATGGCTTGCAGAATTAAACTAAACCCTCTTGCAGTCTCTCTACCAAAAAATGTCCTCTGTTATGGCAAAATAATAATACTCTCCAGTAATGCCATGACATGTTCCTTGCTTTATACTTTTCACTGCTTGAGTTGTTTACTGCTACTGTCAACTACTATTGTTATGAATAATTTCTGTTTCTTCTTGCTAAGTTGTTCTCATTTCAGTCGTCTTCTTAAGAGAAAATAAGAGCCTTAACAACAGCGATTGAAATACTGTTCTGTGAAGACTTGTAAAACAATATATCTCCATTTTATTTTGTTTCTGTTTCTAATTTTGCTTTTCTTTTAAAGTCTCAGTCCCCTTTGTCAAAAAGATATTTAGAACTCCTGTGGTCTGTACAAGCATGTACAATTTTAGTGATAAATTTATGATATAAAATAATTTTTAACTTTAGCAAGAAAGCTGAAGCCCTGAGTTTTGACTGTTTTGTGATGCCGATAATTTTCAAGAGTGTTTTTCCATTTGGAAGAGCTGTGTGGGGTGAATGCATTGACAGCTTAGGACTGTTCATGCATAAAATGATGACATAATGTACCAAAGCCTAGACATTTCAAAAGCAAAGCATGAAAATTAGATAGATAGGGCAATTAACTCTGTGATTTCTTACAATCTTAAGACTTAAGGCAACTGTTGTCTTATAGTGCCCTTTGTTTAATATATAGAAAATAGAGTATAACTGCCAGAAAGTTGCTCCCTCAGTATGATGGAAAGAATGCAGATGAAATATTTGGTGTTAGCAAACTGACTGAATTTCAGGATAAGACTACCTGTAATACAACTCTTTTAAGATCAGCTTAGCGAGGTACTCCCCTTGCCATTGAAGCAGACCCACCCTCTACTTCATAGAATGAGAAGGTGTCTCTTATCCTCTTTCACAGGGCGAGGAAGGAAGAAATATATGTTGCTTTTTTGTGTGCATGTGAAAGCAAGATCTCTTTAAAGTAAAAATAGGCTATACTGCCTTCTTCTAGAGAAAAGTAGAGTTCCTCTGCCATATTATTTAGTCACGCTCAGGAACATTGGAGCTTTTCAGTGCTAAGTGCTAAATTTTTCTTTAGAAAACCACTTCATTATCCTTGTCATTAATGCCTGTCCAGATCTATACCAATGCCAACAGTTTACCATCTGTTCACAAATACTTGTGGAACAAATATGTGCAAAGACTTATCTACACCTACAGTTTTCCATGTAGGAAAAGACCAAACCACAGGCTTAGCCTTATATGAAGGCCCCCATGACTGACATATTTCAAGATAAAATAATTTTCAGGTATCTGAATAAAAGTTCTAATTGAGCAAACCATTCAAAATGCACTCTTTCTTGGACATTAGTCAATAAATTAAGTACATGTGAGAAATAAATGCAAAATATCTATATTCCATTTGGTAGACAATCCAGAAAAACCAAACAAACAAACAACCGTAAGCATTAGAAAAAGGAAATCCTTTCCAACAAATTATTTTTCTCTGTAAAACAGTCCTATTTATCCTAAGAATGAGCACTGCTTCTGGTAAATTTAGCAGTGTTTTCATTCCCTTCTGAAACGTACTGAAAGCAGCATGTAAGTTGATCGAGCGCCTAGAGTAATAGTCAGTGGGATTCAGGTGAACTGCTGTTTCATGTGCATGTCTCCTGTCACATACATGAAACACCTTAGTCTGAAGTAGTTATTACTTTACTTAGGGAGAGAGAACTGTGCAAGTACTGGCCTGGGAATTCACAGGACTAGTGAAGCTGTCTAGACCCAAACAGAACCTCTGAGTCCAAAATATTTTTTTCCATGCCTTTTGGGTAAAAGTGCTACACGTTACCTCAAAACTGAAGCAGTCCATGAACCTGATGTCTGAAGTTAAAAGACTAGTACTGTGTGAAGCATAACTGCAGTCAGAGTAGAAATCTAAGCCTCCCCAGATGCATGTACAATATTATGTTGTGCTGAGAACAGTTCAGGATCATGGCTTTTGAGAAGACTAGATAGAGGTAGATGACCTTGAGATAAGACAAGTAATCAGCTTGTTTTTAACTACTACAGGCTTTGGGGTTTATAACTTTTATTTCTACTCTCATATTACTCTATTGTTTGACTGATGGTGCGCACTGTTGCTCCCTAAAGATTTCTTTTTTATTCTTACGGGTTTGCCCAGAACACCTGCAACTCTCAATTGCACCCTATTTTAAACTGCTATTCTGTTTTTCTGGTCTGCATAGAACAATCTATGTAATACAATCAAAGTTGAATAGTTATATATTTTAGATAAATTTCTTGCATTCCTATGCATAAGCCCAGGGAATTTCTGCTACATTGGAATTATTCTTGCAGTACGAACTGTCAAAAAAAAAAAAAATCAGTAAAACGCAATTTCAAGTGTCTCAGTAATTTTCCCTTCCCTCTGTAAAGGATTTTTTTTTTTAAATTTGTGTCCACATTACATTTTACTACATTTGCACTTGAGAAATGTAGAGAAAAAATTTAACTTAAAAATAATTTGGTTTTGAAAGAATTATCCAATTTCTCTGCGTTGTATATCCTATTGGATATCTTTGGATATATCTGACTGTTAGTCAGCAACCAGCCTAACCTGCCAATTTCAGAGCAGAATCTCCACATTTCTAATGAGACTATGTAAATTCTTATTAATGCCTTCATCCAGCCAGAATGGCATTCTCAAAATTATGCAGTTTTGGTTGAAATCTGTCTGAAATCAGTGCAAATTTTATCACTAGCTATAACAGGAATACAGAAATGAGAGAAGTGCTGAAGTCATGGAAACCTACCCTTAGACTCCAGAATAGTATGAACAAAGGAAGAACTGTTTTTCATCCAGCCAGCAGTTAGAAGGCTTTAAGTATTCCAGGCAGTACAGGCAAATATTGAAAAAGCAAAATTCAAAGGAGAAAAGAAACTAAACGCCTTTTTTTGCTGCACATCCACTATTAAAAAGCAAAGGTAGCCTGAGGCCTGAGGGGGAAAAAAAAAAAAAAAAAAAAAAAAAAAAAAAAAAAAAAAAAAAAAG
>WHYT01016250.1:92317-131790 GCA_009806455.1 Tetrax tetrax
AGGTGATTTCTGGCAGTATCTGAAGATAGTAAATTACATCTGATCCCAGGAGTGGCTGTGGCAAAAAGCAAGGTCAAAAGGAGGAAAAACATCCAAATAATCTGTACAAACTGAAAAAGTTCCATATGTGATAAAATTGTTGAATATTATCAAGATAAATAGAGGTATTTAACATGTGGAACAGAGGTAAGCTTTTTTTTTGGTAAAAGATGTCCTGAATGGATACTCAGCACTGACTTTCATATGATGTAATGTGTTAACTTTTATCAGAGAGAAAAACTCAGCTGAAATTCTAGACAAAAATTCACTTTTGCTGATGTTTTGGGTTTTCAGTATAATTTTATTTTAGGAGTACATCACAGCTTCATTTAGACTGCTATTGCTGATGTGCAAATTATTTTTCAAAACCCTTCTGTTATTACCAGAAGCTTTTCTTATATCTTCTCTACTTGACTTTGAGTATATTTTGTGATGCAAGAAGTAGGGATTTAGAACTGGATTAATTAATTTAGCTTAAAAAATTGATTATGGACTTCAATCAGTTAAACACAACTTCGACATTTATTTTCCTGCTTTAAGAAATCATTATAAAATAATCCAATATTTGCACACCATAATTATCATGGGACTTATTAGTGCATATTTCTTTTCATCACTACACATGCAGTTATTTGCATCTCGCAGGCAAGGAACTGGACAGACAAAAGAAGTAGCTTTCTGGTTAACACACAGAAGATTGGAGCTTATGTTCTACTTCAAGTTCAGGTATTCTTGGCTTACAGTCAAATTCTGAGACCACAGAGCTATGCCACAGTATTGTTATATTTAAATCTCCTTTTCTGGGTTACAACATTCTTGTATTCCTGCTTTCCAAGGTGAAGCTAGCTTTTGATCAATTTTTTTCTCAAATTTTCAGCACTTTTTTTTTTTTTTTTCCACACCAAAAAAAGAAAATGCTGTTGTTAATTCATTCCCTTATTTGTTTTTCTGTAGAGGTCTTTTTCAATAACAGTATGTTTTAAAATACATTTTCTGTGCTTTAATTCAATCAATAGATACAGTACTTTCTCACCTGTGAGCTGCCAAGCTTGCTGATTTTTGAATGTTATGTTCTTCCACATATTTCATTTGTTTATTTTAATTCTAATTTATTACAAATACACACACCTTTAAAGCAAGTTAAAATAGACAATATTAAACTGAAGACATTCAATTTCCTGTCTGTTTTCTTCTGAATTATTAGTAATATATCTTTAACATAATTCTTAACTGTACATTCTTTTTGTTTTATCTTGTTTTGCATTCTGAACAGTAAAAAAATTAATATCTGCTAGAATTGTTAGTTTATTGGTCAAACTACCACCTTTGTGCTTGTAAGTACAAAAGCATGATCACAAGAACAATGAAACAACAGCTCAAATCTCTCTTTTTTTTCTTTTTAATTTTTTTTTTTTAAATGAGAAAGCACAATTTTAAGAGTTCTACGGGCCACTGCTTAGTACCTGAATTCTCTCTAATGGTGTAAATAATTTGAAGCATCTTGCGCATGATTTGAAACCCAGAAAAATCAATTTCTACCTCAGACTGTATTATTTATTTCTGCCCTTGTTTTCTGCTCTCTTTCTCATTCTGATGCTTTAGTAACCACAGACAGTTTGGATGAAGAGATTGAGATGACAATTCCACATATAGTAGGTTGACACTTCAGGACTTTATAGCATTCCTTGAACCAGATCACACTTTGGTCTTGCTAGGCACTGAAAATATCATTAGTCATAAGGAAAGAAAAAAAAAAAAAGCAGCAATAGTTTGTTTACTAAATCCATTAATTCTTTTGTGTTTTCACTTAAAATACAGTTCTGTATTATAGTTTTTGAATGGCAAAATTAGAATTTTCCTTCATACTTGTTAACCCCTCCACCCTGCCCTGTTGTTTTTTTTTTTCATTTCTTTTTATTTTGTGTGCTTGCATAGAGAAACTCATTAGGCAAAACAGAATAAAAACTTCTGAGTGGAAGGGGAAGGAGAAAGGGCTTTTACCTGCACTTATCCACTGTCTGTGCTTAGAGCATAGTGTCACAAAAAGTTGAATTATCCAAATGAAAAGGATTTAAATGATGACTGGACAGAGCACTGGCAGATAGACATAAGAATCTCTTGTTTTTTGAAAAGAGAGAATCAAGCAGGGAGTTCTTAGAAATTTGTACTAGATATCTGCTCTAGATCGCTGAATTGAACCTGAAAATTAAAAAAAAAAAAAAACCAACAAAACCCCATGCAATTTCTGCTACACTCACATAATGTTTCTGGTAACTATTAAATTTGCTATAAAATACAGAGGACTCTAAAAAATATTTTCAGCAAGTAATTTATGTAAATGTCTGTTGGGAAGTCTCTTCTGGTTGTAGAACAGGGGGAGAGGGGAGCAAGAAAAGGAAAAAACTTCTTTAACCTGCAGCCACAGCTCTTATCTTCTATCTTCATCTTTGCAGTCTCCTTTATCCTACAGCACTATAGAATTATTGAAGTACAGTTTAAAAGTAGCTCTTTCAGCCATTCTACTTATAATTTAACTGGTTAGTTAGACATGTATGAACTGTTCAGCCTTACTATAATGGCTTGTTTACATGTAATATAAACACATGTACAAAGAGTTTATGTGATTTTCATCTTGATTGCATTGGTAAAACTAAAAGAAGCTAGCGAAGATGTCAGCCTTTGTTGAGAAGACAGTGTAGCAAACCACACCAAAACCCAGCTCTGAGATGTTACACGTTTTTAATATGTCGCCAATTAGGAGCTGTAAGCCTTTCCTAGAGGTCTAAAATTAAAGAGATTTTACACCCTACATTTAGGTTTGGAAGAGAATGGGGGTATAATAACTTTTTTTTTTTTTTTTTCTTCTTGGAAACTCTAAGTAGATATCCCTAATATTTAATGATTTACACAATGGTACTTGATTTTCTACCTCTCTTCACTGTAATTACCTAGAATTTTATCTTTTTTTTTTTTGTCCAGAGGGAACATATGTAAATCGGAATAGAAAAACATGAATTTCAATATAAACTTTAAGTATCTTTTTACATTATGTCTATCTGAGCCTCTCTTTTTAACAATTAGTACATGCATAATTTACATAATAAATAATGATAAAACATTTGTGAAAACTTACATACTTGCTCATTTAGTTATAGTGCAGTAAGACTAAAAGGCTATTTCTGAAATCAATGACAATTAATCTTTTATAGATTTATTATGCACTTTCTAAGGAAATACTTTGAAGTGTAGAAACAGACATAAATATAATGTCAACATAAATATACATGTCACGAACAGCTCCATACGCAGCTTAAGTTCTTTAACTTAAATTGATAAAATATCTGAACTGAATTCTCATCCATAAATAGAAAAGAAAACTTGATAACAGGTATTCCATATTTCTACATATTTCATTATTTAAATCATTAGATGGTCAGAGGGCTGGAGCACCTCTCCTATAAGGACAGGCTGAGAGAGCTGGGGTTGTTCAGCCTGGAGAGGAGAAGGCTCCAGGGAGACCTTATATCGGTCTTCCAGTACCTAAAGGAGGCCTACAAGAAAGATGGGGAGAAACTCTTTAGCAGGGCCTGTTGTGATAGGACAAGGGGTAATGGGTTTAAAATAGAGGGAGAGAGATTCAGAGTGGGCTTAAGCAAATAATATTTCACAATGAGGGTGGTGGAACTCTGGAACAGGTTGCCCAGAGAGGTGGTGGATGCCCCATCCCTGGAAACATTCAAGGCCGGGCTGGGTGAGGCTCTGAGCAACCTGATCTAGTCAGGGATGTCCCTGGTCCTTGCAGGGGGGTTGGACTATATGACCTTTGAAGGTCCCTTCCAACCCTAACCATTCTATGATTCTATTTTGGTTATTAGAGATTATTAGTATACTGGGGTAGAAGAATTTCTCTTATGTTATTGTCTTTTGCACTTTGTAACTTTATGGGAATTATGAAGGTCAGTTATATAATAATCTTAGCAGAATGAAAAATTAAATTGGACAGACTTACAAGCATATCAAACTCTCTGAAGATTGATGTCATTAGAAAAGCCGTACGTGCTCAAAACGTGAAGCAAATAAAATCTTCTTGTGTTGTAGTTTAACCCCAGTAGGCAGCTCAGCCCCACCCAGCTGCTTGCTCATTCCCCTCTGTCCGGATGAAGGAGAGAACTGGAAGGGGAAAAGTGAGAAAACTTGTGGGCTGAGATAAAGACAGTTTAATAGTTAAAGCAAGAGCTGCACATGCAAGCAAAGCAAAATAAGGAATTCATTCACAGGTTCCCATTGGCAGGCAGGCGTTCAGCCATCTCTAGGACAGCAGGGCTCCATCATATGTAACAGCTAGGAAGACAAATACCATCACTCTGAATGTCAACCATTCCTTCTTCTTCCCGCAGCTTTATATGCTGAGCATGGCATCATATGGTATGAAATATCCTTTCGGTCAGTTGGGGTCAGCTGTCCCAACTGTGTCCCCTCCTGTGTATCCCCATCGTACTCTTTTGTGGGACAGTATAAGAACCAGAAAAGGCCTCGATGCTGTGCAAGTATTGCTCAGCAGTAGTTAAAACATCCCTGTCTTACCAACATTGTTTTGGCCACAAATCCAAAACACAGCACTGTAGGAGCTGCTATGAAGAAAATCAACTATGTCCCAGCCAAAACCAGTATATTGTGTTATATACTTCACAAGATACATTATTTTCTTTGTTAATTTACTAATTTCTATATTTAAATTTGAAGTTTCTCAAATGAGACTTCAAAGCAGTATTAAAACATTTTTAATTACTATATGGCTATTTCTATATGATATTGCATTGTCTTCATGTAATGAATTTCATGGATGATTAATGTTCCAATTCTTTTCTGAAACAAGGTTACAATCCCATATTGATCCTCAAGCTGATTGATTTTACATGACAAAATGTTACTTCTATTTCTGGAAGAGGGCATAGAAGGTAAAGTAGAATTAAGATGTTAAAAGATAGTTTTTATCAATATTCACTCATTTACAGTCTTTCAAAACAGAAGTTAATTTCCTACATAGTGTATATAAGGAAGCAGTGCAGCAGAGATTTGTAATTTATTTCTGCATGTCTAACCTATGAGTGGAACATGCAGAATTAATCTTCGTATGTTCTCATTCTCATCAAAAAGGAGGTTCCTCCTGTGCTCCTAAACAGAATGAAGGACCATTGCTGCATCAACTGCTTTTTTCCTTTTGGGTTACACCTCTACAAAATACACTAGATGTCATCTGGCTGTTTCCATGCAGGAAAAGAAATTGGACACATTGCATGTGTTTGTCTTCCTTCAGACCAGTGAACTAGGCTTTTATTGGCAGCATTCATCAATGTAATAATTTCTGATTGAATTAATCCTGCCTATTCCAGATAAGTGGGAATCTGTTATTCTTGTAACAGTTTTTCCAGATTCTCTTGAAAGGAAATAGCTAAACTACTGCATTGTGGAATAAAGAACATATATTTTCAATATTGTAAAAAAGTAGAATTTAATATTAAAATGACCTTAGGAATACACTCCTCAACAATGTAGTTTGGTAAGATTTCCTGAGATAAAGACATGAAAATTAAGAACAGAAGTCTGAAAACTCAGTTGTTAATTTACATTAAATTCACAGATTAAGAGTTGATACAGACTTACAAAGCCTGACTGTGCATGCATTTTCTTGAACAAACCATTTATTAAGGCCTTTAACACAGGCAATTCACTGAAAGGCTCAGCTTATTCCTTGGAACCAATTTGGAAATAATTAAATTTACAACAGCAAAAATTTTGTTGAGTAATATTTGTATTAACATAGAATTCTAACCTCTTCTTGCAGTTAAAATATTGTCATGCCACTTTAGAGTGCTGAAATCATTCACAGAGGTGTATCCTAGTGAGGGGTCTGTAAGCCACCAAGCGGCAAAGCATGAGCTGACATTGGCACAGACAATTAGGAACTACAGTAGAAAGGGTTTTGTTTGCTTGTTTTTCTTACACCATATTGTTTATCCTTCCCCTTCTTTGCCTAGCAGATGTTGAGTTACGGCCTCAGACGATGTCTACAAATCAGAAAATGCATTTGGCTATAGGCAGCCACTGGTAGTGGAAGAGAGTGATGCAAATAGAAAAGTAAAGGTTAATTAACCTACTCATGGTAAAAAAGGCAGAATTATTTGTTGGAGGGACAATAGAAGGAAGGAGGAAGAATGGAGGAGACCTAAAGAGGCTTTCTGTGTACTGAAGGAGAGCGGCTGCTTTCAAGGTGTAAATGAAGACATAGTCTTACTGGGCAGAACTGATAACAGCAGAGGTATGAGTAGCTTATAAGTGGAGTTGTGTTGTTAGAGAGCAGTACCTTTAAACCAAGTTTAGGAGTCTCTGTCTATTTGCTCATAATTATTGCCATTGTTTCTAGGAGAACTGTGCTGCATTTTTTAGCTTTAATTCTGGTGGGATTTTGCTGGGTTTTTTAGGAGCATTTTCAGTTCTGTTTATAGGATAATGAAATAGTATACCAGGTGGGAAGGGACCTCAAGGATCATATGGTCGAACCTTGCTTGGCAAAAGCACAGTCTAGACAAGATCTTAGAACCTACCTTTTTCTTATGCCTGATTATAATCAGTGAAACTGTTTTTAAGTGAGTCACAGTGGCTTAAAATGATCAGCAGAAAGTGTCTTTCATTAATTTGACACTGTCAGATTAGCCATGTATAACTGATGGTTCTATGTGACTGTGGTCTCTGGTAGTCAGTCCCTCTTCTAGCTAGTCAAGAAGATATTTTTGGGAATAATTTTGAGAGTATCTATGCTTATTTCCATTTATGTTCTGGTTTTTTTTTTTTTTTCAGTTGTCTCTTGTTAGCTATTGTGTCAGTGTTGCCTGTATTGTCAGCTGTCTGCAGCTGAGACCTCTGCTGAAGAACAGCAAGGATCTGTCTCATGTTTATATATCTTAAAAGTATAGTTACCTGGGATAGAATTCATCTTTAATTTAAGAACTCCAAAACTTCCCTTGCTATGATTTTCCCCACACAAATCTTCTACACAGTCACACATAGCATAGATGTTACTGAAAGCTTAATCACTACTGCAACAGAATTAGAAAGTACACATTGAAAGACAGCTGTTTTTCTCAAGGATGCTGTAACATTGACTAATGGGTGAAATTGTTTATAACGACTGAGTAGTGAAAATATTGGAGAGGCAAAAGAGTAGAGAAGACACAGTTGGTTTTCTTTAAACCAGTGCATATTCGGTAGAATTGTGATTTGTAGCATACACAGTTTCTTTATAAACGTTGGAGGTCTCATCAGCACTTTTGTCTTTCAATATTAATCTCCTGAGATTGTTGCTGTTGGCCATTTCTGATCATTAGTCTCATTCTGCCTGAGACAGCCCTGTCAAACTAGAAGGAAACTTTCTGTTGCCTGTAATCCAAATCAAAACCGTATTCTTAAAGTTAACCTAGTTGTGACATGGAAAGAGGCACTCATAGGAGCATTCTTTCTGTAACAGGTCAACCGTGAACTAGTGATAAATAATACATGGCATGGCTGCTTGCACTGCTATGGATACTATGAGGCACAGCAGAGCATGTGGGCAGGGTTGGGACACTGCTGTTCTGGAGGCAGGAGCATGGGCTGGACACCCAGCCACCCTGTGCTAGTGCAGACATGGAGCGATGGATAGGCATCGCTGGGATACAACCCAGAAAATGGAGCACTCTTAGTGAAGAACTCTCTAAGCTAGGCTTTAAAAATGGTTGAAAAGTTGGCAACTTTTAGGTATACTACTTATGAAGGATTGGTGTTCTTTCCTTACACAGGGACACATACCTTTGCATGTACTCCAAAGCCATTAACTCTTTCCTAGAGTTCAACTTCTCTCCCAAGTCAGTCTTTTTTTTTTTTTTTTTTTTTCTTTTGTTCTTTTAGGTACAAAATATAAAACCAATAAGTGATCGTGATGCACTTGCCTCCCCATTTCATACATCCATTAATTTTACAAATTCCTTTATCCTGGCTTAGTATTTTTTATCTCTAAAAGTTTGCTGTCCAGATTCATCTAGTATAATCTCTCTCTTTTTATTTTCTAAATTAAAAAAGCGTGAAGATCTTTTTTGAGCAAACGCATAACTTTTAGGGTGTCTGAGCCAGACAGGATTAATCCAAATGTTATAATGCTAAAGCATCTAAACTTGGCTGAAACAGCTTGACAATTTCCCTTGTACAAGTAATGTAATTGCTTGCACCTGTGATTTGAGCTTTGTTAATTCAACTATATTTGCTTCATTGAAAAAAAATAAAACTTAAGGAAAAAAGTAAAAGTATGTGCCTTCTGAAAACATAAAAAGCAAGATAATGATGAAAACCTTCACCCTGTTCTGTATATTTATGTAAAGCAAAACCTGTAATCCTTATATATTTTAAATTCTGAAGAAATAAGGGGCCATGAAGTTGCAACTATGAGAGCAGCTGCTCCTTGGTGGTGTTTCTGGTTTTGTTTTTTCCTTATGTGCTTAAACTAAAATCTGTTACACTCAACTTTTTATTAACGATAATAATTTGCTTCACCCTAGAAAAAGTCTTTCCCAAATTCTCTTTTTAGGTCAAACTTATCAGATATAAATACAGTTTCCTAGCAACTCTGAAAGTGCATAGGATCTTTTAATGTTTCATATATATACAACAGGAATTTTGTTAATTTTCCTGATTTTATGAAGTAGCTGCCTTCATTAATGAGATAGAGATAGGTCCTGGGTATGATAGACTGAGGTGAAATGAAGACTTACTGCATATTTATTCAAAGATGGCAGATCATATATATTAATGGAATTGCTTCTTTTTACACTTGCTGATCCAGATTTAGGAAATTGAAAAAATCTGAGACTGAAATTGTGAAGGCACTGCCTCACAAGGCACTGAGGCACTTATAAAGCAATGAATTAATATTTTCTTTAAGTTCTTTACTGGGTAATAAAAGACTTTTAAATAATCACTTTCTGTATCAGAAGAATTTATTTTAAATCTGAAATGCAGAAAAAAAACCACCTATGGAGTATATATTACTAAATTTTAGAAGATTAATAACATTATTTGTGTTCTTTCCATACGGAATCTTAAGGCTACATGAATTTCTGTATGAATTCAGACTAAAGCTTCACTTAAACTAAAATCATGTCCTAACAACTGACAGTAGAAACAGCTTTACTGTCTTTATTTTGTCTGTCTACATACTGTCTATATTACTGAGTTGTATGAAGACAGTTTGTGTTTACTACACATTGCAAGCTCTATCTATCATAAATTAGTCTTCTCTCTTTTTTTTTCTATTGTGTGAATATATATATTAAAACTCTAGTATTATATGGAAAATATTTCCACAATAAAATTATGTTGTGTGAAAAATCCTCTTAAATACATCTGCAGTAAGAGTCTGGATAAATTGTTTCATCAGCCATCTTTAGGCTAGCTGAAGCTGACAAGAATTTTATTTTAGCACATATTTTTAATGATTGAATAGAATCATAGAATGGTTAGGGTTGGAAGGGACCTTCAAAGGTCATATAGTCCAACCCTCCTGCAAGGACCAGGGACATCCCCGACTAGATTGGGTTGCTCAGAGCTTCATCCAACCTGGCCTTGAATGTTTCCAGGGATGTGGCATCCAACACCTCTCTAGGCAACCTGTTCCAGAGTTCCACCACCCTCACAGTAAAATATTATTTCCTTAAGCCCTCTCTGAATCTCTCTCCCTCTATTTTAAAACCATTACCCCTTGTCCTATCACAACAGGCCCTGCTAAAGAGTTTCTCCTCATCTTTCCTGTAAGCCCCCTTTAGGTACTGGAAGGCCACTATAAGGCCTCCCTGGAGCCTTCTCCTCTCCAGGCTGAACAACCCCAGCTCTCTCAGCCTGTCCTCATAGGAGAGGTGCTCCAGCCCTCTGATCATCTTTGTGGCCCTCCTCTGGACCCTCTCCAACTGGTCCATGTCCTTCTTATGTTGGGGACTCCAGAACTGGACACAGTACTCCAGGTGGGGTCTCATCAGGGCGGAGTAGAGGGGGAGAATCACCTCCTTCAATCTGCTGGCCACGCTCCTCTTGATGCAGCCCAGGATGCAGTTGGCCTTCTGGGCCGCAAGGGCGCATTGCCAGCTCATGCTGAGCCGCTCGTCCACCATCACTCCCAAGTCCTTCTCCTCAGGGCTGCTCTCGATCCATTCTCTGCCCAGCCCCAGTCTGTATTTGTGCCTGGGATTGCCATGACCCAGATGCAGGACCTTGCACTTGGCCTGGTTGAACATTATGAGATTGGCACGGGTCCACCTCTCCAGCCTGTCCAGGTCCCTCTGGATGGCATCCCTCCTTTCCAGCGTGTTGACGACACCACACAGGTAGGTGTCATCAGCGAACTTGCTGAGGGTGCCCTCTATCCCATTGTCCATGTCGTTGACAAAGATGTTGAACAGGGCTGGGCCCAACAAGGACCCCTGAGGGGCGCCACTCATGACCGGTCTCCACTTGGACATCGAGCTGGTGACCACCACTCTCTGAGTTTGGCCATCCAGCCAACTCCTTATCCACCGAGTGGTCCATCCATTGAACCCATGTCTCTGTAGTTTAGAGAGAAGGATGTCATGTGGGACAGTGTCAAAAGCTTTGCACAAGTCCAGGTAGATGATATCCATTGCTCGTCCCTTGTCCACCGATACTGTCACCCCATCATAGAAGTCCACCAAATTGGTCAGGCACGATCTGCCCTTGGTGAAGCCATGTTGGCTGTCACCAACCACCTTCTTGCTCTCCATGTGCCTTAGCATGGTTTCCAGGAGAATCTGCTCCATGACCTTGCCAGGCATGGAGGTGAGGCTGACCGGCCTGTAGTTGCCCGGGTTCTCCTTGTTCCCCTTTTTAAAAATGGGGGTTATGTTCTCTCTCTTCCAGTCATCAGGGACCTCACCAGACCGCCACGATTTCTCAAATACAATGGCCAGTGGCTTGGCAACTTCATCTGTCAGTTCCCTCAGGACCCGCAGATGAATCTCATCAGGTCCAATGGACTTGTGCACCTTAATACTTTTGTTTATATTGATTTTTGGAAAGAAAATGTCTGCTTTGGATTAGATTGACAAGGAAGATGTCAGTTGGGATCCTCAGCATTTAAAACCACTTTTCGTTCATGTGTGCAATTCACTTTCTAAAAGATTTTCAAAAGTCTTTTGAAGTGAATACCTTGTTAATGCGGGGAGAAGGTGGTGTTAATTGCAATCATCTAATGTTATGTGCTTTTAGAACATTATTTTGGTCACATTGATATTTTCCCTTGGCTCCCTGTAGCCTGCTGAGGTGAGGTTTTACAGAGCCAGCAACTAAGACCCCACAGCTTCCCCATTGAATTGCAGTTGGATTTTAATGGGGAAAGCTGTGTGGTGGGGAAAGCTGGGTGATGATTATCATTGCACTGACATTGCAGAAAACTTTACCTTCTGTGGTCTCACAGAGCCAAGGAAAAAGCAGCAGAGAGCAGTGTGTCGCTCAGCGCAGTGTCATTTGGAGCTGGCTTCCAGGAATATGCTGTATTTGGGGCAGTTTTAATAGGTTTGCTGTTGACTATTCTGTTATTTCTTGTCATATTCTTGATGGTTTTTGGCTTCACGTGCTCTTTTTTAAGAGCATACCGAGAACATAATGTGAAGCATACCCAGAACACAGATAGACACCCCATTCCTGTCTTACGCGTATGCCTTATTTCTCTCTTCCTTCCTCTGTGTTGAACAGCTTTGAGCAACATCTGTTTGCTGCTTGAAGGCTATGCTTTTGAGAAAGATTTACTGTAATTGTAACCAGGCTGACAAGGGAAGCAAAACCACATTTCCTGGGCCCGGTCATAAGGCGGCCTGCTTGTGCATGGCAGGATGCTCCCTGCAGATATAATGTGATGAAAAATGAAAGATGAAATCTTGAATAATGGAAAAGAAGGAAGGGTAAAAGCAGAGGGAATTTCTGTTGAGCCTATTTGTTGTTTCTGATTTTCTCATCACTTGCCTGCACTTCCTTATGTATGGGATTTTTTAAAGGGGTTTAAATTTTCTTTTTCTAGATACTCTTATATAGGAGCCTGATAAACACATGAAAACACAGTTTATGATGAATATTATTATGTAACTTGAGGACATAAGGTAAAATGGCTTAGAAAATTAGTGAAAACATTTATACCAGTTAATAATTCAACATATGTTTAAGCAAGATTTATAACCATCTGGCTCTGCTTCAGTGAGATACTGCAAGTTTTATCTTAAATTCAAAAAATCATCACAAAATGTGTAACTGCCTTGTTATTCTAAACAAAATAGACCTCTGCTTGCTTCAAAAAGAGTAAATGTGAAAAGCAGGCCCATAGAAATGTGAAGAATGCTTTTAGAAACCACAGCTTTAAGAAAGCAGAAATCACTATTGTGGACCTCTGTATTTTATGGAGTTTCATAATTCTGAATGCAGTAAAGTCTTCTGCAACACAGCAGTAACTGGAAGAGGCTGCTTTTGTCTTCGAGAACTCAAACCAACTCCCACTGAAGTTAGCCTGAAATTTCCTACAGCTTGTACAGGAAATGTCATCAAAACTTTTCCTGGAGAGAGGGCTTTATCAGATACAGAAAGATTACATAGAATCTTACTGCTTAGTCAGAGCTAAAACAACTTACCTTCTTTAAACTGAGAAAAGATTTATTAAATTTTTACCCTCTATTTGCAATTAATGTAAAACTCTTATCTGAAACTGTTATACATTCACATTTTACAGTTGTCAACTTTGGATAGCTTGAGATTTATGGTAAATTCTAGTGATTGACACTTCAGTGTACTTGCTTCAAGGGATATCACAGAGAAGAAAAAAAAAATCTACATATCCATATTTTAATGAAAGGAAAGCAAACTCTTCACATAGCTACTGTGGTAATGCAGGCAAATTCCAGTAAACCATCTACATAGACAACTAGATTCACATTTATGCTTGACATGACTTCTATACCATGTAGCATTGTCTGAAATCTATGTGGAAATGCATCTTCTTATGGCTGCTTGGGATATACGCCTTTTAGCATGGGATGAAGCTTCTCCAGCTGAAAGGGACAAACATAGCAATTTTGTTCTGATACTTCAAAGAAATAATAATTATTTCATCAGTCTTGTATAAGTGAGTTCCCAACAAGAAACTGAAGTGGTGTAATGTGTATCCTAAGGAATGGGGAAAAGAATACTTAAGAATCACATCATATAAAAAGTACAAACATATGTCCTGAAAGCTATCTAACATCGCACAGTTCTCAGCTGTGTATCATATTTATAAATTACATCTGTCAATTTAATAGCTTCTGCCGTATGTGAGGCAAAGTCCTACCAAAAAAACCCAACAATCTCCCTCACGTTGTTCTACTTACTGGGAAGATTCGATACTTCCTTGCACATTAGCTACAATTCCTGATGTAAACTTATACGAGAGGAAAAAAACTCCACTATCTTTTGAATTAATTCAACTGGAAGTTAGTTTTTAAACATAAGTCTGGTAGGAATAAAGCACAGAGTGACCTGAAATCTCTGCTGATTTCAGGTGAGCGTAACTAGTGTCCGTCTTTAGCTATAAAAATAAAAAACACATTGAAAATATTAACTTTTCGAAACACAAGGAAAGAGGAAAAAAGTAAGATACAGAATCTCTATTATCTCATTTTAATTTAAAAATATATGTTATAATTTGCTGCATTTTAAATACGATGGTTCTATCAAGATTCAAGAAATAAAAAAAAAACCTGTAATTTTTTATCTTTTTCCCCATTAAAACAGTATTTATGCTCTTGTAGACAGCATTTTCAATGCTGTTTGACTCAGATAAGGTACAAAAGATGAGCAAAGCACCTAATTTTATGGAGCTTGTGATGTTTCTACTCTTGTACAAAGTAAGATGCTATAAAAAGGCTCGTCAATCCATGACTTAAAAAGTTGAAGATTTTATGAGATAACTATTCATAAACTGCAGATCTGGGAAAAAAAACCTGCATATAAATAGTGATTCAATATTTACAGACCCATATTTTACCCTGGAATTTAATATAAGAAATTTCTGACTCACCAAGAATATTGCTTTATGGTAACTTATGAATAATAGTGAATTATACAGTTAAATCAAGGTCACCTGAAAGATGTTTAACATATTAGTCATAAGATCCATGGTGGAGTTCATTAAATGCATTTATAAACATCACCAAATGTGTTCTCTTCACAGTC
Source organism: Tetrax tetrax (assembly GCA_009806455.1). NCBI lineage: Eukaryota > Metazoa > Chordata > Aves > Otidiformes > Otididae > Tetrax > Tetrax tetrax. The sequence goes on from WHYT01016250.1 coordinate 106,649, forward strand.
CTCCCTTGAAGAATTATTTCCTTGCTAACGAAAAAAAACCCAGCACTTGCTAATTACAGCATTTTTCCTATTTTTATTATTTTCTTAGTCTTTATGGTCATGTATTTTATATATAATTTCATCTTAGATAACTTAGGAAGCAAAAATAATTGAAAAATCGAACCCCAGGACTTTCATATCTATTAAATCTATTTGTATTATATTTTCTGAAAAAAAAAAAAAAAAAGGTTCTTATATCTGGTTTGTTATAGTACTTTAGGTCAAGGATAACAGAAGTGACAGGCCATTGTATGAAGAGCACTGTAAGAAAAAAATAGTGTAAATTAGCTATATAGTACAGTAGTGATATACCACCATTGTGATGCATTGATACCAAGGAATCAAGGAATTTATGCATCTGCAGATCAAAAACCTGTGGCAAAAAATTTATCAAAAGTGGGACAGACTTTGGCTATCAAACCCTGTTCTTCTGTTTAAATGTTTTCATTCATTTTGATGTTTATTCAGTATCCATCTAAATACTCAAACATTCCCAAACCCAAAAAAATCAAACCTAGGCTTCACCATTCTTAGGGTGATGTTCCAAGATGAGACTCGGGTTTCAAGGGGCTGCAGAGTCAGGTTCTCTGTGCCTTGCTTGAATTTCTGGCCCCGTGACCTGTGGTGGGTGAGCACTAGTCCTTTTTTTAAAAAAAAAAAAACCTAGCTGCAATAGCTATTTTAGAGTATAGTGGCTGAGGAATGAAAAAATCTGAATTTTAATCCTGTTAAGTTGAGGCAAGAAGAGGACCCAGGCCTCCCACGTAGTCTGAGTGCTGTAACCAGTAGGCTATTATGCAAATACCCAACGGCACTGAGATACAAAGTGACTGTGATCATTGTGCTTTGTGCTGAGCTCCGTGCTATCAGGGTATAGGAGGCTTGTTCAAAGTCCACGAATGAGGTCCAACTGTGTTGTTTAGTTTGTAAATCCCCAAAAGCCTTAGCTGTTCAGATGCTGTCTTCAGTGAAGGTGGCTGGTCTTCTGGGAATGTACTCTAATGCACCTTTTGTCAGGGGAAGAGATCTGATGAAAATTTACGCATATTTTTGAATTTCTTAAATTCAGTTTCCTAGATTTTGCATTGGGTTGCTTCAGTCTTTTTTTTTTTTTAGGACATGGTGATGCATAACAGTTAACAGTTCAGCAAAAGTTTTTCATCTTTAAGCAAAGTCCTAATATAAAAAGCTTATTTTTCTGTTGATTATTGACGGCTGGAGACAATTTGTTTGCCAGAATTGTTTTGCTAGTCAAACTGAAGATTCCTGGTTTCTCTGAGGGTGGCCTGTTAAGGGAATCATAAAGGAGGGAAGGAAGTAGGGAATGATCCTTTTGTTGGAATGCTCCTCCTTGCAACAATCTGAAAGGTCAAACATTTTTTGTTTCATAGCCCTTCCTGGGTTCCTTGTTATAAGTTTGACCCTTATTAGTTTCCTCACTTCCCCATTCCCACCCCCCGCTTTTTTTTTTTTTTTTTTTTCTCCTTTCTGGCAAAGGGTGGAGAGGATTTTTTTGTGTTCCCGAGGGGTCTTTTGGATTACTAATGGCCCCAAGTAGTGGCAACTGTAAAGAGCTGGCTCTGGTGAGGCTTAAGTTATGTGAATGGAGTTCCTCAATTAAGTCTTAATAAATGCATATAACTCTTTGGCTGAATCAGTTTAACCATTTCAATTTGAGAAAACAGTAAAGGTGAGAAAATTAAGACTCTAACTTGGATTTGCTACAACAGCTAGGCTTGTGTGAGCTGCCAATTGAACTACTACTCAAATTACCTTGTCGTCAGTGCTGTCTTACTTAGCCTAAGTAATTAGCCTAACTAATTAGGCTAGTGAACATTAGCTTTTACAAGCATTCTTTTTTCCTTCCCCCCCTCCCTCCATAGGTCCTGGGAGCCTGAAAAAAAACAGAACTACATAAGGGATATTATATTTGTGTGATATGTAACTGATAAGGCTTGATATTGCTGAACATGCATAGAATTATCAGGTTTTGATAATTAGTTCATTACTTAAATTGATAAACTCAAACAGCCTGTTATTATAGTAGAGAATCCATCAGAACCACATGGTATGTTTTGTTGATTTGTTTTCAGAATGACATATTAAGCTTTCCATGAATATCTAATACACTTTACACAACTTCCACTGGATCAAAATGAGGTTACTCCGCCATTCCCCAAAGGTTAGGACAGGAGGTAGTACAGGATATAATTGGAAGGGCATGAACAGGACATGCAAACTATTTCTTATTAAAATTTTGGAAGAAGACTGTTAAAAGGAAACAAAAATTAATGGGAAGAGAGTGCCATGAAAAATAACTAGGTTGTCTCCAGTAGTTAAAAGCCTGATAATTTTGCACATGAATGTCTGCAATGCATGTTAACACCCAGTCATTAATGGAAGAAATACATGTATTCTGTATCTTCTAGGTCAATTATGTATGGAAATAATTTTGTGGACATATCTCCCAAAAAGGTATATTAGTTTATGCAAATTGTCCAGGCAGAATTCTGAGCAGAATTCAGTCCTGTGAGTTCTATGGTATGTCCTTTTGGTTTGGTAATAGAAGAAATAGTGCTTCACGGGGTTTAACAAGTTCTCAGCTTTTAATGTATGGCACTTTGTATGTACTGGTAGCATTTTAAGTGCAACAAAAAAGCCACAAAAAAAGCTTGACAAGTAGATGAAAATTGCACATACACACAGATATATATCTATGTATCTGTCTCCATATAATGGGTTTGTGCAGGAACATGGTTTTGTATCCAATGGTCTAACAATAGAAGACTCATAAGCATTATTTTGAAGATATATTGCAGTGGATCTTTCAGGCTAATTGGATTGATTTCTTGGGCAGTGTTGCCAAATAACCATTAATAACATGCTATTAAAATTAATAAAACACTGTGAGCCAATTTTAACTTCCATTAGTTCTATATTTTCCTTTTTCCTCAGGAAAACAAGTGCAAGTTGCTACTTAAGAGTACTTTTGTTCAATTATAGTAATATTATTCTGGAAATGCACGTATCAGTACTTACTCTATATCAGTATTTATTCTGACATAGATAAAACACTTCTGTAACAGTTATACATGGCAAACAGCATACTTAGGTATAGGCAGATAATGGAAACACTTGATGGATAGACTCGATGTGAGTACAGAGTTATGCATAATATAGCATACTATTACAGGTTATTGTAGACACTGATCCTTTTCTTGTGCTACTTTTCTTGAGTTACAAAATGCAGGAGAATGATCTTCTTCAACTAAAAAGTAAGAAGTGAATATCGCCAACTTAGGTTCTGTAGTGGCATTATATTCAAGCCTATACTACCATGCTAACTTGGTCCTGTTTTGTAGCATAGCCACAGCATGCTGCCCTTCTATTCATCTGTGCAGACAGTTGAATGGAGGCTATACACTTCTCTGTTAAACAAATACACCAGCTTTCATTTAATAATGGCTTTAAATTACTGCTGAGTAGAACTACTGTAATGTGATTAATATGCTGCTAATTAGTATTATGTTTTGACAGAACAAAATAAAGAAATGTTAAGACTATGAAATTAATTCAATTTAACAGATTATTATCTTGTGAACAAAGTAAGAATAGATTATTTTGTTCTGATCATAAAGCGACTTTAATATGCCTTCATATGAAAAGTTTGGGGACAATGTTTCAGTGAGTTGAAATTTAATACATGGGAGGATTGCATAACGGTGATAAAGAGACTATAGAATAAGTCTAGGGAAGCAAGTCTTGTTTTATCTTCTCCCATTAACTGCTGGAAGCACAAGGGAGCTCAAAATATGATTGTACTATTGATTTGAATGCCTGAAGTCTGTGCATTGTCCAATCAATACTATACAAAGCCATTAATGAAAAGAAATCATGTTAATGGATATAAGAGCTTGGGAGATTTTTTCTTTTTCCATAGATAGTGTTGATTTTCCATGCACAAATATAGATATCTGATTCAAAGATAATTTAGGATGAATATTTCTAAGTTTCTTTTGGTGGGAGCAATAAGTCTCTCCTTCCCAGCCCCTTCATTTTGCTGCTAAAAGTATTTGTGAATTTACCCGGGGAGCTGACTTGAAGTACTGCTAGGATTAAAAATACAATTTGTTTCTTGGGTTCTATTTAATCTGAATCAAGGAATTAATTCAGAATCAAAGAATTAATTCAGATTAAAATGTTACAAAATTATTATCAATATGGAAAAGCATATGTGGGGAGCACTGAAACTAGCACTACCTCTACAAGAAATGCTTGAGAATCCATAGTGCTGAACTGATGAAAATAAATGCATATTCTCATTAAATGCAACAATTTCTTGAGCTAAGTTTTGGTGCGGAAATATTTTCAGTGGTGTTTGTATTCTGACAACTCATGTAAACTTTATTTTCTATACCTGTGATCAGATTATTTTTTATTTAATATGAAAGTATTTAAAAGAATTTTTCACCTTTTAATTTGCTTATCTCTTTTCTTCTTTTTGTTGATATCAAATAGAGAGACTTCAGCATGTCAATACAGGATTTACATACTATCTGGCATGTAAATGTAATGGCAGATTTTCTAGGTGAAAACTGTCTTTATTTGTAAAGCATTGCCTTGTTTTTAGGAAGCTCGCTCTCTCTTTTTTTTTTTTTTTTTAATTTTTTTTTTTCAATGACTTGAAACCATTCCAGCTGATTCTGCTGTGCCACTCTTGAAACTGACATCTTCATTCCCTTCCGACCTCTTACAGATTTATTTATGTATATTTTTTGGAAAAACTTCAAAAAGTAGCTTTGGATTAAAGTAGTTCTTCCCATTTCATATGGAAACTGACTTCAGTTGCCAGAGGAGGTTTTTGAACCCAGTGATCTATTATGCATACATAGAATGAAAACGATATATGTGAACTTGAGAACTATAGTGAGCAAAACAAATTTATACCACTAACAGAATATAGATGGAAATACACACTTACTAGTGTGAGGTTGTTGCTATTTTACAAAATAATCATCCTTAACCTCTTAATCCTTTTCTTTGAGGGAAGCTTACCAAGTACATTTCAAATTGTGGGAACTCGGAATTCGTAACTGTTGGACACTAAAGTCTCACTACCCAGGTTGGTTTTGACCTCTTTCTAATTTTTCCTCTGTTTGTTTCTCATCTCTCTCTGCTGGACTCTAGAGGGTTAATAGTCTTAGGAGTTTTTTATCTGCTTCACAGATAATGACTCTTTTTCTCTCAATTTTCTAAATTATTATTATAACTAGGTTAAACTGCAAATGAGACTTCACATTATGCTTAACACTGTCCTGGTGCAAGCCACATTGTAGGAGCCTCTGGGTCAAATTTCATTAGTTCTGTGACCTGATGGGAAATTTTTTGACTTAAAAATATTTTTAGCTTTTTCCTGGATTGACAAAGCAATATGATCTCTAGAAACAGCATGAGGGGGGTGGTTGAAGAAAAGTTGCTTCCATCAAATTTTGGACCTGTCTCTTGATATTGGTAAAAGGTCATAGACTCTTCATTTAATCTTGCATCTCTTATTCAGCTGAGTAGTTTTGCTGATGAGAAAAGATCTGCTCAGCAAGCGAGAGCTGATAATAAAGACTGTAGTGTTAGTAGTAACCTTCACAAAAAAAACTGAGTCTTCCAGAAATAGTATTAGACTAGTTACCTAAGTCTGCCATATCTGTGCCCAGAGATAAGAAAAATATTTTAAGACTCAACATGTAAGTGACACTAGATTATTTGACCTTGTGCTTTAGTCTGAAACCAGCGTATTTCATTACTAGAAAAGTATTTGCTGAAAGAAATATACATTTATTCAGAGAGAAAGGAAAAAAAAATAAATCCATACATGTAAGAAACTTTAGAAACATGCCAGCTAATCACCATGAAACATTAAATGCAGGGATCTGCCAAAACTCTGCTATGCTTTGGAAGTTCTGGGACTGATTCAGGGCTTTGATTTCTCCCTTCCTTGCTGATTCCAGATCCAGAAGTTCAGTTTTGGATAGGATTTCTGAGGTTTTTTTCTCCCTTTACAAACTGTTTGATAGTTTCTTCTTACCAAGTCACATCTTCAAAGCTTACAAAGTATTGATAGTGTCTACTATGCTGTAGAAACAATATGTTTTATTTAGGATGGTGAAAAAGAAGGACCTGAAACTTGTAAAAGGAGACAATTCTTTCTGTGTAGGGTCTTGTTGCAAGCAGAAAGCACCTGGAAAACTTCCATCTCGTCAGCGGTGAAAGGGAACTGTAGCTCTTTTATTGCCAATTGTGCAAGCTCCTTGTAGAGTGGAATACATACTCCTGCTCAAATGGTCCTGTGTAAACATATGAAATTATTGTGAATTCCTGCGTATCATCTGCAGCATGACTAACGCACGTGCCTAGGTGTATTGCTTTTTTAGATTCTTTCTTGATAATCTTCAGCATTTGATTATCGAAAGGGAAAGGAATGAACTATGACATTCTACTGGCAAGGAGACAATTAGAGACAAATCCACTTCCTGCATAGACGCATAAATCACACTGCTGCTTCAGATGTCAAAAAAGTTTTGTGCATGGTAATTTTGGGCTGAGAAGCCACTATATTAATTGGACACTTCTGTTCTGTGGAATTCAATGTAGTCTGCAAAGCCATGGCTTGTATCTACTGTGAAAAGAGTGAGATGTAATATATTACCTTTACCTTCTGTTTTTCACTGTGTATTACAATGGTCAGATGGTGTCATCTGTATTTATGGAATTTGGAGATGGGAAAAAAAAAAAGCTTGGAAAGCTCTTTTAAATCTGGAAGAAGTATACAGCATGCTCGCACCCTGTTATGATTAACGGGACACCAGAACTCAGTATCTTTCCTATAATCCTCAATACTTTAAAGATTTGAGTATCCATAAGGGATTTTCACATTGCTATTTTTGTAAATAACATATTTGTGCAGCTTTTCTCAGGCATGGACTAATTATCAAACTAATAATATTGAGGTACAGTTAAGGAAAAAAACTGTCACTTACACAACTTGATCAGAATCTCTCTATACAAAAAGTGGTTGATATACAGAACAATAGAATTGAAGCTATACAGTCAAAGTGAACATAAGAATAGCCTTTTATATCTCCTTTCAACTCAAAATTCATTATTTCATTTTCTTAAAATAAAGACTGATTCTTGCAGCCGTAGAGGATGCACAGTGATTAATCACTTCCTCATCCTTGTGTCCCTGTTCAGTGTTATTTTGTTTCATTAATACGGACAGAAGATATGACCAAGTTGTTTATGATTTTTCCTGGGCTTTCAGAGGTTTGGTTTTTGGTGATACTTCTTTCTCAGCTGCAGAAATTGATAAAATTCTCATACTGTCAAAATAAGTATGCCTTGCCAGAATTGGAGTGATTTTAATACCTAAGTGTAGTATATAGTACTGGCAATAAAATTTAATTAAAAAATTGTTTTTGCAGTCAATTAGAAAGTCTTCCTACAAATAAAAAGAGAAGAGTAGGAATAATTTACTGCATGAAAAGTCTATAGAACTCTCTTACATGTAAAAAAAAAAGTTATAAATGCAGTTTTTACTTTCAATATAGTCCTTAAAATGTGTGTGTATGTATTTTATGTATAAATAATAATAAAAAAATATATAAATATAATACATATCTTCTTAACAAGCCCACTACTGCTTCTACTTAAAATATTAAAAAGTTAAATTGCTCAGAATAATATCTGCAGCTGTGGTATACCTTCACATAGCTGAAGCCAAGAGATAAAGCTGCTTCTTCTTTTAAAGAATATAGACTACAAAACCCAGTATTTTAAAATACAATTAATACAGACTTCAACTTCTGCCATGAAGGGAGAACTCCCTGCTCTCGTTCATTAGGGTCTCCATCAGGATATATAAAAGCAAATAATCTTTTTCTTCTTTCTCAACAGTAAAGAATATTTATTTACATGTGCATTTTTCTAGAGGGAGTTCTCAGAAATGTTTTGTATATTTGCTTAGATTAAGGTGATTTAAAATTCTAAAGTTAGAATTAAAAATATTTATTTATTTAGCTTTAAATTAAACCTTGTTACTACTGATTTCCAAGCAAAACATTTCTCTGTCAATTTTAATGTACTTAGCAAGCTTTTTTGTCTCTATAACTTAGGAAAATAATACCTAATCTCTTGCTGTTAATTCCTTTTTTTCTAGAATGTTTATAGTTTCTGGTAAGAAAAGGAATTATAGAAAATTCTAATCAAGGTTTGTCTATTAGATCAAATTAATTCACTGTATCAATTTCACAGAGCCCAGAGAAATGCTAAAATATTTTTCAACAGTAATAGATCAATCCTGTGCCCAAACTAAGCATATGAGACTTCTCAGAGACAGTAATGGAATTACTTCTCTTTTCGAAGTTTGATGCATAGTTAAATGTATTCTTGGGTGGGTAAGGTGAGGTGGTATTTAGCATATCATCAGGTAGCCATGTAAGAGTTAGACATCTAGTCCAATCTTAGTTTGCTAAATAGACAATGAAGAATGACATTTATAAGTGATTCATATATTCATGAAGTTTATATCTAAGATAAAAAGGAATGAATCACACTACTAAATACTCTGCTATCTCTAAAATGGGAACCTTGATGACTAGTTTAGATTACATGACTAACCTTAGGTGGGTAAAGTTAAGTTAGAGTAATCCCATCCACACTGGTTTTACAAATAAGAATAATCTGACATCCTTAAGACTTCTAGAAAACTGTACTACTGACTTCTGAAGAAGAACCAAGTCTATGTCAAAGAGTGATGTATATATAGGTGACCGCTGCTCTTCCAGTGAAGTTTGAAGAATGTTCTACAAAGCCATAATGGGAAAAAGAGAATATGTTTGACAAATCTATACATTGAGGAAGATTTTAAGGAAGTGTTGTAGGATATGGTCTATTGGTCTGGTAGCTCTAGAATTTTCAGTTTGAAGCAGATTAAAATAATTTTGAAGCCATGTATTCAGATTGTGTTACAGATGATGAAGAAATATTTGCAGAGTAAATGACAAAAAAAAAAACCAAAAAACAACTATTACTCTTGGAAGAGTTTTAATTTTGTGAAGTAAAACAGGGATGATGTGTTTGAAATGCAACTTTTTATATTTTTCAGTGTTGCATATTTGCACATATTCTATTTTCTTTAGAAAATAAAACCAAAACAAATAAATGTCAAAAGCCTGACATATTTTAGTCTCTAAAGTATGGATGATAAGTACAAAAAAAGAAAAAAATAGAGAATAAAATTTGCTAACTAGTAATATATATTTGGGTGTTGATTCTGAAGCTTTTTGTCTAGGTGACTACAAAAAAAAAGTGAGGTTAAATATGGAAATTGTATTTTAAAAGACGTCATTAAACACATAAGCATGTCTGTGAAAGATGACTATACTTCATATTGAGAATTAATTCACTTTGGGCTGAATATACTTTACAGACATGGAAAGTAGCTCTAAGAAATCCTTTAATATGGGAAATGTTAGGTAGTTGTGTACTCCCACAGAAGTACAGGCACTTTGTTTTATAATAGCCGTGAAGGTGTTCTAAGCATTTTACATTTTCATAGTTGCTGATTTGTATCCAACTTGCTTCAGCTGAAACACTGCTAGTTAGGGCGAAGGCCTACATTTTAGTCTTAGATCTCAGATCTCCTGCATTCTGTGTTGGGTAGTCATTAGCTAGAATTCAGAAATTATTCAGGAAGTAGACTCAAATCCAGAAGTGCCAACTGGGTGATGAAAGAGACTCTGCAGAGAAGAACTTGAGGATACTGGTGGATAAAAAATTGGACATGAGCTGGCAATGTGCACTTGCAGCACAAAAGGCCAATCATATCCTGGGCTGCATCAAAAGAAGCATGGCCAACAGGTCAAGGGAGGTGATTCTCCCCCTTTACTCTGCTCTTGTGATACCCCACCTGGAGTATTGCATCCAGCTCTGGGTTCCCCGGAAAAGACAGGGACCTGTTAGAATGAGTCCAGAGGAGGGCCACAAAAATTATCAGAGGACTGGAGCACCTCTCCTATGAGGACAGGCTGAGAGAGCTGGGGCTGGTCAGCCTGGAGAAGAGGAGGCTCCAGGGAGACTTTATTGCAGCCTTGAGCCCCCTTAAAGGAGGCTTGTAAGAAAGAGAAAGACTTTTCATCAGGGCCTGTAGAGACAGCGGTAATGGTTTTAAACTGAAAGAAGGTAGGTTTAGATTAGACATAAGGAAGACATTTTTTATGATGAGGGTGGTGAAACATTGGAACAGGTTGCCCAGAGAGGTAATGGATGCCCCGTCATTGGAAATGTATATGGTCCGGTTGGATGGGGCTTTGAGCAAACAACCTGATCTAGTAAAAGATATCCCTCCCCAAGGTACAGAGGCTGGACTAGATGATCTTTGATGGCCCCTTCCAACCTAAACCATTCTATGAACTTAAAATGGTGCTTAACTGTGACTGGAGTAATTGCCTTATGATTGTTTTCTTCTAGTACAAGATTTTGAAAAAGTATGAGGTCTACTTAGTTATGCAGCTTTGGTCAGCTAAACCTCGTAAGCTTTTTGAGACAGTTGCCTAAAGGTAAAGAGGAATGGAACTTGTTGCATGCTTTTCCACAGTATTTACTCAGTGCTAAATTCCAGAGAGATTTCTGTTTGTGTGGAAATTTCAATCTTTCTTTAGAGGAGTCTGAATGTGTAATAAGTCTACTTGTCTGAATTTTCTATCATAGTGAGGATTAGAATTTGGAGGAATTGAAGCTGCAAATTGCAAGGACCTAACTAAATATCCTAGAATTTATTTTCAGTTATCTGCTACTCTTTAAAGTTGCTCATTTGTTTGAAGAAGAAGAAAATGCTTTTGAGGAGAGAACTGTAAGGACATTGAACTGGAGAATGTGAAGGAAGAAGAGTGGTTAAGTAATGGAAGGAGACTGGATGTGAAGGAGAATTTTAAAAAATACAACCGTGTGATCATGTAACTAAAGATTATGTCAGAGGGCGTAACTGAAGAAGCATCATCTAAGTTAGTGCATTCTTTTGTATTTTGGATTTTTAATGGGCTTAAGGTATATATTTCTGATTTTTCTCAGCTTTTTCAAAACAAAACCCCAAAAGCTCTAACAATCTCTTGCCTTCTTTGCTTCAGCCTTTGCCTCTGTGGTTCTAGTTCTTCCTCCAACTTGTTAAAGCCCACCCCACTCATGAAAGTTCAGTGTTTCTTTGTTTTCACCAATTTGTGTGTGTGTATTACCCATGCATGCTATGGGGATTTTTTGAGAAGCAAAAACTCTCTTTCTATTTATGATACCATAGTCCGGTCCAAAGCAACTGTAAGCAGCTAGCACAGTGAAGTCACTGGCCCTTCATATGTCTGGCCTGCAGTGCATTATTAATGTGTGAGGATGAGGTACACACACTCACTGTTCAGTCCCAGAAACAGCTTGAAGCTTGACCATGCTCACTGAGGAAGGAATCAGTGGACATAATGTCTGTTATAAAATTAGAATTCAGATGCAAAATATTGTGTCATAACAGACTGTTTTAGCTATATTTTCATACAGAGAGCAGAGACATACTGTGACTCTATCTCTCAAACACATTTTAATATAAGAAAGATAATATTTTCCTGTAGTTTTGAATTTTTTTTCTGAAGTAGAACCAGACAAAGTAGTATGTATTATATTTGCATATTCAAGTGAAATAGTAAGTTTTAGTATTGGTCTAGGAATCAGAAGAAAAGGCCTTAAAACGTGTCATGTCACTCTCATAAGAAATGGTGCTATCCAACAAAGCCATGACTAACAGCAACAAGTGCAATAAAAAAGTGTTATCACTGCAGATATCCTTGATGAATACTACATGAACTCAAATAAAAATATTTGTATGTATGGTATTTCATTTGAAATGCTTTTATTGTCAGCTGGTTTTAATGCTAAACAGAGAGGACCAAAAAAAAAATCTCTATATTAGTAGAAAAATTCACCAGGCAGGTTAGTAAGAACATCACACTCTTATTCCAGAGAGGAAATTGGGACTTTCTCACTTGAAACACTAAAAAATACTCAAACTGAAATAACTCAGAATATTACATTTATTAACATTTTTTTTTTATTTTCAGTCTGAAATCTAAACAACTTAGTCACAGATGACACACATATCAGCTCTTACATATATGCTAAATCTGCAGGAATACATCACTATCACCTGCCTGCTTATTTTAGAAACACTGATTCACACAGATTTCTTAATTGCACAAATATTATGGAAACTCTTACTACTGAGAAATGAAACATCTGCTGGAGGTGCCCATTTATTCTTGTTTCCTGTTCTGCACTAATATTTTTATATTTGTGAGAGGCAAGCTCCTGTCTCTACTTTGTGCATACATTGTTTTCACAGTTCTGACCACATATCTTCTACGTTTTCTTTAAGGAAAATCTGTGTTTTCTGGATCAAAATCAATTTTGTTCAAGGATTTTGTCAATCATTTCAGTCACTACCTTTTTTGAAAGGTAAATGTGTTCAAGAAGGTTATATGTGAAAACAACAGTCTCATGTAAGTTTTGCTTCAAGGAATATCTTCCCACCATGCAAACTCAGTATTTCAAGGTTTCAGACATATTCTCCCAGTGTTCAGTTTGCTATTATCCAATTATTTCATAACTTGCTGTGTCTTAATTGACAAATTGAAGAGCTGACCTGTAATTCCAAACTTAATTCCTTTTTGAGAAAAAGGTATGTTCTCCCTCTATTACTTATCTAGCATTTTGTCTTTGTGGGGAAAGATTTTAAGAAAAATTCATAGAATCATAGAGTAGTTTGGGTTGGAAGGGACTGTTAAAGATCATCTAGTCCAACTGCCCTGCAGTATGCAGGGACATCTTCAACTAGATGACGTTGCTCAGAGCCTCATCCAACCTGGTCTTGAATGTTTCCAGGGATGGGGCATCCACCACCTCTCTGGGCAACCTGTTCCAGTGCCTCACCACCTTCATTGTAAAACAAAAATTTCCTAAAGTCTTATCTGATTCTACCTCTTTCTACTTTAAAACCATTACCTGTCTTCCTATTGCAACAGGCCCTGCTAAAGAGTTTCTCCTCATCTTTCCTGTAGGCCCCCTTGAGGTACTGGAAGGCCACTATAAGGTCTCCCCGGAGCCTCCTCTTCTCCAGGCTGAACAGCCCCAACTCTCTCAGCCTGTCCTCACAGGAGAGGTGCTCCAGCCCTCTGATCCTCTTTGTGGCCCTCCTCTGGACCTTCTCCAACTGGTCCATGTCCTTCTTATGTTGGGGGCTCCAGAGCTGGATGCAGTACTGCAGGTGGGGTCTCATGAGAGTGGAATAGAGGGGCAGAATCACGTCCCTTGACATGCTGGCCATGCTTCTTTTCATGCAGCCCAAGATGCTGTTGGCCTTCTGGACTGTGAGTGCACATTGTCAGCTCGTGGTGAGCTTCTTGTCCACCAGCACACCCAAGTCCTTTTCCTCAGAGCTGCTGTCAATTCATTCTCTGCCTAGCCTGTATTTGTGCCTGGGAATGCCAAACCCACGTGTAGGACCTTGCACTTGGCCTGTGATGTTTTACTAAACTTTATTTATGGTCTTCTGCAACTTACTGCTAGTCCAGTAGGGGAGTTATATCATTCTTATGTGAATGCCCAAATACAAAATGAAGTTTCCAAGGTCAATCTGCAATTCATAGTGTTTGTAAGTGTGTCAAAATGGCGTATTTGGAAGAGTCAGCAAAAATTAGGCATGCTATTGCAACTAGTAGATGCTATTTAGTGAATAAGGTCCATGAAAATTAAGAACCAGACTATTTCAATAAGAAACTATTGTTTCTTACTGAAGAGAAAATATTTATTCACGATAAATTATTACTGATTATAGTGTCATGATAGTGATCTAATTCACATGCATGTAGTCTTTTCACTTGCTTCCTATTGGGACAATAATAAAAATATTTTATGCAAACAATGGCTCTGTCAAAGCTCACAAGTATGAATGCTTCGTGGAAAGTTTGAAAATCCTCTTTATTTTAAATATACAGTTCAAGAGATTCAGTAACTACTACTGTCACTGTCAATATTGATCAGCTACTATGACTGTTGATCAGCCTGGCTATTAATAATAGTTTTTTTTTTTTTTTAATTGTCAAAAAAAAGGCAAAGAAAAGTCACACACAAAAAAGGGAAAACAATGTATGTAAGCTCTGTAAATATTTTTCCATGAAGGCAATAATATCCAAAGATTAAGAATAGATGATATTCTCCTTAATAATGTGCAACTAGTTAGTGTCTTTCCATGAAGAAGAGAACAAAAGTCTTCAAGTAAAAGCCTATTCATTTGATGTTATTCAAAATCTGCCTTGGATAACCTTAGATGCTTTAATAGTATGGGGTATACCTTCTTCAGTGGTATCTCCAGGAAAGTAATGTGAAGAGCATAGTGGGTCTGACGGATGTCCAAGACTGGTATCTTATCTACATCACTGGCTAGTAGCAGATGCCTAGAAAAACTGTAAGAAGAGTATAAACATTTTCCAAGATACACCTTCTTTCTAGATACGTGCACCTGGGAGACTTTCTAAGCCAGAGGTTGTATCTTTCTGTTTAAAATGCTCTGATCATTTTTAAAGTTCTTTTACTAATTTCTCTTTTGCTACAGTGTAATTGCTTTCTTGTTGAAACGAGCTCCACTGTTTAGTTATACACTAGGTAAAAAGATATCTCCTTTTGTTTTGAGCTTATTAGCAGAAGGAATTTTGAGTAATGAAAACAGAGGAAAGAAGAACAGAACAGAAGAACACTTTTTATTACCCTTGTGATGCTATGGACCTCTCCCACTTTCCCTCTCAGCAGTGTCTTTTGCAGGCTAGAAAATTTGATTCTATTTAATCCCCATGTATGGAAACAATTTCATACCTTCCGTCACCCTTAAGTTCTTATCTACACCTTTTCTGATAAGATTGTGGGTTGGAACTTCTGTGCAGAACTCAAACTGTGAGCCTATGCAGGGCTTAATGACACTTTCTCTTTGTTTCCTCTAACTTTAACAATTTTAAGCGTTCAGTTAACTTTTTTGACTCATGTGGTTTTATGAACACAATACTTCAACACTCCAGCTACTCTGCGATAGTTCTCCTGAGTCCAAATATATAGCTTAGAGTCCATTGCTATGTGTGCAAAACTGGGTTTTGCCTGGCCATAGCATTACTGTACCTGTGTCCATATGGAATTTCTCAGTATCATGAAGTCTTTTTGCAGCTCTTCACATAGCCTTTCTGTAAAGCAAAGCAAGGGAAGTGGCAGCTGAAATTCAGTATCTATTGCATCCAATGGCAACTAAACAGCCAAAGAATCTGGAAAAGGTTTAACAATCAGACCTTTTTCTTGCACTTTCTTTGATTACTAATTACATATACAGTGTTTTGACTTAGAAGCATAGAAATATCAAAGTAATAGAGTACCATTAAGATCAGATTCAAGAGTAAATAATAAAATGTCTTTACCAAATAAGTATTTGAAAACTGAAGAAAGAAAGGAAGAAAGGTGGATGATAGAATCAGTATATGTGTTGGAAATTCAACTAGTGTCATAGCTGATCTGATGTGATGTAGCTAGCGAAGACATGCCGGCTTATATAAACTGAAAATCCGCAAAGTGTGACACAAAGACAGTTGGCTTGAAGAGGGTAATGCTGAGATAAATCAAAGATATTGAATAATAATCCTATTTTGTTAATGACATTTTCCTTTAGGAATAGCACAAACAGCAGATTTGGGAAATGTGGAGTGGGAGTGTCTTGTGTTTTCCAAGTGCTATGATTGTAATGTGGTTATACTTTTATATGTGACCTTTGGTGTCCTCTTTCCTGGTTCTAGTTTTTTAAATAGCCTACAAAATCAACACTTTATAAATGCAAACATGGAAAAATACCTGCTACGTCAAATGACAAGAATCACAAACAATATTTGCTTACATTTTTAATCATTCTATTTGTAATAAATGTGGTTGTTCATCACCAAATTGCGATTATAAACTATACAATGCCATTGTTGTGGTTTTGGGCTGAACTGCGACAGCCATAAACTTACATTTATTTTCAAAATACGCTAATAATTCAGGTTTTCCTGTGATATTTTAAGAACATTGTTTGTATGGACTAGATGACTCCAGCTGACAACCATACCATGCATAATACAGCTTCTTCAAGTGTAGCGTACAATAACACAAAGAAGATCTTATAGTTACTGTGTTATAGCTAAAGCATGAAACAGCATTTGGCTGTCTGTCCAGCAAGCCACTGTGGAAAATTTAATTTTACACTTTCTGCCACAAGAGCCAGTGTTTTTCATATACATATGATTCTTTCCTGAATAAAGAAATTTTTTGAGAATAGGGTAAACTGGGAGACAGATATGCTAAGGGCTTAATAAAGGTGAGCGCTTTCAGAATTTCAAGAGTAAATCATGCAGCTGTAGTCTAATAACTAGTAAAATGTGGATTGAGTTAATAGTTTATATTAGTATAAAAACTGTGGTGTTGGCAAGGTTTTTTAACTAGTTAAAAGTTGTTTTATCGCAATTGCTAATTGACTAGTCACCTCAACTAAAATAAACACATCGTTTTCAAATCACTGCTGTTTTCTCTGTCTTTTTATGTTTTGTAACAGAAATGTGCCTGTCAGATGAAATGTAAGACAGCATGACAGAATGCAGTCTGATGTAACATGAGTGAAAGCTAATGTTTTACAGTCTTATCCTGCCCTTATTCATGGCTATGTGCAATTTCCCAAAGGCATGTCCACTTCTATTGAGCCATGCCAATCGTTCCCCTCTCAGATTTTGTCTTATTCTGGAAGCAAGCCAGATGTGAAATGAATCTGAGCCTGTATGCACAAAGTAGATCCTTCTCTCACTGAAGTCTATAGAAGCTATAGGGCAATGAAGCTGGTGAGGGGTCTGGAGCACAAGACTTATGAGGAGTGGCTGAGGGAACTGGGATTCTTTAGTCTGGAGAAGAGGCTGTGGGGAGATTCCATTGCTTTCTACTACTACCTGAAAGGGGGTTGTAGTGTGGCAGGTGTTGGTCTCTTCTCCCAAGTAATTAGTGATATGACAAGAGGAAATTGCCTCAAGTTGTGGCAGGGGAGGTTTAGGTTGGATATTAGGAAACACTTCTTTACTGAAAGAGTGGTCAAGCACTGTAACAGGCTGCCCAATGAAGTGGTGGAGTCACCATCCCTGGAGGTGTTCAAAGAACGTGTAGATGTGGCATTTTGGGACATGGCTTAGTAGGCATGATGGTGTTGGGTTGATGGTTGGACTTGATGATCTTGGAGGTCTTTTCCAACCTTAAAGATTCTATGATTCTATGAATCCTTGTCATTGACTTCAACAGGAGTATGGTCAGACTCCGGGATACTTGAATAGCTGGATGCATTGTGTTAGTTTTCAGAAAGGTTAGGATCTCAGGATCAACCCCTTCCACACCCATCACCCTCATATCTCAGCTATTTTAATTAAAGTTAGGTCCCTTGATTATCACAAATATCAAAGCTTTTATTTTAGGCCTAGAGAAAGAACAGGCAATATTGTATTTGTTCCTTATCCAGAAAATTATTGGCATTAGAAGACTTATGGAGGAAGAGCCATAAGGATATCTCCCATGAGTGGTAAATTAAAAATGTTCTAGAGAAACCTGTCTTTTGTGGAAGCAGTGACAATGAACATGAAGAACAGCTCGAGGTCTGAGGGCAATTCTGCATCACTGACCTGGCACTGACAGGCAGATCAGTCTACATTTCACCCACCCTGGCACAACCAGCTTTAGCAGTGCCAACATGAACAGCATCTACTTGCTGTGCTTCTTCTGGCTCTCCATTTCCTGTCAGTCACACAGGCTCCTGAGGATAAGTCAGTGATGCAGATGGCTTTTTTTTTTCTTTTGTACAGTATTTCATGTAAAATGAACATAACAGAATATTGCTTGTAATATTCTTGGAAAGGACAGGTCTTTTATATCTATTTCAAATATGCCTTAATCAAGGATTAAAAATTCCTGTGAGCAATCTGGTTCAGAACTAATCCCCAAGATAGCGCTTGTGTGTTGTGATGTACAGGCAGTATGTGAGGGCAGAGGCTGGATGAAAAGGCCTGAAGGAGCATAAGTTCAGTTTCTGCAATTTCATGTGGTTCGTCTTGCATAAATAGTTGAATATTTGGATGATTTTTCAGTTTGGTATTTCAAAACAGCATCCAACATAACTCTATAAGAAATAAGTATGTAGTGTAGGCAAACCAGCTCTGAGAAGTACAGTATCTCATGGAATTTTGCAGTGTCAGGAGAAATAATTTCTTCAAGTATGTAACATTATAAACATCCTCTTCCAATTTTCACTATCATCTATGTTTCTTAATTTATTTAATCCAATTTATTGTGTAAACTTTCATTTCTGTAACCTATCTGAATCATGTGCATGGGCTGAATGTGTTTAATTATAAATAGATACACTATATGCACTATTTAGAAAGTATTATTCTAATCAGCTGTACCTTAAAGCAAATGTTAATTGAATTTTTGTCACAGTTCACAACATTACTTGCTGTTATTTACAAATCTAAATCATTGCTTTAGATGTACACAATGGAAAACATAAAACTGAAATGTATTTAGTATGGGAGAAATAAAACTTGCTCTTATGTAGATACAGAAAAATGTCTTATTCTTTCGTCATTTATGCCAGTATGAACTGTGGGCACCAAATCAGGCTGGCAGCGTTTTGGCACCCATTTGAATTTGTGTAGGTAAGGCGAAAGGATTTGGAACAATGCTGAATCGCACCCATATTTACTCACGTGGTTGTGTTTGTTATTGATGCTGCAAGATAGTAGTTAGCTACTCTGTTCTGAATATTGCTGTGCATGAATGTCAGCGATTGACATAATGACTCAGGCACAGGAGCTGCATCAGCTTCCATTCCATCCCATTGCCCCATTAGAATCAGTAATTACTTTAATGCTGTGCAAACATATCAGTAAGATACAAAACATAAGGTACTAAATTTCCTGCGGTTAAGATTATTAGAACACATCATTTCAGTTCCAGTCATGAATGTCTCAGGCAGCTGTACTTTGAATTTATAATCTCCAGGGCACATGTGTCTGTTGCGTCATTCCCACCCTAATGATGTTAATGACTGTCATAGGTTACATATGTATTTTGTGTGTAAATTTATTAACATCAAAAGCACAATGAAATTCATATTTTACATATGCACGTGTTGTCGTGCTACCTATATTTTGATTATATTTAACTTTCCTAATGCTGTAATATTGTTTGCTATGTTATATTGTTAATTTTTCTTAGGAGAATTTTTCTATGTGCATTGCATAGAACAGTAGTGCCGATATTCTGATTTATATAAAATACGAATCTAAACAAGAAACACATTGATGTGTATGAACATAATTTACCTGTCAAGAGGAATGTTTCATACTTTCTTGTAGTAGATCCATAAAACATCATTTTTAATATGAAAGCTAAAATTCTTCCTGCAGAATGCATTTGTATTAACAAAGGTGATTGTTTTAACACTAAAATCTTATGTAATGTCATCTGATCTTTCTAAATTCAATTCTAAAAATAAGTCTTCCATCTTTTAAAATTAAACTTCTGTAATGACTATTGAAGAATTTCTTGCCACTCGTTCTCTCTCCTCAAGTTATGACTTAGCAATCTAATCTGGGAGATAGTATTTGTCCTTCTCAGTTGATGTGAATTGACTCTGCACTAGTAGTTAATGCACACTGAATGAAAAGGTTCTGTTTAAATGCAAAGAAAGTATGAATTAAAGTAGCAGATATGAACAAATTTGAAAGCTTTTCTGGACTGATTCTGTGGTCACACACAACAAAAAAAAAATGCTGGAAAGCCTACTAGATAACAGCAGTGATGCACAAAGTAATAACTGTCAGAGAAGAAAAGGTAGTTAATGTAAATGATGCTCACGGAGCAATTACAGTGAGACAAATGGACTTTTCCCAGTTTTCAGAACTGAGCTTTTTGACAATATGCTCTTTTAGTAATAGTATAAAGCCAAACTGCTTGACCTGCATTACACTTCTCAGCCTTGTGATGTAGGCATCCAGTGACAAAGATGGTAATAAAAAAAAAAAAACTGCTGTAAGATATGTGAGCAAGGCTGTTAGTGAAGTGGTCTGGCAGAGTGGCATCAACAAAAAATGAAAGTCAAAGTGACAGTACTAAAGTGATCAGATTTGGTACAGACAGTTATACTGTTATGTTGCAGGAGTCTGACAGAAATAAGAAGTTGTCTTCTCAGAGTGGCCTGCCTACAGTTGAGTTGCTCCTATTCCGGTGAAGCTCAGAGGAAAATTTGAATTATTGTCTCAGTATTTCACAAACAATGAAATCAGCACTTTCCTTTTATTTACCTGAGATATACCATACTCTCTCATTCTACCAGCTGTTGCTAAGCAACTGTAACAGTAATAGTGATGTTTACATAAAGCCTCAATTTATTTTACTTTATTTCTGAAAAGTAAACAAATACAATCTGCTCTGTGCTCAGTGATCTCCATCTGCAGAATGAGTTTGCATCTATGAGGAATAGTGTTGTTTTAAAGGGCACTAAAGCTGTCTTTAGCTCAGCGTTTTACAATATAGGATCTTACTCTCTGTAAAAGAACTTTTTTCAACTCCACTTCCTACGTATTTCAAATTTGGTATACAATTTGCATTGTTTTCCTCTCTTTTTAATGCATCTTCTTTCTTTCATATTGATGAATCTTAAGAATAATTGGAATAAATACAAAGGAAGAACAAATAGAATTCAGAGAACTTTGTTTTACTGGGCTAAAATAATTATTTTTGAAGGAAAAGAGGTAAAGCAACTCGATATAACTAGTTGCTTTTAACTAAGAACTTACTACTTTGTCAGAAGGAAGGACTGTCAAGCTGTGGCCTTGAGAGAGCGATTATGGTATTTTTATTTTTATTTTTTTGTCTCTACTAGCCAGTGACACTGAATTGATGGTGTTGTAGACTGGATTTTTAAAAAAGCATTAAAAGCCCTTTAAAAAAAAGTTTCCTTCGGAGAAACATATATTGCTGCATTTTATTTCCGCATTAACTTGTGTGAATACTGATTTATCGGTCTTTTTGGACATTCTAGTATTGGAAAGGAAACATGAAAAATCTTTTACTCAATTTGTAATGGCAATGTAATCTGGCTGATGTATAATGTGCATTTCAGCATTGAGAACTTCATCAAAATGAAGAAAAAACCTCCACATACTATCAATTAAGATGTTTTGCTCTGGTACACAGCAAAGCTACCATTATGGAAGGATTTTTTTTTCAGAACTTCTAGCTGAATAGTAATATTAATCTTTAACTTTCAGGACAATTTAACTTCAGTTGGGTGCTGGATAAAGACTTAAATATACATAGGAAATTGCACACAAAGCTATTACCTGACTCTCAGAGCACTAATCTGAGACTTTCAGTACTCTAACTTTTCTGTTTCATCAACAAAATCAATGAATATATATCCTGTGGCTGGAAGTAAGGTCTGAATTTAAAAAGCTTTATAGACTGATGAAGTTGCACACACTTTGTGAATGTCTGCATCAGAATTTAAGGTTATTAAATGCATTCTAGCATTTATCAACTGTTCATCTCATGTGAGATGGATGTAGTGGAGGTGCTAGACTAGCCACAGACAAAAATTGCAGAGTTTGAATGGATCTGTATTTAAAGGAAATCAATATAAATTTTGCAATTTTGCTGCTATTTTTATCTTTGGCTGCCAAGCTACAGAATGTTTAACAATTCAGTGGCAATTCATTGTGTTAGGAAGGGTTGAATCTGGCAGCCAACAGAGGTGAGGCTGCCGCATGTCCGTGCCCCAGATGCAGGCAGTGGCAAGGCTGAGCAGCTTTTCCCAGTGGGCGCACACGCACAGAGCACGTGTGTGCACCACGTACATATGTATACATAGGGCCAGATACACAGATTAACAGAGGCAGACACACTGTCATAGTTTAGCCCTGCTCGGGACAGAGCTACACAGTTGCTCACTGACCCTCCCCACCCTCCGAGGGAATAGGGGAGATAATATAACAAAAGGCTTGAGGTTTAAGATAAGGACAGGGAGAGATCACAGAAGTTATCCTTATGGGCAAAATAGACTCGACTTGGGGAAAACTAGTTCAATTTATTGACAATAAATTGTCTGATTTGGACACAGACAGCTGCTCAGTGGGAGGCCAGAGGGTGAGGGCCACAAGGCTCATGCCTCCCCCTCTCTGCCTGCACTTCTGTTTTGTTTTACCCTTCTTAAATACGTTACCAGAGAAGTGTTATCATTATCACCAGCTGGTTTGGCCCTGGCCAGTGGCAGATCCACCCTTGGAGCCAGCCAGGTCCATTGGAAAAAGATGAAACTTCTAGCAGCTTCTTGCAGAAGCTGCCACTGTAGCTCCCCTGCTACACAAATCCAACACACACACTCAGCACTCACATGAACTCAGGCAACACCAGTGTCTTCATCCTGTTTCTCCTCTCTGGCGGAGCAGGTTGGAGGTCCACCCACTCAAGCACAGAGCTGACCACAACTCCCGCGGTCCCCAGTAGCCACCCCCTCCACAGTATCATCCTTGGAGAAACCCACCTGGCTTCCCCTCTGTGTCATCTGCTCACCAGCTCATCTTGATGGATCGCACTCACTCACACACCTGCGCTGGCTCCTGGTGCTGCACTGCAGACACATGGGCCTGGCCTTGCTCCCAGCTGAGGCTGGCATGTTGTCTCACTCATTTGGGGTGTCCCCAGTAACTGCTCCCCAGGCACATGCGCCCTTCAGCCTGCAGTCCAGCTGTGCTGGACCATTTCACATTGGGCTGAAACTTTCTTGAATATGTTTAAATATCTGTAGTATTGATCAGTTCTCTCTGATGTTGAAAGGCAATGGTAGACAAAGTAAACAGATGATGGTGTGGTGGGGGCGGCCATTTAAATGAGATCTTTGTGCTGTCACTGCCATCTAGCTTTTCAGTTTGCCAGAAAAGATAGTAGCTTGCAGTTGTGAATAAATCTTTAGGGATAATTAAATTAAAAGGAACTTAATAATTTCTGATTTGATTAATTCCTTGGAAAGTGCCTTTTAAGGGTGTTGTGAGGTTTGCTTAAGAATTGATTTTTAAAGGACACTTGAAGTAGCCAAATACTGTTTAAAACGGTCCTCAGAAAACACTGCACTTGCCTTTCTGTCCATTTGACATTTCTGTTCTTGATTGAAGTTAATTTAGGAAATAGCAATTTTATTGGATAGTAACATTGTCAGAAGTTGGCCTCGGGACATACTAATGAGGAAGAAGCGATAAAGGCCCGGTGCTAACCATGACCAGCCAGCGGCAGGGGTTGATGTGAGCCTGCAGGCCTTGGAGGCAGTGGAAAGTGCTGGGAGCTTATAGGGAACTCAATGAAGGAGGAAATACGAAGGTAACATATGAAAACACAAAAGAATAGAAAAAGGGGTGCTTGCAACAAGGTATACAACCACCTATTTGTCTTACAGCTATGTACTCCTCCACTATCTCAACTGATGGTGGCAACAATTTAAATCTGTAGTTACCTGTTGTAGTTCAAGAGGAAATGTGTTTTGTTCTATGTATCGATAACACATCTTTGCACTATCAATCAGGAACATTTGTTTCTTACCTTTCTTGTTAAAAGTCATATTTGCAAAGCTGTTGTTATGAGCTTTGCTGCTCAAACTCATTTAAGTTGTGGCTAATACTTACTGCAGTATCCAAGTTCCTGCATGTGTGCATGTACGTGAGTTAAAGGAGTCATAATTGCAAATGTGAGGTGCTCTCGGGATGTGAGAGATGTGCATTTGAATTTTCTGTGCAGGAGAGAGATTTGTTGTAAGCCATTGTAATGTGTTTGTTTTCCATCACTGTTTTGTTTTCTTCTGTTATTGCTGTTAAATTTATTTTTTGTTTCATCTCAACCCATGTGGGTTTTTTTGTTTGGTTTTTTTTTGTTTACCAATTCTCCCTCCTGTCCCACTGGAGGGAGGGGGAGGGGAGTGAGAGAGAGACCGTAGCCTGGTCCTGATTGGGGCTGAACTATGACAGTTAGGAAACTATATTAAGGAAAATAGTCAACTAGCACAAGGTGAAATATAATATATTGAAGACGAGTCAAGGCTTTATTTTAAAATCATATGGTTTTCAAACTTCTGAACGAGTCAGCCTGAATATGGATAAAGACAATCAGGCTTCCAAAGACATTGAAAAAGGCTCCCTAGTAAAGACCATAAAGGAAACAAAATAGGTAAAGCATAAGAAAGTTTGTACACCGCTAAAAGGTTGGCTAAAAGTTGTCTCAGGGATATGAGAAAATGGACAGTATTTACAATGGAGAGAGTCACTATGGCATTCTGGAGAGATCTATGCTGGCATCTGTGTTGTTCAGCACAGTCCTAAATTATCTGCAAAAGGGGATAATAGGAAGTTGTCATGATAGGAAGTTATGAGTTAATGAGGACGACGACCAGTTATGAGGAATTACAAAAAAGGCCTTATGTGACCAAGTAAGGAGGTTTTGAAGTAGTTGATGAAATTCAGAGTACATGAATGTGATGTGATGCGCATAGTTATAAACTGTAAGAAATCTACAGGAGGCAAAAACATTCTAATAAATCCTAATTTTCCATGTAAAATGACAGGCTTTGGCCTCACTGTAATTCTGAGGAGGAAAGGAATCTTGGTTATAATACATAGTTGTCCTGGTTTTGGCAGGGATGGAGTTAATTTTTTCCTCTCAGTAGCTGGTATGTTTTGGATTTCGTGTGTGAAGAATGTTGATAAACACCCTGATGATATGAGTTGTTGTGAATGAGACCAAGGACACCGTCCTGCTTTCCAAGTCTTGCTAATTTGCAGATGCAGGAAGCTGGGAGAAAGACAGACAGAATAATTGACCCAAACTGGCCAAAGAGAGTATTCCATGCCATAAACGTCATGCTCAGTATATAA
>WHYT01016250.1:131810-143984 GCA_009806455.1 Tetrax tetrax
GGCTGTATCGGTCATTGGGACATCGGGTGGTGAGAAAACATACATTGTTTACCTTGTATATTTTAATATCCTTATATTCTGTTATTATTGTAGTTTTCCTTTGTTATTTTAGTAAATTGTCTTCATCTCAACCCACGAGTTCTCCTTCCTTCCCAATTCTCTCCCCCATCCCGCCTGGGAGGGGGAGGGTGAGCGAGAAACTGTGTGGTGATTCAGGCTAAACCATCACAATAGTCCTATAAAAATGTCAAGCTAATGCTTACTTTAGGAAAGAACAAATCAAATTAGTAAGTAGCAGAACAGAAAAGAGATTAAAAATATCACTGTGTAAAATGATGTGTATGCATTTTCTATATTACAAGAAGTTCTGGTATCCCTGTTTCGTGAAGGGTATAACAAAGCTGCAAAAGGTTCTGAGAAGGTGGTAAAATGGCCTTAGTACAAAGAGAAGCTATACAAAGTAGAACTTTAGAACTTGGCAAAAAAAAAAAAAAGAAGCTGGGACATTACAAAGGTCAATAAGATGGTAAATGGCATAGAAAGCATCACTAAGAATAATCTGTATGTTTGCTTTTCATACAAAAACTTAGTAAGGCATCAAATGAACCCAATAGATGGCAGCTGCTGAACAAACACAAAGAAGGATTTTTCATGTTTTAGGATTCTCTCTACAATACATTAAAGATGCTAGAAATCAGTCAGATGACTGGACGAGTTCATGGAAAAGAAATCTGTCGAGGGCTTTTAAAAAGAAAGATGAGGCTTCTGGTACGTGTTCCTTCGAAGAAATCTCTGAGACAGATCTTGAAGGGAAGGGGAGTTTTCTGGCAAAGTCCTTTCTGGGTACCTCCTTTGCCTTGCTATTGGAAGAAGATATTGAGCTGAGTGAGCCTTTGATCTAGCTGAGAGCAGCTGTTCTTATTTACTTATTAAACTTACTAGTAAAACTGTAACTCGTATTAGAATCTATCTTTAAAGAATGAGAGAAGTATGATCTTGCTAGACATCTCAGCCTCGCTACTAGTTGCTGTGTAGAATGGAAGATGCTACTCAGTCACAAGATGTTCTGGTTTTGTTTGGTGACGGGGGGGCCTAGGGTGGCAGCTTCTGTAGGAAACTGCTAGAAGTCGCTCCCCTTTGTTCAGTGGACTCGGCCGGGCCTAGGGCGGACCCGCTGCTGGCCAAGGCCGAGCCGATTGGTAGCACAGTGTCCCGTGATAACGTATTTAAGAAGGGGAAAAAACAGAAGAAAGAAAAGAGAGAAGTTGTTAAGCAGCTGAGCGGGGGCAGAGAGGGGGAGGCGCGAGCCTTGTGGGCCATGCAGGCCTCACCCTTTGGCCTCCCACCAGGCAGCCGACTGGGCCCGATTTGGGCCTGGCCTGGCTGCAAGAAGTGGAGAGGAGATGAGAAGAGAATAAGATGTAAAAAGGATCCTGAGAGGCGTCTGCCAGCCTGTTGTGAGGAACGGCTGCAGACGCCGAGGTCAGTGAAGAAGGAGGGGGAGGAGTGATGTGGCTCCTGGCCAAGATTCCCCTGCAGCCTGTGGTGATGATCATGGTGGAGCAGGTTGTCCCCCTGCAGCCCATGGAGGTCCATGGAGGGGCAGAGATTCACCTGCAGCCCGTGGAGGAGCCCACGCCGGAGCAGGTGGAGGCCTGAAGGAGGCTGTGGCCTGTGGAGGGCCCGCTGGGGCAGCTGTTCTGGAGGGACTGCACCCCATGGAAGAGATGACCCACGCTGGAGCAGTTTCACGAAGGACTGTGGCCCATGGGAGGTACCCCACGAAGGAGCAGGGGAGGAATGCGAGGAGTTCCTCTCCTGGGCATGAAACAACGCGTGATGAACTGACCGCGACCCTCATTCCCTTCCCCTCCCTGTGCCGCTCTGGAGGGGAAGGAAGTAGAGATAAATGTTAAGTGTGGGAAGAGGGAGGGGTGGGGGGAGGTTATCTTGTTCCCTGTCTCATTCTCCTGCTAGTTTTCCCCAAGTCGAGTCTGTTTTGCCCGTGACGGTAACTTTAAGGATTTCTCCCTGTCCTTATCTCAGACCTCGAGCCGTTTTTCTTATATTATCTCCCCCTGTTCTCTCGGAGGGTGGGGGGAGCGGGAGAGAGACTGCATAGTCTGGTCCTGATCGGGGCTGAACTACGACACAAGAATAAGTGTAACTTCGTTTTCATTACCATGATTGTTCAAAATATCTTTAGCATCACTGACTTTATTATAGTTAGTTTTGGCACATTTTATAGCTTGCTTATTCAAAACACATACATCTTGCAAAAATTGCTTTTTATGTATATATGTGTATGTATGCATATACATACCCAGCCGTATATATGTATAAATATATCAGTCTTCCACAGAATATGTTATGAATTGCAAGAAGAGAAGTGGTTATCTTTTTGCTTGCTTCTTGCAGAAGCATTTGAAACTTGAAAAAAAAATAATCAATGAATCTGTACTTTGCTAGTTCTAATTATTAGATACTGGTAAATGTGGTGGCGAGAATGGGGGGTGAGCAGGGAATGATAAACATAGTCATGATAAATACAGAGGCCCAGGAAAGTAAATTTTTTAGAAAATATTTTGTAAGTTTGTGTTTTCTGGAGTTATTAAAAATCTTATGGGAAAGCAGTACTTAAATTCTACTGATTCTTACTGATCCTACCACTCATTTGACCTCAGCATTTAAGGCAAAATTGCAGTGTTTTAAGTTTTTCTTGGTGAGCTCTCACTTACAGGTCACAACTGAGAAATGTTGAGCCTGAGCAGGTGCAAATAGGGCTGATACAGGATATGTAAATAACTTTTCTAAGATAAAATAAGACTGAAATTAGTGTAAATAATTTTCAGCTACATAAAGTTAAAACAGCTGTCCTGAAATATCTTCTTATAGACAACATATGACAGAAAATTAATGCTAGCAGCATAATTTATATGCATATAAACAATGATGTGGTGTCATACTATTAAAATTTTGTCAGTCTAATACACCTTTAATACTAAAATAATTCAGTGTACTGATACCGTACTCAATCAATGACTGCATGTCTTGTGAAAAATGTCAACATTTTTTTTTTTTTATTTGACAGAAGGGCCAGAGCTAAAGTGAATTGTATGGGTAGATCTTTTTAGGGTGTATTCAGTTGTATTCATCCTGCATTCTCTTCTTCAGCCCAGCAGAACTACTTAAACTTTGTTGATATTTTATTGTCAGTATGTTCAATTTCTTTACTTTGTTGACACTTTCTGCTATTAAGGCACACATAAAACCCAAAATATTCTTAATTAACCTCATCAGTGTCCTGATGTGGTGTTTCTGCAGTCAGAAACTGGTTTTTTTTTTTTTTTGGTGGGATATTGCATTGACAACTCCTATCTAATTTGCTGCCACCTATCATCCTATAAATCTCTTCATTCTTGCTCTCCAAGTATAGCCTCCTACCAAATCTCTCTTGAGTGATTTGATGCTGAATTTACTCCTTGGCAGAGGTGTACCATTTGATGGTTCTTAAGGTTTTTAGACTTACATATATTGACAAAATAGGTATGATACAGATAGCAGCTGATCCTTTTTTCCAAATACCACTCTGTTAAAGTGCTTCATGCCTTAACTGGGCAGGTAGATGTCAGTTTTCTGGTCCTGCCCATCTCTTGAAGTCGCTTTGACTATTGCTCAGTTCAGAAGTGAGATCCTCGTTGCAATTGTCCGTGTGCAGCGATGTGGTTGCTAGGAGTTAACTGTGTATTAAATTTTTTTAAGGATTTTTATTGCGGTTTTTACTTAACACTAAGTAAATAAGTGTGCATTTATATATATGCATATAAAATTAAGAACAAACCTAAATAGCATTTCAAATTAATCATTTTCCTTTATGGTTCTCTTTGGGAGTTTCTGGGGTACAAAGTGAATAGGCAGCATGTTTATTAACAGGTTTTTTATTAACAGTTTCAGAACTGGAGTGATATATATATATCACTATATATATCTCCTATATATATATATATATAGGAGAGCAACCTGGAGGAAGAAAGGGCTATGGGTGGTAAGAAATGCTTAAGTTAAACAGGGGTAAAACATTGGCTACCTCATTTATCATTAGAGTTTGTTTATTTTCCAAGAGAATAATGTACAATAACTTTAATCTACAGTAAGGAGTACAGAACATTTTTTTGGAATAAAACTGGGGAGTCATCACTGGCAGTTGCAAAAACTTCTGTGAATAGGTAGAAAGAGCCTCTGTAAGGAAGCTGCTGAGGTATGGCCGTTTTGGCGGAGGGAGGGCTCACTTACTACCCTAGCAACATTCAGGTTCACTTTAAGCCAGCTATAGAGTTCCCGAAGAGACTGGGGAGGTAATTTGTTTTTCTCCCTGGAAGTCAGAAGTTTAGTTAACATATTGCATTTACACATGCAATTAGATACGGTGTATCACATTCTTTATAGACTAGTATTACAAATTTCTACTCCTAAAAGGTGATTTTATCTTTGATAGATTTTAGACAAATAGCCAATTTGCACTTGATAGCTCTCCTCTTTCAAAGCGACCCTTTCACACTGGAGTGCTGGGAAAGCTGCTATGCAGCATGGCTTGCATGGAGTACTTGATTTACACAAACCAATTTCTGGATGTTGGAGACATGAATTAGCTTCTTAGAGTATTAGGGTGGTGGGCTGTCACTATAATTTTCCCTTTCTGTTTTCAGAACATTATTCCTGTAGTAATTAAATTATTTTAAATTGACACTTGTATGACATTTCCCCTGTGGTTGTAGGAAGAGGACTACAATGCAAAGCATCTGCAGGAATGCTGACAGGTTAAGGTGAACAGTACATAGCTGAAACTTTCATGCTAAGTTTGTGGTGTAATAGGTTCTTTCTTCAGGAATGTTTAATAATAACAATGTTTCATTAAAGTAATGTGAATCAATTGGTAGATGTACTAGAGAAGATTTTTACTTTAAAGGCTTCCCGAATCCCCATAGCTTTTTTTTCTCTCTTTGTTAGAGTTTGTTACATTTGAAATTTATTAGAAAATGATTACTTATTAGTTCTTTAGTTTTAGCAGCAAATCACTTTTATTAAATCTATTTTATTAAGATTCAGAAACCTCCCACAAGCATTTGACAGCACTGCTATGAAAGATTCAGTCTCAGAGACCTACTACTGGGAAGTTAAAAATAAAATTGCATCCTGAAATACTATTTTATTTTAGGTGTAACAGTAAAATGCTGAGATTATACTTGTTCTAAGTGCTTAAAATGCATGTAATAATCCAAGCATTACAGTGCACAGAATGTCCTTAAACTTCTGTCTGTTCAAATATTTTATTAGCACTTCTCTTCAGCTCTGAGACAGTACAACTGCTGTGTGTGGGATTAACAAAATCAAGTAGGAAATTAGCAAGAGTGTGCACTGTAAGTCAAGGTTTCTTGCTGAGGATTTCCCGTTAATGAGCTACCATACCCTCACAAAGTCTGTAGGATCCACAAACCAGACACAAATGCCCGCTGAGTAAAAACTTTTATTTTTTAAGAATAATAATTAAAAAAAAACCCACCACACTTTCCTGATAACAATACACATGGCACTAAAATATTATACCTAAATGTAATACCTAAATGTCATAAATAGAAGCGTTATACCACAAAAATTTTCCTGTGTTCTCAAAGTATAAAAATCTTAATGTTGATTGCAACAGAATGCATAATAAATGTGTGTCTACATTTTACTCTCCATGTTGAAAGTGTGTTCCAGAACACCAGAAACTCTAATACTTTAGTATTTATATAAAAGCTTTATAAATGGCATTCACCAAAAAGCTCTGAACACTCTCTGACATTAAAACTGTCAGTCTGTTGAATTTATGGCATCAAGGCTAATGCTTAAATTTCACATTTGGATGAATAAGTCATACATTGTTAGCACTACATAATGTCAAATAATGATTAATTGCATAAAAAGATGGTAGGTGTCTCAGAACATCCAGAGGTGGGGGTTTTGAATCCAGAAGGAAGAATGATATAAATGCAGTTTTAAGTGGTGTTTGTAATCTAGAAAAAAAATTATAAAATTACATTTATATATAGATACTCATATAAGAATATACACTGGAACAGGAGGAAAACACCAAAATACATATTTTGCTTTCTTCTTCTTTTTCAGGTCAGAACTGTGGAGGCTTAGTACAGGGACCAAATGGTACTATAGAAAGCCCTGGATTTCCTCATGGTTATCCAAATTATGCCAACTGCACGTGGATCATTATCACAGGAGAACGTAACAGGATACAATTGTCATTTCATACTTTTGCCCTTGAAGAAGATTTTGATATTTTGTCAATTTATGATGGACAGCCACAGCAAGGCAATTTAAAAGTGAGGTAAGGTACCTTTGTAAATTTCTTCATTTCTTTCTGTTTCTTTCTCTCTTTACCTCTCTCTTTCTCTCCTGAATATATGTTCTGATGATATTTTACAGCTACATTGTATTTCCTTAGTTCATCCCCAGCCAAGAGAATGGCAGTGCCCCAAGATCTCACAGCAAGAGACATTAATCCAAATTTCAGATCTTTATGGCCCTAGCTTGTGTATCAATAGCATTAATTCGCACTTAAATTTGCACAGTTCAAGGTCAGTTCTGGTAAAGATCCTGAGCACAGGAGTGTCCCACATTGCAGTAGCTTATTTTTATGTCCCCTGATGGAGTTGAGAATTGTCCCAAGAATCTTTCCTGAAGACACCTGTCCCCATTTTTTGAAAGAACTCTTACTGAGATCACACTTTACTTTTTTACCCTACCTACAATATTTGAATCAGAGGATGGGTATGCTACTTGTGCTAACAAGTGTCCCAGGGTCTTTCACCGAATGTGGCACAGAAGAAGTGGTAGGTGTACAGTATTTTGTGAGAGGTGCAATTTCTTCATCTCTAAGTAAATATGGTTATTAAGCAATTAGGAACCTTTAAAGGTCAGAAACTGGGGTGTCTTATATGTCCAAATACCACTGAGGTCATAAAGATGCTTTATGGAAGATTTTTGATCTTGAAGCTTTTCACAACTTCAGATTTTAGTGCATTAATTTCATTGGTGTCTTGTTTTGGGTTCCTTGGTCATTTACTGGATCTGGACTGCAGAGCTGGAGAGCAAACATTGCTTTTGGTGCTGCTCTGTCATTTTCTGTTCAGGCATAAGATTTATGCAGTACTGTAAAACACTGCTGTCAGTTCTTTCATCTGATTACTCTTTTACATGCTTCTGATTTATATTATACTGCTAAAACAAATGTGGGAACATCACCAATTTGTTCTGCCTTTTAGTGGGTATCATCATGTATTTTTGACAAGAACAATGTTCTGATTGATTGTTGACTCAGTTCAAAAAGTTTTGAAAACTGGAAGGTAGCACACAGCTACTGATTCTTGAGTAACACAGTGTATGTGCTTCATTTACTGTACTTAAATGACCTTTAGTACTTGTTCCACCTTTATACAAATTTTAGTATTTCTTTTTCTGTCAAATGCTTTTATTATCAATAGCTAACATGCCTACTTGTTTTGCACTAGTCTGTTAATAGAAAAGTGTTTCAAGGAAGAGCACCAACTCTGATGTTTTATGGATATAAGCATAGAACACAGAAATTCCTAAGCATGATCTTGATCCCACTGAAGTCATTGTAATTGCCACTGATTTTGGTAAAACCATGATTTCACTTCTGACTTTCAGCAGTGAAGGAGTTATTTTATTTATCCTTGCTTGCATTTGCCAATTAGTTACCCTCATAAATGATATTCTAAGGAAAAAAAAAAAGGATTTATTGGCTTTGCAGCATGAAGTGGTTAAAAAAGCAGAAATTGAATGACAGGTTTCTGTTGACATCTGTTATATACCCTGTGACATACTCTTTGTTGCACAAAGCATATTCACAGGTGTACCCTCTACAATTGCACATTTCAAGAAAATTCACTCAGCAGATATTAGCAAATTATAGTCTTGGTTTTTAGCTGACAGCATGCAGATGCAAGAGAGCATCTTGGAATTTCTGCTTCGGGGTATGCTTTTTTTACATATATAAAAATACTCTACTAGATTTTGGGTAATTATATTTTTTTAGCCATCGTGCAAAATCTGGAGGTTTTCCTTAAAAACAGCTGTGTAACTATAGCTCTCACAAACTATAAGTAATATTAGTTCTATACTTCGTATAGTATTTTTCAGCTGCTAAAGCAAAATTGTATGAAAATGAATAGTTCAACTAGTTTTCCATGCTGTCTGAAGGACATTTTTGTATGCTAAATGAGCACTGGGATACCTTCACTACATATTGATTATAAAACCCAAGAAAATAGAAACATACATAAAACTTGTTTAAATTATAAAGGAAAGGAATAGGTTGTTTTAAGCTGTTTATGTGGATGAAGAAAAGAGAAACAGGTAGTTGTATGATGTAGATGAATTTCTTCAGTTAGTTATTAAAGCATATACTGATTTAAGGGATGAATTACACATGGTAGTGTTCACAGGTTACTGTAAGCTATGTTATGAGGAGGTTGAAAAATAAGAGTAGCAGGAAAAGCAATGTAATCAGAAGATAAGGCACTAAAAAGTGCTATTTCATATCTTCTTGTTTTTCTAGATCAAACCCAACTAGCATTCTGTTATTCTGTATAATTACTGAGATCTACAACCCCAAATTTTCTTTAAAAAGGTTGCTACAACTCCTTTATTTTTAGCACTGTAAAGTTCATAGAACACAAAACAGAATTTGGGGGAGATATATGTAATATATAGATATAAAATTATAATATATATGTTTCACCTGGGAAAACAATCCAGGAGTGCAGCACAGGGATCTTCTCAGCTGGGGAGCAGCTCTGTGTAAAGCGCCCTGGGGGTCCTGGTGGACAATAAGTGAACAGTGTGCTGCGACAGCAAAGAAAGCCAACAGCATGCTGGGTTGCATCAACAAGGGCATCAACAACAGAGATAAAGAAGGCATTATTGCACTCTACTCAGTGTTTATCAGGCCACACCTGGAATTCTGTGTTCAGTTTTGGTCCCCGCTATGCAAAAAAGATGTGGACAGGCTGGAGAGGGTCCAGAGAGGGGCCACAAAGATTATTAAAGGACTGGAAACGCTGCTGTATGATGAGAGGCTGAGAAAACTGGGTTGTTCAGCCTTGAGAAAAGGAGACTTAGGGGAGACCTTATCACCATCTTCCAGTATTTAAAAGGTGACTACAAAAAAAGATGGAGGCTCCCTTTTTACAAAGAGTCACATGTGAAAGATGAGGGGTAGTGGGTACAAGTTACTCCTGGGGAGATACCAACTGGACACAGGAAAAAAAAAATCACAATGAGAACAATCAACCGTTGGGATAATCTCCCCAGGGAAATGGTGGATTCCCCAACATTGAATGCTTTTAAGATTCAGCTGGACAGGGTACTGGGCCTTCTTGTCTAGACTGTGCTTTTGCCAAAAAAAGGTTGGACCAGGTGATCCTTGATGTCCCTTCCGACCTGGTATTCTATGACTCTGATATATATAAAAGAGGAAGAGAGAAATTTTAACCCTAATGCTACCTGTTACAATAATGCTTTGTAGGGTACTGTGGTCTTAATTGTATAAACAAATGTAAAGTTAGATAATTAATTTCACCATATATTATAACCAAAACAGATGTCTCAGTTCGACATTATTGAGAAAAAACTTATCGTGAAGATTAAATATTGCATTATCAACTGATGGGGAAAGATTTCAAAACATAAACAAATACTAATTAAGCTGGGGAAAAAATGTAAAATATATATTTTTATTTGCATTTTAAATTGTAAAGGAGTTGTCATTTGCCATACACAGTTAAGCATCACCATGCAAAATTTATATGGATGAAACTCTTGCACAGAAGAGATGCAAGTGTGGTGCACTGAGACAATAAAATTTTTACTCAGTTTATTCTTTGTGGATTGTTTCCTTCAGTAGGAGTTGTATTCAGTAGTTCAGTGTCATTCAGCTGCTAGCAAATATTTATTTTGACTTTTTTCTTTGTTGTATGTATCAGATATAATAATAAATGGTAATATTTTTAAACAGAAATGAGAAATGTATCAACAGGACTTACAGAGTAGACACACAGGCCAGCTCTGAGGAGGCTCGGTGTATAGGCAGGTGTGAACTGACAATATTGACCCATTGGCTTGTGTACGGTCGATAGATAACGTTACCTGCCACAAGCCAGTGAATTTAAACTAGACATTTCAAGAGTCTGTGGATTTCAGAAGTCAATTCAGGGCTGGTTGTACTACGTACTTATCTTTCACAGCTGAAAAGAGAAAAAATGCTCGTTAATCTTAGTGTAAGTCTTGTAACAGTATGTTTTTCCTATATGCAGAATTCCTGAATAGGGGTTATAGATATATAGAGAGGTATAGGGAACCCAGTAACAGGACTGGGTAAATAGAGGTGCCTGTATCAAAACCTCTGTTGCTGAAGAGATGAGATGGGGTGTAAGTGGGGTGTTAAGGCCTTGAACTGCAAATATTACAAACATGGTGAACTGAAAGCTTGCATGTACAATTGCCTTCATCTCACTTTATAGCCTGAGAGTCCACATTTTTTTTTTTTATGATATCAGATACAGGTAAATGCTGTAATCTCTGTGTTACTGTGTCTATCAGTAAAAGTTACTTCTTCTGTATCACACAGTCAGTTTGCTTTGGTTAGTTATGGAAGATCTGTGCAATATACTCTGGAATAATCTTTTTCAAATAATCAATTCAATCTTTCAGGCAGTCCTGAAAAATCCTTAAAAATTGGTTCCAAGCAATTTTGGTTTTTGTTACACAGAAAAGTTGCTAATTAATTTATATATACTTGTGGGAAGATGCAAATGTACAGAAATGAAACCATATATATTCTGCACTTCATAATCCAAACATGGAGATAAATGTTCACCGAAGTGAAAGATTGAGCTCTTGTTAACTATTAAACCTCTTTATCTTAGCAAATCAAGATTTGTATCAAACGCATTTTAAAATTTGATTTTTCTTTGTTCCTTCAGAAGACAATTTCTATCTTCCTTGTCTCCAGGATCAAGAGAACAGCGAAGCAAAGAGGGGTGATTGACTTTCCTACAGAACTGCTGACACTGCAGCAGCGAGAGCTCTGTGCAGTTTACAGTTCTTTATTTCTTTTTCCTTCCCCATGAAAATATCATGTGTCTTTTTTTTTTTTCTTTTACCTTTTTATTGCACATCATTTTTTTGCAAGTTGATTTCAACCTATAGGATTCTTGTGAATGTGTGAGCTGCTGATTTTGTGAAGAAAACAGTACAGGAATGAGTATAGTGTCCATCCTTTTTCCAGTTGAAGCTTAGCTAGAACACAGTACAAAGTAATAGAAACTGAGCTAGCATTCAAATTTGTAAAACAAGACTATTGAATAATTTCCTCAGGATATTCTGTAGATTTTTTTTTTTAACTATTATTGCATGACTATGGAAACTGTTTACTGAGTTCCTGCTGGTAGAGGTGCTTATCAATGACTCATTCTCCTTTTTATGTTTAATCATATTTTTCTGGGTTGGTTTGTTTTTTTTTTTTTTTTCACCTATTAAAGTATTAGGAAGAAGGAATCATTTATAGTAGAGGGCTAAAATAGGATTCATTGTCTATCACAGGCTATTTTAGGAAAAAAAAAGGAAACTATGACCTGATCAGCCAAATGCTGACAGATAGTTCTGCCAACAGCAAAAAGAGCATGCAATGGAAGGAAAGGTAATATATGTGTGCAATACTAGCATCTTCAAGCTCACATAGGTAATTGTTTTTCACAGGTAAAAGGCAAAAATCCTATACCGAAAACTTTTAGCTTCCCAATTCAAAACCTTAAGCTTGCTAATTTTGTTGGTAAGTCTATATACTAAAAAGATTTAATGAAAAATTTATTGAATATGAAGTCAAATAAGGAGTCTACTTACTAACAAGCAGCTACTTCAGCAAGAATTATAGGCCATTTTAATTACATGTTTTAGGCTGATACTAAATGGTGGTCAACTATAAAAGTATATAATAGTTTTGGTTTTGTTTTTTTTTTTCCAAAAACTAAGGTGGGAGTTCAAACGATTCTCCAAAGAAAATCCATTTCACATTTAAAGAACTATTATTCCTTAGAA
>WHYT01016250.1:144004-156736 GCA_009806455.1 Tetrax tetrax
TAAAAAAAAAAAAAAAAAGATTCTATTCATTTAACAAGTCAAAGCAATGCATGAATTTGTAGTGCAAAATTCTACATCAGTTGCTTAAAGCTTTTGTAATGTAGTTTAAATCAGCACATTTTTATTTAAAAAATGAATGTCATACTCACCATAATGAAAACTTAGCTGTGCTCAATCTCCTTGTTCTCTGTGGAGACAGATTTTTATTTTTTTTTTCACCTGAAACAGGCCATAGTACATCTTCAGAGAATATACAGGTGTTACTTTTTTGCTTCCCCAATACTTTTCAGTCTGGACCTGTATCAATGACAGGTGTGACTTGGTGCATTTGTTTGTAGTGTTTCATCATTAAAAATATTACTAGTATAGGACTCAGAAGGAGATTTGGGATGTGGCTCCATAAAATGTTAATTTCTGTAGTCTTACAAACTGTAGCATGTGTTGGCTAATCTTATAATTTTGTAGCTATACAACCATACTTGATTTAAGGGGATAGTAAAAAAGTTGGTATATAAACACCTTTCTTATAAAGTAGAGAAGCATTATCCAGTATTTAAAGATACCTTATAGTAGCCTACTGAGAAAGATAGGTTGTTCTTTATGAATAGCTTCTAAGTGTTTCACATGACAATGTTTTAGAATAGGTCTTTGATCTCAGAGAAGAGGTGCACATTTGCCTCCCTTGTTATTTGCTATTGCATATGGATATATTACAAATAACTAGTTATTCAGCTTGAAAGGATCATATTCATGATCATATTAAGCCAAACACCCATACATTCCTTGATTAATTATTTTACAAAACAGAACACCTTGAGTATTCATTATCTAGTATTTATGCTACAAAATCACAGAAAAATGCAAATTGTGAGTGTAGGTATGGATGTATATGTACTTGGGTTTTGAAGAGCTCACTTTACACCTTTGCTTTGCTTGAAATCTCAGAGTAAGGTTTAAATGTTAGATCAGTATTGGTCAAGTGTAAGAAAATTGTCTTTACTGGTATGATGTCTGCTTGATGTGCACAGGGAAGTCACATAATCTACAAGATTTTATGGAAATTCTCTTCGATTATGTCAGACTGATGAGTCTGTAATTCACAGAAGTACAAATACTTTTAAGATTTTTTTTGAATGCTGCTCACTACACTATTTTGGCTCACTACATGATTTCATGCTTTTTTTGAGAGGTTTTTTTTTTTTTTTCTTCCGTTTTCCCTTCATTTGTGATGGTTTCTGAAGCTCCTAAAACCTCCACGATTTGGCATAGTAACAATATGTACACATTTTGAAACTCACTTATATGATAAATTCCTGTAATATCTTATCTCCTTAGGAATAGGATACTAGAAGCCAATAAGAATGCAGATAAACACAGTATAGGGAATTATAGCTCTTAAAACTTAGATGCACCTTAAAAAGTCTTTTAGTGTAGCTTGGAGATACAATTGACACTAAAAATTTCAGACAATTTTCCGACCAAACAGTTGATAACATTAACTTGATTGCTGGCTGTGTAAGGAATTTTTACTCTTAAGTACATTAATTTTTGAGAATGAGAACAATTGCTTCCATTTATATATGTCATGTAAACATATATCACAGTGTACATAAAGCAGTTTTATACCAGTCTTTCTGCATCTCCTATCTTGTTCAAAAAGAGAGTCCTTTCTATTTTAGATGGTACATGTTGAATTTACATAATTATGTACAGAAGCATCTGTAGGGTAGCATCCCTAAATGCTATGTATACAATGACAGTTAAACAGCTTTTTGTCAGAGATCAGTCAGTTCCCTTTGCTTATATTCTGATTGCAAGCTAATAATTAAATTATAGCCTTTAGAAAATTTGCAGCTATACTCCTCAATGAGATGAAAGTCCGGTTGTCAAAATTTGCCTCCTTTTGAGATTTGTTACTGTACATTCTTATTGTGACATTTTTCAGAGTTTCTGTATAGCTGATAGGTAACTTTTTAATTAGTATGTAACCTGAATGCTATGAAGAAATTTTGACTGCTTGTTTGTTTTAGAGAGGAAAAACATTTTATCTGTTAACTAGGTAGCAAACTAAAGGGGAAAAAAAAGCTTTATAAAACATAACTGCTTCATCATATTTCTGATGCATGTAATCAGGTTAAACTGTGAATCATGTTCTCTTACTGTCAGCTGGTAATTACCTGTCTGTCTTAACTGAGTCTTATGATTATTGACTGTATGATAATAGTCTGGTTTTGGGTCACCCTGTGTTGGACCAAGATGGTCATGATGATGGGGCTGATACAGCATCACAAACATTTAGGCATTGGAGAGGAACTCGGCAGTCTCTCAGCTCTGAATTGCTACAGTGGAAATTCAGCATGCTCTCCTCTGTGAGCCAGTCACACACAATCATTTCCACTTGTAAAACAAATTTTGTAGACAAACAGTCTTATCATCTTGCAGCTCTCGATGTTATTTAGAGACTTTCTTCACCCTGTTTGTATCCACAAGAGCATCTACTGACATTATTAAGGGCCTTGGGTTTTGACAGTGATATTTTGTCACACTTACTGGAGACTAAAATACACTTCTGTTGAAGTCCAGGGTTATTCCTGTGTTATACTTTCATTTGAGTGAAAACTATGTATGCTCATCTCCATTCAACTCAATGAATTTATTAAGAAAACTGACTAGCCAGTAGCTAACTGACTAGAAGTGCATATAATAACAGTGACACTGATCATAAAGGAAGTGAAGGCAAGTTTTGGTAGTAGGCTTAATACCAGCTTAGGCAGGAACAGCACCCTTAAGCTTAACTCTTGACTGTCTAATCTTTTCATTGATTTATCAATGTTCTCTTCCATCTGCAGACCTCATTTATATATGTTGCTGTCTTTCAGTAAAAAGGTAATTTTAAAAAAAAAAAAAAATCTTTGCTCATCTCCCACTTCCCACAATCTGCACCTATGCACTGTGGTTTTCTTTGCAGAATCTAGTGTGACAAGTGTCATGAAAGAAAAGCAAAATGCTAAAGAAAAGAAAACAACCGATGCCAATATTAGACTGCATGTCTGCCTTAGTTGCTGAGACAGGCTAATTCTCTAGGCTTAAAATCACAGAATCATAGAATGGTTAGGGTTGGAAGGGACCTTCAAAGGTCATCTAGTCCAACCCCCCTGCAAGGAGCAGGGACATCTCCAACCAGATCAGGTTGCTCAGAGCCTCATCCAGACTGGCCTTGAATGTTTCCAGGGATGGGGCATCAACCACCTCTCTGGGCAACCTGTTGCAGTGTTCTACAACTCACAAGTGAAATATTCATAATAAGGCTTTAAATAACAGAATCAGGATGAGTTTTAATACAAATTAATAGACACTATTTAAAAATCTGTGTAGTGTTTTTAATTTCTTGAGATAATTCATTAATTGGAGACAGAAAAAACTATGTTAAAGGAGTGATTGGTAAGTACATTGAAGTTAAGTTTAATAAAGCACACAAACTGTTCTTAAAACTTGTAATTTTAACAGTTACATTTGAATGCTGAAGTTAAGTCTCATAGGTATTTCTTTTTTAAAAAAAAAACAATTAATTTTAGCAGATTATGTTTAGAGTTTTGAATTACAGAAGAGCAAAGCGCTGTTTAAATTGGTAATTAAAATAATGAAAAACAGGGGGCATGGTAACCCCGTTAATGTAGAGTGACTCTTATCAATATGAGTTCATTGAAATATACCTATAGATATTAAACTTTCCGATACTCAAAATATAGTCTCCTAAATACTGCCCGCAAAAATGTCCTCAAAGTATGTGTGCATATCTGTGTTTACCTTTCGACACAACCTTCAGCTGATCATACCTCTCTCAA
Organism: Tetrax tetrax; assembly: GCA_009806455.1. Taxonomy (NCBI): domain Eukaryota; kingdom Metazoa; phylum Chordata; class Aves; order Otidiformes; family Otididae; genus Tetrax; species Tetrax tetrax. The sequence goes on from WHYT01016250.1 coordinate 147,850, forward strand.
ATTAATACAGTGAGAGCTGAATTTTTTTTTATTTTTCCACGGATTTTTAAAGAAACTTTCAGCACTTTCTGTGGCTTCCATTGTGTTATTTTGTTGAAAGTGAATTTTATATCTTAATTTCCACAATGACAGAACGACATTAGGACTTTTTCAGTCACCTTTTCCTTGCCCCTGGAACTGAGCTATGTTATTTGCTCTTTGGGCAAAGAAAGCCTTTCCTATTCATAGGGCTCACAAACAAAATAGCAGAAACATTGAGGGGGTGCATGAGGTGTGGAGGTGAGAACCAAGGAATAATGGTGAGAGGGAAGAGTAAGTGGAGGATACCAGAAGCAATGTGTTAAAAAGATTATAGTTATGCTAACCAGTGCACGTATACCTAATTTACGTCGTGCACTGAAAGACTGTAGTTTAGTATAGAAATTGTCTGTCCATCATGCCTATTGTACTTATCAGGTGGCTCAGGACTGGTTTTGTCCTATCCCATTGTAGAATATATGGCTGAGTTTATAATTTCAGTCCAAACTCTATAAGTATGGGAAATCTGGTTAAGAAGTCCCCATTTGTACTAGAGCAGACATATTATCAATGACAGGTAAGAGATTTTTTTCCTGTAAAATTATTGAAAGCAACTTAACTACCTTTGATACATCTATCAGGCAAAATAGCCAGCAGCAGGTAGCTTAGGGGATTTACTTTAGAGATACAGAAATTCAGATTTAATCTCCTGAGTTGCCTGGTTGATATGAAGGACTTGATGGTAATTTCTGAATCTCACTGTCTCCTTTTGGTGGCCTTCTACTTTATCCAAGTAATTAATTGTTTATGGCATCAGAAAGAAGCAGCCATTTGGTACTGTATTCCACTGACTAAGGATTCTCTGGGAATGTGAGTGAGACTGCTGCTATGCCTTTTTCAGGTAAGGGGGAGGCTTGAACCAGAGTGGGTGCCCTGGCCACCAAGCTATAGACTACTTTATGGTTGGATTTTACTTTAGTTTTTAAGAAAGACTGTGCAAGACTTGATGTGTAATGGCAAAATTGATTTAAATACTGCTTTTTTTGTGTGTGTGTGTATGTGAGATGGAGAAACTCTTTTGCATTGCATAATTACCTGCAAAACCTCCTAACTTTAAAAATCCTTTACGCCCAATATGTATTACATTTTTCTCAGCGAAAAATTAATTTCTTCTACGAAGAAAGCCTGAGAGAGCTGGGATTGTTCAACGCGGAGAAGAGAAGTCTCCGGGGAGACTTTATTGCGGCCTCTCAATACTTAAAGGGAGTTTTTAAGAAAGCTGGGGACAAACTTCTTAGCAGGGCCTGTTGTGATAGAAAAAGCTAATGTTTAACATCTGGGTTAAGAGTTTTAAATTAGAAGGGAGTAGATTTAGATTAGATATAAGGAAGAAGTCTAAGGAAGAATATAAGGAGATTTGGTGAAACACTGGAACAGGTTGCCCGGAGAGATGGTAGATGCCCCATCCTTGGAAAAGGTGAAGGTCAGTTGGACAGGGCTCTGAACAACCTGATCTAGCAGGGGATGTCCCTGCTCCTCAGGGGAGCTGAACTAAATGACCTTTAATGGTTCCTTCCAACTCAAACTATTCTATGAGTCTAACAAGTGCAAATGTTCTCTGAGTTAGAACTTTCCTGTTGCTTGCTAAAGGGTCAAGTCTAATGCTGCTAAAGGCATTGTGAACACTTCTTCTTAGTCACCAAATAAGCTTAGGAAGTTGGGAAGCATGTATCACAAAAATCTCATCAAACATTTGGACTAGTAGTAGGCCCTTCATGAGTTTACCTTTCTGTTCTGTGTATTGATTCACTTTTCCCGTAGAAACATGCAATTCATTTAGTCTATCTTTAGTGAGCATCTTACCTAATCACTCACAGCTTCCTTTATGGTCAATACAGAGAAACAGGTAATTTTAGAGTAATTTATCTGATTTATGTTACATATCAGTTTTAAGTTGAGAAGAATTATACTTGGGTCAGTCTTTAATCTAGGGAACCCCATTGTATTACTACTCTAAAGCAGATTATACTATCTTGCAGCTTTCTGGGCTGCAAACATGCATTGTGTGCTCATGCTGAGCTTCTCATCAGCTAACGCACACAAGTCCTTCTCCTCATGGCTGCTCTCAATCCATTTTCCACCCAGCTTGTATTTGCACTTGGGATTGCCCTGACCCATGTGCAGGATGTTGCACTTGGCTGTGTTAGACTTCATGAAGTTTGGACTGGCCCATCTCTGAAGCTTATTAAGGTGCCTCTGGATGGCATCCCTTCCCTCCAGTGTATCAACTGCACCACACATCTTGGTCTTATTGGCAAACTTGCTGAGAGTGCACTCATGCTCTTTGTTCCTGTCACCAGCAAGGATGTTAAACAGTACAGATCCCAATATGGACCCCTGAGGAGCGCCACTCATCATTGAGCCATTGACTGCAACTTTTAGTGCAACTACTGAGCCAATTTCTCATCCACCAAGTGGTCCATCCGCCAAGTCCATGTATCTCCAGTCTCTCCAGAAACAAGGAAGCTGTGCAGGACAGTGTGAATTGCTTTGCACAAGTCCAGGTAGATGATGTCAGTTGCTCTTCCCTTATCCCTCAATGCTGTAACCCTGTCATAGAAGGCCATGATTTGCCTCTGTTTTCCATGTGCCTTAGCATAATTTCCTGGATCTGCTCCATGATCTTAACAGCTGCAGAGGTAAGACTGACTGGCCTGTAGTTCCCTTTTCAAAGACAGGGGTTATATTTGCCCTTTTCCAGTCAGTAAGAAGTTCGCCAGACTGCCACACCTTCTCAAATTTGATGCATAGTGGTTTAGAATTTCAGCTGCCAGTTCCCTCCGGATCTATGGATGCATCTCATCAGGTCTTGTGCACCTTCAGGTTCATTAGATGGCCTCAAACCAGCTCTTCTGCTACAGTGAGCAGTTCTTCATTCTCCCAGTCCCTGCCTTTGCCTTCCATTGCTTGGATAATGTGGTTTCAGAACTTGCTGGTGAAGACTGCTGCATAAGTCATTGAGTACCTCAGCCTTCTCTATGTCCTGTGTGTCACATAAAGAGCTGGCATCATTACTGCTTGTTTTACCTTTGTGATACATTTCTTTTTCAAAAATCTCTGACAGAAACAGAAAGCAAGTGGCAACGTAACCTAGGCAGCTGTTTTCTTCTTCTTCTTCTTCTACATCTCATGCTTATTGCATTACAATAATGCAGTTAGGTGAATCACCTTCTGAACTTACACAAAAACTAATTTCATTTAATTTAATTTTATTTTATTAGAAAACTGTGTAAAATTCAGTTTTGAGCTTTCCGGGAGTGTTTGCACCTCTTTTCATACCAGATCCATTGGTGCAGTCAAAATTAGATGAGCTTCTTAGGGCAGGAATCTTGTCTTCTCGCATCTTTGTTAAATATTACATCTGCCTCTAGTATGTTGTGCCATGTTTAATGAAGAAGAAAAAGAAAATGGTTGGTTTAATGTGACACCACTGTTCTTATGTTTAGTGGGTATGATAAAAGAGAGTTCTTAACAGATGGATATGCAAGTGTTTTGTCTGGTGGCCTATTAATACACACCTTGTTAAGGAGCACAATCTGAGGGAGATACTGAGTATTTCAGATCTATACTATCCTTTAATATGCTTAAATATTGTAACAGTTTCGTTTTATAACTTTGAGAGCTTCCCTCAGAACTTTTCTTAGATAGGAAAGTGAGACAAGATCCTTGCTTCATCTGTGGTGATGAAGTAATGAGGTAGGGATTCCCAAGAGAACCACACAGGGATTCCTCTGGACCATGTGTTTGCTGATTTAAGGCAAAGAGGAGAGACATCATCTTATCTCATAGTTTGTGAATTACTCATCATAAAATTGATTAAAATTTCCAGTTAAAATAATAGTTTTTTCTTTACATTTAAACTGATGTATGTCAGAAAATTAAATCAGAAATTCTTCTGTGGCAATGAATGCAATAATTTGTATACTACTTCTTTAAAATCTGCCTTAGTTTTTTTTCACTAAATGGAAGATAGTTATGCATTATCCAAGAATATAAATTAGAAAGATATTTACCTTATGATGGAGGATGAATACTGTGGAAACCATTGATTACTAGCACAACTTCATGTAGCAAGAGATGAAGATTTATAGGAGTGTTATGGAAAGCAATCACAGTTAAAAATTATAAAACAGAAAATTGTTTTAAAAGGTAAATATTCCTTCTTATTATTATGACAGAAGTGCTGACTAGAGAAAATAGTGATATTAAATGAAAATATGTTTTAAATAAAGTCCAAGGCATTATTACTTTGAGGAATTAATTCCACAGGGTTTTGGTTAGAGGACAATTAATGTGCGATATTAGATATATGAGACAAACGTGCAGTCAACTTAGAAAATATCAAGGGAAGTGTTAAAGTGACCATCATTTCATGCAAGTTAGCCAAACAGTGTTGGGAAATAAACACTTTTGTAAATATTTTTCAGATTCGGTTTTATATGTCATGTCTTTCAAAGGCTGGTATCAGCCAAAAAATAGCATAGTAAATTAATTAGATTGCTAACTTTTACTTGAAAATGTATTACCATTAAACTATTGTGCATATATCAAACATTGCACTGATTCCTTTTGTGCTGCACAACATTGTATTTACTAATTATAACAGGAAAGAGTTAATTAAAAAAAATATACCTTTTTTTTAGTTTTGCTTTTTCTTGAAGGAGGTAAAGTACTGAAAAAGAGTTTTAAAAAATTGCAAAGTAACCTTGAAATTTCACACACAGTCACTCAATAAAGTTATCATCTCTCTGTACAATAAAAGAATATATCATTTGGAGGTTTAAAATTACAGTGTGGAGTCCTGCAATAAATGTTGCACGGCACACAGAACATGAGGCTCTACCTGGCATCCGAGAAGAAAACCTCTTTTCCCCCAGCTATATTTTCATCTTTTTTTTTTTTTCCTCTAGAAAGAATGGAAAATGGATGAAACTGAGAAAAGGCTCCCTTTCCTTAAAAAGATAAAACACTAAGCCATCAACATTTCTGTTGTGTGCTACAAGCATGAAAGAGCAAATTCAGTGTAACAAGTAAACACAAGGATCAGGAATAAGATTGTTTCTTTTTAGTGTTTTAGGGCCTTTAGCCAAATATTCTAATGTCATGCTGTGTGAAAAAGATGTTAGTTTCTCTGCTTGCTGTGAGATGGTCCAAGTTTGGAAGAGATTGCCACTCAGGAAAAAAAAATTATGAAAGAATACATTAGTATGAATAACTCAACGTTGTCTAGTGAGGAAAGAAAAGCAAATTATTTCCATATAAAATAAAAAAATTACAATCCAGCAGTGAATGAATATCTAATCCATTCTATGATTCTATGAATATCAGATTGAAAAGGGGCCAATTTTAGGCTCGTCCATAGGAAGTTTGCATGTGAATTCCTTACTCATAATGAAGGCAGTTGATCGCAGCATTCAGTGCGCAGTGACCTAGCAGTGCATACATTGACATCTGTGAATAGAAACAAAATTATGGAATTGTCTAGCAAATTGAATTGTAAACTTGATATCAGTTAAACATCGTATTAATAAAGACTAAGATAGTGAATATTCAGTGCAGTTTTAGAAAAGGTGTAAATAAGATCTTGTAACAAGTATAGAAACTGTGGCTTCAAGGAAATGTTACCGGCTACAGTTTTGGGTTGTGCTAGTGGCTGCACAGCAGTGACCAAAGTCAGAAAGGCCCACACAGCAGTGTGACAGATGGTGCCACTGTCTGCCCTTTGTCCAGAGGATCCACAATAGGTTGATGTCTAGCTGCTTTTTGTTTCTAAATCCAAGGTTTCCTGAAGTGTTTGTCTACATCTACCTGAAGAAACTACTTTTGTCTCAACATGGGTCTTAGATGGCCCCTTTTATGTTTTACTTATCTTTTTTTTCCTGGTCTTATTTCAGATTTCCCACCCATGATCTTCCCACATCTGCCAAAAAAAAAAAACCTTGCCTCATGCACTTACACTGATTTGTCATTCTTTTGTTAAGAGAGTGTATTTTAAACAAGAGCATTGTGCGCCAGCAATTGAGAAGATGTGGACCTGGACAAAAAAAATGAAATATAATGCATTTGAGTGGACACAAACTAGGTCTGTGAAACTCTGAAAATTATAGACAACTATGCCCTTTTTTTTTAATTCCAAGAAGCCTAGGATTCAACAACCAGAAACCGAACAAACTCTGTAGACACACAGGATTTGTCTTCCAAAGAGTTAGAGGAGGAAAAAGTATTTTATTCACAAATTAGGCTTTCAGAATCTTTCTTTTAATGTTTACTCCAGTTATGACACTTGAGAGGAAATGGAAAAGCACAAAACATATACGAAAGTTAATATACGAAGTTAATTAACTAACATGAATTCAGATATATGTTGATGTGGATTTTAGGGAAGGTCTAGTGTAAAGTATACAAAGCATTTAAAGAACACTTTTTTTTTTTTTTTTACATCAAACATGATCATATTAGAAGGATTCAATGACAAAAATAGAAAACCACAGTCAGAAATTCTGAATTCCCCTTAAAATGCTGCTTCTGAAATCCTACTTTTCAAATGCTACGCTTCTCCCACTCCTAAGGTGCAGAGAAGCAGAACAGTATGTTATAGTTGTCATAGGACTACATTATATCATATAGTACCAAAAACATACAGTGCCAAAAAGCTAGAAAGAGGAGATGCAGTTCCTATGGATTTAAGTAAATAAATAATTTGTGCAATTATTGAATTATATATTTTAAATTTTGAAATAAAGTACTAATTTCTAACACTGTAATAAGAAGCAGAGCGATTTGTTTTATAAAAGCCAGTTTTCAAAGCTATTCAGCATATTTGGCAGCTTTTTACTAACTGTTCAAGCTTGCTTTCACAGTATAGTCTTGTCCTCATTTATTTTTTGTTGCTGCAACCATTAATCATAGGTTCACTCATTCTCTTCATAAAGACTTTGCCAAAAGGAAAGCTTGTCAACTTTAGCATTTCAAGATACAGAGCACAGAAAGGAAAAGTTATTTTAATATAATACATTCTTTAGTTATTAGTACAGTTCTTTTTGTCTGTGGCTCAAATACTCTGTCTTGTCACTGATGGAGAGAGAGGATTTTTTTATCCCCCCAGTCTGCATAAGTCTTTGCAAGCTTAAAAGCACAAGATAGAGCTAATAGTATTTTCTTCTCAAGAGGAATGTGTTAACACATTCTTGCCCATAAGCTTTAGCTTCCTGTGCTTAGAGATGTTGCTCATGTGCAGGAAGACTCTGCCTAAAGAGAAGGATGCATATGCTTAGCTAAAGCTTTTGCTAAAATTATCTATCTTGTTTCATGACAATGACATTTTAGCAATCAATTTATGACTTTAAAATTGCTTATTTTGCTGCTTTTCCTTATTTAATAGAACTAGAGGCATTTGACATCACATTGTGAAATGAATTATAATGTATACTTGTGCAATATTGATATGAGAGACAGAGTTTAAGTTCCTGAATTTACAATTTAGGATTTAATTATAAAAAGAAATTTACATAATGGCCATATGCTTGATTTTTCAAGTGGACAGCTATAAAGATGAATCCAATAAAACACCTTTCCCTGTGTTAATAGTCCTCAGTGGCTGTATGTACATGCTGTATTGATTAGTATGAAGGTTTATAAAGTTTATTCAATGCAGAATTTAATTTACAAGACTGAAAGAGGGTAGATTTAGGCTTGATATAAGGAAGAAATTCTTCATTATGAAAGTGGTGAGGCACTGGAACAGGTTGCCCAGAGAAGTTGTAGGTGCCCCATCATCAGAAGTGTTCAAGGCCAGGCTGGATGGGGCTTTGAGCGACCTGGTCTAGTGAAGGTTGGATGGGGCTTTGAGCGACCCGGTCTAGTGGAAGGTGTCCCTACCCATGGCAGGGGGGTTGGAACTAGATGATCTTTAAGATTCCTTCCAATCCAATACGTTCTATGTTTCTATGATTCTCTCTCAAATTTTATATTTGAAATCACTTAATGGGTCAAGCATTTTAGTAGTTCACAAAACTATAGTTTATTTGAGAAAAACAAATGTGTAGAGAGTAACTCCATTACACAACAGAGGATATGCTATGTTATTTAATGAATGCACCTAAAAAGCCACATGTACCAGAAATTCAAATCTAAGTTGCCTAAAAATACATTTGTTCTGTCATAATTCAGTGTGATTGAGTTGAAGTAAAAACCTCAGTCAAACAGTCAGCTCTTAGAAGCAGGAGACTTCTGAAGATATTTTTCTACTTTTTAAAATATTACTTAATCTCTGTTTTATTATTTCTGAAAAATAGTGTTTTCATTAATAGGTGTTCTCTTGCTAAATGCTTTAATGTTTATAAGATTGTCAGGGGCCTTTGAGCAAAAGCTGTAGAAGTATAAAATATTATTAGTACAGAAAGATAAACTAATTTTACTGTTCCTGTGTCAGGATTTCCATATCTATAAGATGAAGTTGTTTTCCTTTGGTGAAAGTGCTCTGACATCCTGTTTCCAGAGTGTTCACATTATTTTGTTGGGGTTTTTTTTTTCAGAAAACTCTTTTCAAAATGCTAAGTCTGCAAATTGGTATTTTCTGAGCATTTTTTAACTTTATTTATCATTAAAGGTATTTAGAGCCTTGGGACCACAGCCCAAGCAAAGCAAGCTGCCAGCACATGTGGAGCTTCCACAGCTTGGCAGTAAGGCAGGCTAGTATGTGCTAAATCAAGTCTTTTGTTTGTAATTGTAAAGACATATCCAATGAAGGCAGCTGTACTAACACTAAAGTGATGTTTATGGCCAATAAAAGACACACTTTTGATGTAAC
>WHYT01016250.1:156756-168024 GCA_009806455.1 Tetrax tetrax
TTTTTTTTTTTTTTTTTTTTTTTTGCGGAGGGAGCTGTCTGAGTTCTCTCAGAAGTCGCAGATCCATCACTGTGAAGTGCTTTGAACAGAAATGAATTGCCATCTTTACATTCTCATTTTCTAATAAATGACGTGGAAACTTTTGTTCTTCACTCTCTTCATGTGTAGAAAAAAAAAGTAAAAGGAGCATCTTCTTTCCTCAGCCTTTGGTTTTGCTTCAAATCTTTGAAGTGTAAACAAAAGCAACTTTGAAGTAAATGCTGAAATCTACCTCTTTAAAATAGGTAGATCCCTTAAGCTTTGTTTTTTCTTATTAGTAATATACAAGAGATTATCACATCCAACTGACATAAGGTTTGCAGTCCTTCACACACCTAATACACTTTTTTATTTCATGACCACATTAAAGTTAAGCCAGAGTGGTATCTTTCATGTCTGATGGTAGTTTCTTTACCTGACAAATAAGATTTTTTTACAAGCTCACTCTTCCATTTAGTGTCTCAGTCTTTCATGACACCATTAACTTCCAGGAAATATCATCATAGAGTGGAAAAATATCTGAGAAGACATGTGTGTGTCAGCATTCCTCTGTATTGCACTAACAGTGGGGATTTTTTTTCAGTCTGGTTTGCATTTACTTCTCTATTGAACTTTTGCAACTATTCTTGGTTTAAATATATTAAATACATTTGTTTTGGTCAGTCATAGTTAGCATTAGATTTATAGGACTGCCATCTGGCAGTCTTCTCGCCCACATCAGCTGTGGAGAACTGGAAGAAGTATAATCAATATAATAGTCTGTTTGTGGCTTACTGGACTTTGGAAAACAAATTTGAAGAAAATTACTTGTAGCTGAATATCTTTTATCTTCAAAGACACCTGAAAGCTCTCTGCTTTCATTAGCTGTCAAGAATGACTGAAAGGAGAGGAAAAAAATGGCAGAAACGAGAGGGGGAAATGGCAGAAAGGAGAGGAGCATGTGAAAACAGAAACTAGGAACCACAAAGTTTGAGTTTTATTTCTGATTCAATCTCTAAAATCTTGTGTGACTTGAAAGATATAACTTCTTTTTTTCTCAATATGAAAAATACTTTCTCAGAATAGTTTTGGGGTTTAAAACATTAAGTAACTTTTTGTGAAATACCTTAGAGAATTGAAAGACATAGATACATAGCATAGCTTTCCTTTAGTTTTTTTTGATACATCTATACAGTTCCAGTGTAGCACAGGTATATAAAGGCTGTACATGGGCAAGGAGCACTTTGAAAATTCTGATGCATATTTATAGTTGAACTGTATGAAGTGTAACTCAATTAAGTGAGAGATAGTAAGTGATAGCAACAAAAGAGTGGCATCCAGAGAAGTGCTGAAGTATCACCAGTGTTCCTCTGAATCAAAAATATTTGTTTTTCCTGCATTGTCTGTTCCTCTGCAGTTCTCTCAAGGGTACTGAGAACTTAATTGCTTGTGGAAAGAGAGAGGAAGTTTATGGAACACAAAATGGTCATTGCTTTTTAAAACAAAAAATATTCTTTAAAATATGGCCTTTTGTACTGTTACTTAATCTATACAACTCTGAAGAGCCAGCCTGGAAATTATCCTGGATTATCTATCCTGGAGTAGAATGTTCCCATGTTATCTTAATGAAAATAAAAGCCTAATTAAAGATACCAGTGCCATAACCTATAAAATCATTGGTGATATTTATAAGGAATAAGTTTTGATTTAAACCATCAATATATCCTATTTTATGAGGACATAGAATATATCTATTGAGAAGTGATTTTACAGAAAATTTTAGACTTCTGCTTTCTTGAGATATAATTCTTTTAGCAGATGTAGATGCTTTTCAGATGCTTTTCAGTGGGTTCACATACACTTTGAGATGAGTTGTAAATACTGCTTTAACATCTGGACATGATTTGGGATTCTGACAGAGAATAAGAGCCCAGGTTTCAATTCTATGTGCTACTTTAAGAGTTTTTCATGTCTGTTGGGAACTTTTTAGGGAGGATAGTATCATGTCTACTAAATTTATCTGATTAAATATTAAGTATTAAGCTATCCTTAGTGTACTCTGCAACAGAGCAATATGGATTCATCTCACTTTAACTATACACATTTGGTACAGGAGAAACTGCTCTCCGAAATTACTTAACTCCACTGATTAAAGAGGAAGTCTCAGTAGCAAGCTTAAGTTAGGTAAGATGAATCTCACCAAAATGAACACTAAAGGAAAGAACAGTAGCTTGAAACCTAAGTTTGGTCTTTAAATCTGTTGTTTGGCACAGTGTGGGATTCCAGGACAGAGATTTCTTGTACTTTTAAAATTATTTAACAATTTTGAAACTGCAGAAAATATTTAAGCAGTTCCATGCCCAAGACATTTTAGACAATATTTTAGTTTAAGTTCTCTGCACTTAGGTTATCCATGTCTAAAGCTGGCAAAATGCTTTTTTCGTGTCTCAAATATTTCTGGAATGGAGGACACAGAGCTACATCTGGGTGAAGAGCAACTCGTTCAAATTTCTTGAACCTGTTAGAAGAAGATGTAATTTTCTTCCCTATAAGTAGTAGTCATCTTTGCACTTGAGCAAGAGCTAAGTGTACAGGTGTTGCAAAAAAGCAGCATGTCACCAGTTTCCTTTCTTAAGAGTTCTGAAATACGAGCCAGCACTAGTGATTATCAAGGCTTCCATGTAGTGTATCATCCATCACTTCTCAGTTCTCCTGCAGAAGCCAAGATAGCTTCTGGCTTGATCTGAATTTTCCATTCTTAGATAAAAATAAAACAATTTTGAAAATTAGATTTGATTGCTTATTACCAGAATGAAAGAACAAAAGGAAGATCACCTTTTCCTGATAGTTCAATAGGTATCTATTGATTGGACCAAAAGGTGATCGAAGAGGACAATAATGAGTTTCTATACTATCTAGTTCCAAGAGGAGTTTAAGTTTTCTGACTTTTGTTCCAGTTTTAGTCCTTTTACAGAGTAAAAAAAAAGCCTGCATAAATCCATATTTTTCACAAGTACCTTATTGCACAAAGAAAAAAAAAGATACAGATCTCTAAAGAATTTATGACACTAAAATTAGCTCTCAGCTCATGATTTTAGGTTTCCAGTGTGGGAAGAAATGTTAGATCACTGCCTATTTGTAATCTTGATCTTTCCCAAAATAAAACCTATGTGATTTATGCATTTATCTTAAGGTTTAGTAGGAGCTGTGAGAGCTGATGTATGGGTTTGGAAGGAGCTGTGTAGCAGCTTCCTTTTCTGCCACGTGAACCAGCGAAGATGCTTCATCCATGACTGCTGAACGTAGCCAAAGCTTTGCATCTCCTGCACTGACTGTATGCGGATGAAGGTTTCTCACAAAGATGATGTCAGCGCTAGAAGTGGGTTTCCATTTTGTCATATCCAGTAGTGACAATGAGCTTGTGGGTGATAGCACTAAAGGAACCATTTTGCCATGTACGAATCGGTTAGCAGCTGCATTGTCTGTGCCTAAAGCCAGACCTGAAAAAGAGATTACTATGTCCAACTGGAGGGTTTTGTAGCTTGGCTTCCTTTTTGTTTGCCCTTAATGCTGCCAATTTGCACTCAAGTGCAAGACTGTTTTAGAAGGTCCTGGGAAAATTTTTACTTTCAAACACCTACTGGGCTGGAGTAAAATACTCCTCCACTATAAAACATTGTCCTACTTCAACTGTAGCACTTCAGAAAATTGTTAATTTTCTTGATAAATACTCAGTCATATTGTTCATTTTATCCTCTAAGGAAATTATATTCTTCATTAATCACTGTCCAGAATTCCCAGTGATGATAATGCGACTGCCCAAGTTTTAAGAAGCCCATGTGGTGCTGCCTGCACCATGATTTACTAATAGAAAGCTGTATTAAGGAGGATGTTATTCCTCCTGATGCCTGTATCTGTGGGCTGACTGTTTTGCAAATGGTTGCAGTTTTTGGTGCTGATCTAGAATCAATGAATAGTGATAGAGAAGTGTTTTTGTTTTGATGATGAATGCAAAGAAGAGAGGAAATCCAGCACAGACAATACAGCATTGATTCAGAGAAAGCATTCATTGCATTGCACTTAATTTCTAATTGTTATGACTCATTTTGTATATTAGACTGAGTTGATGAATACACTTTAGAATCAGTTAATGAGTAATGAATATGGTATTTAGTAACACTGTTCACTATATAGCTGGCAGAAATATCACAGTTCTGTTACAGTAATCAGAATTCATTCGTGACCTGGGTAATTTCATCTAGTGTCAAAATTATTTGGGACAAACACTTTGTACACAGAGCTAAAGTATCTGGCTTTCTCTTATAACTCCACAGGATTAATTTTCAAGAGAAGAAAAGCAGCTATCTGCTTAGAGTGGCAGGTCTTCCAGACACTACTGTTCATATTTAGCTTAAGTCTCCAAGATTAAGTGAGCTCTCCAGTTGCAGAATTCCAATTTTGAGTTATTGCATGTTGAATCAAGAGTTCAGCAGCTCTAGATGTGCACAGGAGGAACAATGCCTGTAACAATTAACCAAGTAACTAAGTGTTTTTAGGTAGACTGCATTTTCTCTGAATTCCAGCAGCACCTATTTTGTATTTAGGTGATTAGATACTTCTTAGAAATTTTATTACAGAATAAAAAATGTATTTTTCTAGGTAAGCTTGTGAAAATAGTGTCAGTACATATAAGTCTCATGTGAATCTTAGTACCATTATACATTTCTCCCCTTAGAGTCGCTGCAGATGATGGAAGAGACAAAACAGCACCTTTCAGGACCACCTTCTGTTAAGCATATATTTTGAAGTTATGAAAAAAATCAGACTTTGAAATTCAAGTCTTATTTCCAAAACATGATCTGACTTAATCAAAAGAATAGTCCACAAACTTATTCCTTGCTAAGAGGGAATTATCCAGCTAGAGAAAATGTAGATTGTCAACTAAATTTTTTTTTTTGTGGTCTGTGGCAATGAATGCTGCATGTTGCTAACAGTTGGCCAGCCTAGCTTAATTTGTGACTACTTGATTTTGAATTTTACCTGTAGATAATTTTATTTAGAAACTTCAAATTGCCATAATTTTAATAACAATTGATTTTCTTGCTCCTATTGCTCAGTCCTAGCTGGATCAGAACACTTACGTTTCTTTGAACATGAATTTACTTCTGTGATAATGACAGATGTCTACAGTGGTAGAAGTAAAAAGATTCATGGAGGTCTTTAAATTATTTACTTTAGGGATAGGTTAGCATGTTTTATTGGACATAATAACTTTAATAAGTTTCATTAAAAAAAGAAATTACTTAAAGACAGTGTGCAGTTGAGCAGCTGTCCATGGAAATTCTTTTACTTTGTTAAGAAGACTATCCTATGTACAAGTGATTGGAAAAACAGTGATTTTATACATAATATTTTAACAAATAATATACTTCAAGCATAGCTGTTCTGTTCTAATTTAAACTAACAAAAGATCTATAGTTCAGGTTCTCAGTATTTTTCCCCCCTTTCTCTTGGTAATTTAACAGTCCTTAAATATGAGTGCAAAGGTGCATTAATCTGAATGTAAAGTAAAAGTGACAATCTCATCATACATGTTCTAAAGAAGTATAACTATATAGATAAGAAGTTGTAATAATTATGAAGATCCTACAACAAAAGTCATTATGCCATCTTTTATTACAGTAACAAGAACAGAAACTCAGTTGTGCACAGTGCTTAATTAATTTGTTATGTACAAGTTAAAAATAAGGTTATTAATACAATGATGATCATAAAAATCATATTAACATTCAGGCTCCTGCAGAGACTCCATTAACCTTGCCTCAGAGCTGTGAAAGCATATGCCAAGCTCTCATGCCTCCTAGACAAGGGAACAGATTAGTTTTACTCTTGAACTAAGCACACTACTGCTTATGTGAATAAAACCCCAAACCATAGCTACAAAGTTTCATTTGATGGTACAGATTAGGTAGATGGACATCTAGAATACCATGGATATTGTAAGCAGCAATTTCAGGAAGTGAATTTTAACTGCATGTTGCAGTGGTTCTGAAGATGCTCTCAGGGAATGGATGGAAAAAGCCACAGCATTGTGAACAGCTTTGAGTTATGTGTGGAAAAAGAAAATTTTAACTTGGGAGTTTGTCTTTACTACAGGATAAGAGTGAAGTTGGGTAAACAAATACTAAAAAGCTCAGTCTTAACTAAGGACTCAAGCTAGCAAGAAAATAAATATTTTTCTTCTTTAGCCTGCGGAATAATAACTGGGATGAACTACAGCTGCCTTGGCAACCATATTAACATATGCCTTGGAATTAAAGCTAAATCTGTGCTAGGTTTTGCTGTTACTCGATGTTCTCTTTTTAACGTTTGTTTACCTTGTGGTGTGAAAGCCCTGTATGAGGTCCACTAAGGCACCCAATCAAGGAAACCAGGCTAGATGGCTAGATTTCACATTCCTTCTAGACATCAGCCTAATGAAATTGCAGGTAGTGCTTAAATCCCTCTGTTCACCAGCACATCCTAACCAAAAGCCACTGCCATCCATTGGGAGGGAAAGAGCATTTTCATATTATGGTTTATTGAGAATAATAAAATGATGCATTTTAATGTTGAAAGTTGTCATTTGTGATAATTAGTCTTTTCTGTGCTTCACTTAGGTCACTAATTTACACCATCAGGCTGATAATTGTCAAAACTTATAAACTTATTATGATGCTTCATTATCCAGTACGTTATAGAACAGAAAAAGCCTGCAAGCATTATGTGAACGCAGCAGGTTCTCTGTCAAGAAACAAATTTGCATTTATGAGTGTTAAAACTTAGCGATGTTAAAACTTAGCAGTGTTTCATGCTCCTAAAAATAAGCGTGTGAACTAGCTGCAGTCTTTTCAGTGCTGTAATCGCACTTTTTTTTTTCTACTTATATATACAAAAAAAAAGACTAAAACTATTTTTAGGGATGTGTCTGGCTTTAAGTTTATTTATTATTTTTGTGATTGTTTATATTTAACAGGATTTGGGAGTTGAAAACAATATTTCTTTTTCCACCACTGAATTTTCCAATGGGCATTAAAATTAGCGCTTTTTTTGGTGCTTCTTTCCTTTTTTATGTATCACTATATTTGATGACAGCAGAGCACTGGGAATGGCCTTGTTAGTTTACTTGTGTAGCAGAGCTGGCTGGCTAAAAACAAAACAGGGAGCCATATATCACTTATACTGGAGTTGTGGGAGGTTTTCCATTATTTTTTGAGGAAACAAAATAGATATACTCTAATTCCTTTTAAGCATTACAGTTTTTTTCAGGTTTTTTTTTTTTTTCAGAAAGCATTACATCTATTATGGAGGAAAGGAACAGAGGTAATCCTCAATATTGAAGATTAGGAACTCGTAGGGGGATCTTGAAAAATTATTTTTATAAATGCCTTTTAAAAGTATTTAAAATGTGTGAACTGTTCCTTAAAAGTATCTTTCTGAAGAGTGAAAAACAATTCCAAGAAATAGTTTAATAGCTTTTAGAGAAAGAAATCAAAACTAAAGGCAACACAAGATAAAATAATAGAAAGATGGATATTTTCACTGAATTTATCTCTCCCAACTGAAATAATTTATTTTCTTTGAAAAACCCTAGTGGACACTTGTAGTCAATGGTGGTACCTCTTGATCATGGCTTAATCAACTAAATCAGCTGTCAAATGTGAAATATGGCTCTGAAGTGGCATCTTTTAACAGTCTTTTCCAGCTCTTTGTCATGGATAGGATATTTATTAACTTTTTGGAAGAAGATTTTTTTTTTTTTTTTCCTTTCTTATTGGCCATGAAAAGAGCCTGATTTCACTATTATTCTGCATTATTAATGGCGTAATTTACTAAATTCTGTGGAAAATAAATGGACTTGCAGAGGTGATTATATAACTAGTAGTGATACTGGGCAAATTGTAAAAAAAATAAAAAACAATTAATTCTACCTGCATTGAATTTTCAGATGTGTATCTCTGTTGTGTAAATGGAGAAATGAATTCTGAAAATACTTCCTGCGTGTTCATAGAATCACAGAATAATTTGGGTTGGAAGGTCATCTAGTCCAACATCCCTGCAAGGAGCATTAGAAGTTAAATTAGAGAAACATGACGCAACTGAACTAAAATGACATTTCTCATCTAGACAAGTCTTACATGATTGTGCTGGTAGGGCAAAGGTGAGATTCTGGGGATTCTGGAGATTAGGGCTATCCTAATCTTCTCATAGACATTCAGTCAGAGACAGTTTATGACCACTAATCTCATTCCTTGGCTACTAAGCACTCAGTAGCCCCATTTTTTTTCCAAGCTAAGGACCTTGTAGAGCATTGTACAGCATTAATGCCTCCTTCAACCAGAAACACAGGAGAGACTTACATCTATTTTCTTTCATGTTTGGACCCTCTTGTACCTGAGAAGACATGTGCTGACTAAACAGTAGAATTTATAATGTTTTTCCCATTATTTCTTCTTTTAAGTAGCGTGTACAGCTGGAGTTCATGGCAAAATATACTTAGCTGGGGCACTCATCTTTCAAAATTTCTAACTTTATGTCAAATTTAACTGAAACCAGCCAATATTTTCAGAGGGTATTAAGAAGGGAGCAGTTTTCTAGGCCTTTCTTTAATAGAAAACTAGTAAAAAATAAATGTATTTAAATTTTACACATTTAAACTCAGAGAATGACCTTAGATATGTTAATATGTCTAATAACAAAAACCAAAATTTAACACTAGTTGTTCTAAGTGTGACT
Source organism: Tetrax tetrax (assembly GCA_009806455.1). Taxonomy (NCBI): domain Eukaryota; kingdom Metazoa; phylum Chordata; class Aves; order Otidiformes; family Otididae; genus Tetrax; species Tetrax tetrax. The sequence goes on from WHYT01016250.1 coordinate 165,550, forward strand.
TTATAACCAAAGTATAGATCATTCACTTTTGCTAATATTGTAGTTTGTATGTAAAGTCTCATTCAGTCATGATTCATTCTTCTTCACCTTGGCTCTTTGGTAGAACAATATGTTTCATGTTGAACTGGTTTACCTTTTGATGACAATTCTTGACAAACAAAAACCTAAAACATTTCTAAGTACTCATAAAAGAGAAGTGATCATTCCTAATTTTTTTTTAAAAGTTGATTTCAGAATTAGTCTCAGAAAAACTTTCAATAACTACCATCGGTGGATGGTAGTTATCAGTCCTTTCTCATTAAATCCTGTGGACAAGCAACATCCAGCTTACATTACATCTCTCTGATGCTTGCCAAGCTTGAAACATACAAACATTTGGGTAATATTCCATTTACTTTGCTCTGATATTTCTTCAGACAGCTGGAATTTGCATAAATATGTTATTCAATCCTGTCTTTAGAAAATACATTATTTGATTTATCAATTTTACTTCTGTAATTACTTTTAAAGGGACTGATATTTCAAATTTATAATCTTGCTTCACATGCAGTGTAAATTGCAATTATACCCATAAGAGACCACTGAGGTACAGATTTAGTGAGATATCTTTGTTTCTGCAAGACATCACATCAGACTGCTCCTCAACCACTGCACCGTGATCCCTATGGATCTCTCAGAACTCATTTATTGTTTGGGCATAAGACATTAAGAATTATGATGTGCTCTGAAAAACATTAAATTTCTCCCTCACTTGACATAGTTTTTAAATGCAAGTATCTTCTTATAAAACCACTCAAAAAAAAACAAAAAAACCCCAAACAAACAGAAAAAACATAGATTTATCAGTGTCATAAATGACACTTCTTTTATCACAAGTACCAGAGGGGCTGAAGTAAACAATCCCCTTTCTGTTACTCTACACAGAAAATTTATCAGCCTTCCATGAGTAAATGCACACAGACTGAAGAAAAAATTAAAGCCCTTACCCAAGAATGAAAATTATTTTCATGTAGAGTATTAAGAAATACTTTAAAAGCTGAGAAGAATTAAATACATGGGCGTTTCATTCTTTTAATACTTTCCTTGGTATACATTAGTCATGTATTATTTTAATGTCTTCTTATCTTGAGAAATTGCAAAGAAGTAATTAATATCTCTATTAAAGAAATTAATAGCTGTTGCATGAAAATTCTTCTGAAGCAGTCCCTAATTTTACCTGGATGTTTCAACTGGGGCATGAAGAGACTGGTATTTATAACTGTATCTCCCAAACTGTTTCTTAAGGCAGTCCAAAGCTATTTTAACCTAGTTATAAAATCACTGCTCAATTGGAAATACATAAGAACAAAATACATAGACTTTATGGACTGGCTTATTTTCCAACATGATTTTAGCACTTCAGGCCTGATTCTGAGGTCAAAGAGAATTATTTTAGTTGAAATGACAGATTCAATATGCGTATTTTTGGGTTGTCCCATGCTGTTTAAATTAGTAGCTGAGCTGTTAATGAAGAACAGCTTTGAATAGAAATAAAGTAATAGGAGATTAAATTATGTATAACACTTGCATTTTTCTTGGTCCAATTTAGAAGCCAGAATTAAATTCAGGCTTAATTAAAGCATCAAGTCAGCTTCAAAACCAAAGAGTTATTGTGGATTTAGCTATACAAATCTAATGAGCACCACTAGAACTTATTCAGTTAAGAGAAAACAAAAACTCCTTTTTTTTTCTTTGTTGTTGCTGCTGTTGGTTTCAATTACTGAAAATATAAGGAAAGAAAATAGAAGGAAAAGTAGTCAAACATATGGTTGAACTTATCACACTCCATGGTTATTGTGATGTACACTTTAAAAACTATGAGTCTTTCATATAAAACATTTTAAATACATGCATCTCAATGTCCTTAACAAAGCTTGTTAGGCGTTACTACTTCCATTTTATAGAGGAGTAATATTACTGTAAACTGTTATCAGAACCACATATACAATCAAAGACTTCAGTTTACTCATTTTATCTCCTGCTCTCTAATTGTGTATTGTTTGTGTAGTACAATATATAATGTTGAATACCTAATGATATAGCTTTAAAGTGCTGTATTTTGAAGTTTTGTTTATGCTGTCCCTTAATTACATACAAAGAAATATCACTTTGTAGATAAACAGTAGCACATAATAGAGAGTAAATTATGGAGTACTAAAAGTGGCTTCCTGTTGATTGATACAATTAGACAGAATTACTACATATATTCATAGAAAAGGAAAATAAAGCTTTAAAAAAAATCAATATTTTTGACGGAATATGGAAAAATTTATTTAACAATATATACTTACTGATTTCACACAGAGGAATTTCATCTACAACAATGCGCAATTCAAAAAGAAGGAACCATGTTTGAGATTTTTTTTTGGACCCTTGTCTGCTATTTCTGGAGGGGTTTTTTTGGTTTTGTTTTTTTTTTTTTTTTTTGTTGTTTTT
>WHYT01016250.1:252940-266335 GCA_009806455.1 Tetrax tetrax
GCTACAGTGGTAGCTTCTGCAAGAAGCTGCTAGAAGCCTTCCCTTTGTCCAGTGTACTCAGCTGGGTCTAGGGCGGACCTGCCACTGGGCAGGTGACAGAATGTTCCCTGATAACGCCTCTGTGATAATGTATTTAAGAAGGGAAAAAAAAAAATAAAAAAAAAAGGAGAGAAGAAGATGTGAAGAAGCTGAGCGGAGGCAGACAGGGGAAAGCACGAGCCTTGTGGGCCTTGCAGCCCTCATCCTCTGGCCTCCCGCCGGGTGGCTGACTGGGCCCGACTCAGCCCAGCATGGCCACAAGAAGTGAAGAGAGGAGATGTGAAGAGAACCTGAGAAGTGTCTACCTGAGCCAATTGAGAAGAATTTCTTCTAAGAGAATGGCTGCAGATGCCAAGGTCAGTGAAGAAGGAGGGGGAGGAGTAATGAGGCTCCTGGCCAAGATTCCCCTGCAGCCTGTGGTGCAGCCCATAGTGAAGCAGGTTGTCCCCCTGCAGCCCATGGAGGTCCACAGAGGAGCAGAGATTCACCTGCAGCACAGGTGAGGGCCTGAGGACCCCACAATGGGGCAGGCGGATGCCTGAAGGAGGCTGTGGCCTGTGGAGGGCCCGCTGGGGCAGCTGTTCTGGAGGGACTGCACCCCGTGGAAGAGATGACCCACACTGGAGCAGTTTCACAAAGGACTGTAGCCCGTGAGTGGGACTCCACGCTGGATCAGGGGAGGAATGTAAGGAGTCCTTCCCCAGAGGAGGAAGGAGCTGCATGAAGTGATGTGTGATGAACTGACCGTAACCCCCATTCCCTGTTCCCCCCTGTGCCGCTCCAGGGCAGGGGAAGGAGGTAGAGATAATGTTAAGCCTGGGAAGAGGGAGGGGTGGGGGGAAGTTATCTTGTTCTCTGTCTCATTATCCTGCTTTGATTTTAATAATAAATAAATAGTTTTCCACAAGTCCAGTCTGTTTTGCCCATAACGCTAACTTAAGGATCTATCTCTGTCCTTATCTCAGACCTTGAGCTTTTTTTTTTGTTGTATTATCTCTCCCCCATTCCCTCAGAGGGGTGGGGGAGTGAGTGAGAGACTGCGTAGCTTGGTCCGGAGCAGGGCTAAACTATGGCAAGCAGTTAAACATTTCACTCAAGGAACTACAGTTCTGGTGTTTTATTTACATCTGCAGTGTTTCATGGTTACCTGGTCCATGTACACAGCTGGGTGGTTGCTTGAAGGTGATCACCGTGAGTAAAAGGAATGTTACTGACTCAGGCGAATATAATAGCTAGCTGACCATTTATTTAATGTATATGGTGCATGGGAAACAATGTGCAAAACCTTAAGCGATTATGCTTCATGGACTGCTCAGGACTTCTTGGGCTGTAAGACCTCCCCTATATGAAATACCCTTTTCTTCATTTATATGTATATATGAAAGGCCTTTACCTCATTAATGATTTTTGTAAAAGATTCCTGAAGTGTGTCAAAGCCTTTCTGTTGAATACAGAAACTGTTGCACTAGATCTTTGGTATTTAAAACCAGAGAAGTTTGTCTTGCAACTACGCTACATAAAAGCATTAAATTTTCCTACTTCAGCTTATTGGAAGTTAAAAAAAATGGAGTAAACAGAAGCAAAGTTTGGCAGTGTTTATAGCGAAATGCAGTTGCACGTCCTTCATACTTATGAGATTTAAGTTGGATCTATCTCCTTGTAAATAGTATTAAAATAATTAACGTTATTTGTTGATAAAATGTTGTTTTCCTCTTATGTAAAAAAGGGTTTGCTATCCTGGTATCAGCGAACATTAACTTCAGATCTCAGATAGCTGATATTGATCTGAAATTCTTTTCAGGTTCTCTTCGGACATTGGACCTTGAGACTAAGACAGGAGTAGATGCACTAAAATATAAAATACCGTTACTCAGCTTCATGCTATAGTTAATTTGATATTAATTCATTGCAAGAGAAGAAACAGGATTTTTAATCACTAAAAAAAAGACTGATTTTGTAATACCGAGTAACTAAGAATGGGCATCAGAATGTCTCAAGTCAAAAGGTGAGAACTCTGCATTCTGTCTATGAAATTCAAGAGGGACTATCGTGAAAACTCACAAAAAAAAAATAAATTAGACAAACTAAACAGGTTTTATTTGTAATGAATTGATAATGAATCCAAACATAGCTCTACTTTTAGCCAAAATTGCTTTAAGACTCCATTATCATTAACAATCCACAGGTTCAAAATGTCATTCAGGAATTAATACTGCTCTCAGGAATTCCACTGATCCAAAATGTGAACCACTCACTTAACAAAGGGAGGGCTCTCAACCTTGAGAAGTTTCCTTAGGTGGCATCCCAACCTAAGGGGAGAGTCCCTGACTGCAGACCTGCTGCTCCAAAGAGGACAGGCTTCAGTCCTCTGGCTTACCCTTTGGGAGGGGCTCCATTTATACTCTGTTCGAATCTGATCTGCAGTGATGTATGGTCACATCAATTCCCATGGGCTGAAAACTCCACTTTATAACAGCCACGGCGTTCTGGAAGCTCCCTGGCCACACGGTTCTAGAAGCTTCCTCCCTTAGGGCAGGTAGGCTTGTGTGCCTACCACAGCAACTGAGGACAGAAGTTTGGGTATGTTATAATCTCTCTGATGCTGGCTGAAATGATTCTTTGATTTATACCAGACAATTATAAATGAATATGACTTACTCGAAACTATTATGTTGATTGGAAGGCTATGACCACACTGTCAAAGAGTGCTCAACTGTTTCTTATATGGAACTTAATGGGATTTTCTTTTTTTTTCCTGTAATGTTGTGATCCTACTGGTGATTTTGTAGACTTCAGAATGTGAGAACTGAGTGGTTTTGTTCTATTCTTTCCCTTGAAATCTATAAAATGAAGTAAAAAATTTGACAGTTTTAAACTAAACATTCCAGGACAATATGTTTAATCTGCATTTAGTTGTTAGTTTATGTGAATTTAATGTATATTTATTTATTTGAGCAGGTAAAAACATCTGAAAAGTTATATTTTTTATGTTGTTTTGTTGTAGTCTTTGTTACAGTTTACCTGTCCAATTAAATGACAGAGACTAGCCAATTCCAAAATTTGATTTATTAAAGCAAGTGACAAGGAAGCAAAACAGCGCTGGGCAGCCGGGGAGTCGGGAGTCTCTTGCTCCGCCAACAGCACACCGAGATAGCAAACCAGCCCCATTCTTATACTGTAGAAACAATGAATATTTTGTCTATGCTTATACATATTCATTACCTAAACCCACCTACTCTCGCTTCGTATGTTAATTAGCTTATCAGTCCTTCGCGCTTGCACAAATTCTCCCAGGAATTGTGAGGGAGGGTCTTCGGGGGTCTTTTGGGAGGAAGGCCGTAGGTCTTCTTCATGGTGTACTTTTCACCTTTGCCTGGAATGTCCTGTTCCCACAAGTTGGCATTGTCCTTATCAGTCTGAGCTGATTCATGTCCTTCTTGAACAAAGAGATTTATGTGATGGGTGCCATCCTGTCTTCCAATTCTTGCTCCTTTTGATCACTTATCTCACTCCCTCGAGATAATGTGAGACTGTCTCCTTCACACCATATGGTTAGAAAGTTACTGGTTTTATATCTTTTATCTTCACGAGCCCCCCCCCTTCCCTCCTTTCGCAGTCCTGCATGCCGTTTTTACATAGTCGGTGCCTGTGGCTGACCTGGTGTATTTCATGTAACTTTCTCGTGGCCGACTTTGTGTATTTCATATAGCTCTCCATTGTTCTGACAAGGTTTGATGAACAAACAGTTCACAGTTTATTACAGTCTTCACTTTGTTTTGCTTTAGGTAGGTGGGATATCCTTGAAAAATAAATTTGAGTTTGACATACGAACAGGCTGTAGAACTGACAGGGACAACCCCAACTATTCCAAGGTTCAGAGCGAGCATGAAAGCTCGTCTTTACAGACAGCTACTATGGAACATCTTCCTGTGGTTCTGCAACAGAAACTTTGGCTAGTTTTATTATTCACAGGAAAAAAAATAAATCAGATCTTATGAAATAAATAGAGATTCTTTGGGAAAAAAAAAATTTTAAAATCAAACCAATAAATTATACTAGGCATTATTTTTAAAATGTTTTATCAGTACTAGTGCACTTATTCTAATAGGTAGGGAATACATGTGATATTTAATTTTCTTTGGTGAACAGAATTAGCTAAGTAATATGTTACCTCATGTATTCCCAACCAGTTGTGCCCATTGCAGCTTTACAGTTTGTATTTCAAGAGTTGGTGAAATGGATGAATTGTCACGGGGTTATAGTCAGAATGGTTTGAAAAATTGAGTGATTCTCCTTACGAAGGTGTTTCAGTCTAGGTTTCTCATGGCTCTTTGAAAGACAGTCACATCTTTTATTCTTTCATTACCTCTATAGATCTTGAATGTATATGTGTGTATATATTGGTTTGATTTATTGCTGCTCATATATATGAAGTCTTTGTTTTCCAGCAAACTGCTGTCACAAAGCTTTTGGTCAAACAGTATTGAGCAAAGACTGTAGTCTTCAGGATTTACTGCGTAATTTGAAGCTCCAGCTGTGCAGGAATATGTCAGGTTTTCCTGATCTAGTTTTGATAATAAAGCAGGAGGCAGAGGTGGCTAGTATTGAGTGTCTTCCATGTGGGAAATAACTGGGATCTCTTATGTCTTCTCATTAGAAATTCCATTAAAAACATTTTAAACTAACAGAACACATCCCTTCAGTTAAGGTACACCTACTCCTATCAGGACCTTCTGCTGTAATTTAAAACACCATATGTTCATATATGCTGGTTCTGAATTTTGCCCAAATTATCGAAGATTAAAAGTCGGAATGGAAAACAACCGGCTTTTGTTAGGTATCCTCCAAATCTGAGAAGCTCTATAAAGTAATCCAGTACATCCTTGTTGATATTTAGATCCCTGTATAGTCCAGGTTGGCATCACATCAGTCATTAATATAGTAAAGGAATCATCATATATTTTTACTACTTGAAACAACTGGAATTAAGAAAGGCAAACTCACCCACCTAAGCCAGATAAGAGAATCAGCAAGTTAATACTATTCTGCTGTAGATCTCATAGGAAGCTGATGCTGTAGTGGTGCTCCACTTAGCTCCATTCATTGTGCTGTTTTATGTGTAGAATCACTTTATTCTGTAGTTTCCGCATCATAAAACTTCTTTAATTTGATGTAAACAATAGTGTAATGTTCCCCTAATTACCTCTTATTTTAGCTCAAGCCCTGGACATATAAGTGGAAATGCTGAATTTCCAGAAGCCAGCAGCAACAGTGGAGGAGGCTTTTTAATGAGATACAATTTAACTTTGACTATTTGGAGTACATTAATTAAATAATTTCTAGTTCTCCCTCTAGACTGACTCTGAAGTTTTTAGGAGTGAAATGGTGAGATTATTCCGTAATTAATAGCAACAACTTCAAGTGTTTTAAATTACTTCGGTAAAAGAAAAAAAAAGATAAATAACATCGTTCATCCTTTGGCCTCTTTTCAGCTGCACTGCATTTTATTTTGGTCCAGATATTTCATTGTTCATTTGCTTCTTGAAATAGCTTTATAATTATGTGTTGATAATATCAGAAAGTGTTAACAATTTTCTGACTTTTTTTTTTGTTAACTGATCATTGTTCTTGCCTTAGAAGACACTTTGTTCTTCAGTGATCATGCATATGTTGTACTGTATTTGCAGAGAAGGTTCATTGTTGTTGGCAATGGGAAGCTGAGGGCTTTTTATCCTTGATACTGAGACTGGATCTTGGCCTGAAGAAATTGCATGTTCTAACAGAGAGAAAAGGACAAATAGAATCAGTAGCTGTCTTGTGTCTCTTGTATTGTTTTTTTACTTAGTGAATAGGTATGCTTAATTTTTACTGTAGAATGTCTTCCATTAGCGTCATTATCAAAATAAAAATTAACTCTAAAAATGATGAAAATAACCTCCAGGATGTATGTAGTACAGCAGTGTGTATAGTATGGCTGATCCCTGTTCAAACTAATAAGAATATCTTTGCTTTAGGAAAGCATACAAAACTTTTAATAACACCGTTTTGAGGAAAATTCTTCTTCAGTAAATTAAGTCAGTGCAATGATTGACATTACTGACTGTTATACATCTCCTCCTCAGGGCAAATCTATTGCTTATTAACACTCTGCTGTGTTGATTTCTGAATTATGCAACATGAATTCCAGAATCGTTCTTGTGTTTTAATGATTTGAATGTTTCCTAGCTAGTATGTCTCACAGATGCTAACAGGAAACACCCTAAAATTATTATTTTTCATGCTGTACATTTTAAATGACAATTGCTTTAAAAAGATGACCTTCTGAAAGAAGTACAATAACAAAAACCAACTCCTTCCCCCTCAAAAAAAAAGGAAAAAATTACTTTTCAGACTATCTTTATTCACATCCTGTCATGTCTCCTTCCCTTAATTCGGTTTCTCTGAGAATGAGGAAATTGGAAGAGAGCGATAACTGACTTGTTGAAGTTCACAAAAGGGATTGATTGCAAAATCAAGATATGAATCTCAGAGGCCTGCTTCTTCATCCTGACCCTCAAGTATTAAACCACAAATAACATATAGCACTGAATTTATTATCTAAGAGTTCAGTCTCTTCACCAAAAGAAGGGCCGTAACCTCTCAGGGGAACACAGTGCTGAGCTTTTATTCCCTGCAAGTGAACAGCAACTTCGATTTCATGCTGAAATCGTAAAGGCATGGTTCAGTCAGACATTGTTCAAAACTTTTAAAAATATTGCATCTCATAAATACACTTTCCTTTTTTTTTTTTTCCTGACCTTGTTCCTGTCTGGCAACATTACATTGACCTAAGCAACAGTACGGTATAGGAACGGCTTTAATTCAGGCAGTGCAACTTTTACATTTTATATCACCCACAATACGTGAAAAACAAATAAAGCATAGAATGAAATATTGCCTTTTTCATGAACCGTGTATCACTTTACTCATATCGTGACCATCAAAATGTGCAATGCATTTTCCACATCCAAATGAAGACAGCCACCTGCCAGCAAGCACTTTTTCAAAAGAAGTCGTTCCCCAGGATGCGTGCCCTGCTTTTTTGGATAAACAGGAGCCCAGGCCCGTTTGCAATACTGACATCTAGTGACGCCCGCTCATATTTATATGGCCCCCTTCACCAGCATTCACTTTTTGCAGAACTGTACCCACTCACAAAAAAAGATTTGCAAGCGAGCTAACAGATATGTCCTTTTGCTTCCCAGGAAGAGACTGGAAGAGGCAGGCAACCATTTCGCTAGAACAATGGCCAGTTTAAAGAAGCACATATTTAATCCTATTGAATATAATGGGACAATTTTCTAGCCCTGTGAATCAAGTTACATTTAACACTTGCAGTCAAATAAAGAAGCAAAACAATTTTAGTGTTTTACCTGTTACTGAATTCTCTTAATTAGGATGATCATATAAAGATGGCATATGCCTATAGGCATTGTGAAGCAAAAAAAAATAACAGCATTTTATTTTAAAGAAATAATTTTAAGTGTTCCAAAACTGTCTCATAACGAGACACACTTTTAGGTTTGTTGTTTTTTTTTTCCCAGTGAAATGTTTTTTTTTATGATGCCATAGTGTATCAGTGGATATATTTATTATCTCAACAATCCATTTTTTTCTTCATCTGTATAGTTTTGTCTTGAAGATTTGTACATACTGCTTAGCATCTGCTTATCTTTTCAGATCATGACAATATATAGGAATGCAGTAAATTGAGATAAGAAAGAACACAAGTTTCTTCATTATTTATAATCAGCATCGTTATGATATTTTAATGTAAGCTATAGTTATTTACATTACATGAAACAAGATTTTGTCTGGCTGTTACAGTCCACTGCTTTTCAGTTCATACTGCCATGATCTAATTCTGCTTCTAGGTATGCTGAAGTTCACGAAAGCTCAATATACCTTGACATCCTCAAAGTACTACATCTGGTTCTTTGACACGAGCCATTGTGTCACTCAGCTCTGTGTATCATGTTGCTGTGTGTTGTTCAGTGGCATTAGCAAAAGGTGCCCTGACACTGGCTATTATGTCAGTCTCTTCTCTGACAATACTAAGAGTTTTTATATAGCACACGTGCATTTGAAGTGATGCCACCGAGTACTGTTATTCATATTTCTATAAAGCTGCAATTTCCCTGTTGATGGAAACTATGGTTTTAATTAAGGCTTAATTAAATAAAAGATATTACCAGTTGTAAATCAAAAGAATTTCCCCTAATAGTTCATACCTAATTGCTTCTCTTCATAATTTAGATCAAAATGATTTATGGATTACCTGAGCTTGTTCAACACCAAAGGAATTTGTTTGGCTTGTCATATAAAAAAAAAATCCACAGATCTTTCATCTAAAATTGTCATGAGAAAACAATGTCAAACCACATTATCTGAGAATCACATCTGAGGAGAAGTGTGGAGGAAAGAAGGGAATCTGGATGTTTTTGGCTTTCTGGGCTGCAAGCACACTTTGTCAGCTCATGTCAAGCTTCTTATCAACCAACATCCCCAAGTCCTTCTCCTCAAGGCTACAATCCATTCTCCACTGTATTCTCAGCCTGTATTTGTGTTTGAGATCACTCTGACCTGTGTGCAGGACCTTGCACTTGGCCTTGTTGAACTTCATGAGGTTTGCATAGGCCCACCTCTCAAGCCTGTCAATGTCCCTCTGGATGGCATCCCTTCCATTTAGAATTAAAATTTAGCTAATTACAACTCATCATTCACAACTCAAAGAGTGAATGAGTAATATATGTAGAAAACTGTGGTCAATCCAAAGAGTGATTTAAAAGTTTAAGCATGTGCTTATTTTAATATACATGAACAATCTATTAGCAATTGGGGAAGAAAACAATGTAAGTAGAGTAATTAGTTTATATTGAGTTGCTTGTTTAATTCCTAGTAATGTTTACTATGGATTTCAAATGTTAGAAAAAAAACCTCTACTTTTTAAAGTGTTGGTATAATTTCAATACACTTCCATGTCCATCATATTTGTTTGAAAAATCCCTCATTCACATTTTAAAAAGCAAGTGAAAATTACCAAACCATAAAAATTAAATGTAATAAAAAGTATGCTAAACTGGGACATAGATTATTTGATTTTATAATTATATGATTCCACAGTCGTATTTTAATGGACAGTTAAAGAGTCATTATAGTTGGAGTCAACAGGAACTATGGAAAATCAGTTCGATGTGAAAGTCAAAATGAAGATATTATGATAGCTCCGGAATGTATACAGATATAAAAACATAAACATAACATGCATCAGTTTGTGCATATGAAATGATTTTCCACAAATTAAAAAAAAAAAATCAAAAACCTTGAAAAGGATTGAAACTAAGTGGGTAATTGAGAATTAAAAAAGGCTGGGAATTAAGTGCTATCAGGAGAAATGCAAAAGACCCCCTTGGGAAACAACAGAGAAGCTATTAGTCTGTGCTGGCAAAATGTCCACTCCCTGTGCTGCATCTCCTGCAAAAGATAGACCTCCAAGTCCAGGCTTCTCAGGAGTAACCGGCAAGTGAAGGGAGGAATGATGGAGAGGTGCCAGGATTAGCTGGTGCTCCCAGGGTAATGAAGCAGCTTGTGATGCTACATCAAACCACATGCTCCGAGTCCAGATGTTAGATACACACGGGCTGTGGAAAGAATAGGACAGGGAAATAAGGAACAACAGACGCTCCATTTTGAGAAATGACCGAGAAACACAGGCTCAGACTTGGAGCAGTTGTGGTACTCTGTTGTCCAGGGTGAACTGTGCCCTGTGAAGGCACTTCCAAAAAGGTGTATCGAGAGAAGTTACGATCTGTCATTTCACTCACTACTAAGCAAGTAACAGTTATAGTTAAATTTTAAGAACTGACCATTGCAAAGTGCTAAGTACCTTTGGAGAAGTATTTGGCACCTTCAGTTTCCCATTTTTACTTGGATTCAAGCCTGTCTAATGTGTTACAACTCTTCTCTATTATAATATAGTAATTTGTTAAACAGAGAGAAAGATTTCTAAGTTGTATGTTTATGTTAAACAAAAATTAAATCAAGTCAGCATTTTGAATTGCCAATTTGTGTGTTTGTTGTTAGAATTGCTAATATCACACTAATTATATTTAAATTGCAAAATATATTTAAATAAATGTTCTCCTATGGGATATTTTAGGTAATAATTAAGCATAATGTCTTCATATTAAATTCTCAAATTAACTTTTTAATTTTTTTTTCTCTGTGTAGAAACATGAGTTATGTGTATGTGTCTTTACTTTAAAACCCTTTGGTTTCCTCTAAAAGACACTTCAGAGGATTGTGCTGTGGAACTGCTAATTCTTTATGAGCGTGCTTATGTACAAGATCCCATAAAGTTTCAGCTCACCATTTCCCCTGTTCATATTCTATGCAAAGCTGCTCCGAGTTATTTTTGTGTTGCACTCTGTCATTCATATAGAGCTTATATTCTGCTACTTCTTTTTACAAGGCCTGTATTTTACAATTTCATTATCATTCCCACATCTGTGAAGTGATTAATGGAAATACATATATTTAAAAAATATTTGCCATTACCTTATCTTAGAAAACAAGTAATACTTGTCCAGATGTGAAGCATTTGATAAATGAATTATGAAGTTCTGGAAATTTAGAAGGTGTTTAACTCCATTTTTTTTCTAAGTGGACAAATTGCCTGCTTTTCCATGCAAGATGAGCAGCATAAAAATCTTTTATTTCATCTACAGCTTATGATGAAGGTTCATGCTTTGCTTTCAGATGACGGAGGTCCCTGTTTTTGTCATTATAACAAACTTAGTTGAAATTTGTCCATGAAGTCCTCCTAAAATTTTGCAAGACTCAATCTCTAACCATTTGTCTTGAGGGATTACATCATCCTTAACTAGCCTATAGTGCGGGATGCTCTTACCACTCGGGTTCCATTTTCGTAGCTGACTGCGTGTGATGTTAAGTCACAGTCCTCAAGACTGTGATAATCCCAGCTTGATAAACTCTGTTGTTTTCTGTCCAGAGAAAAACTGCTTCTGTTAGCTGCCCTGTATGACAATGTTGGTATATATGGCACATCTGAGATCAGCTGTGTTAGTTTTTTACAGCACAATTGTAAGGATTAAAGATAGTGGATTTAGGGGATTTTTGTCTGGGGCCCTGCTTTTGGAACTGTCTATCTGGGAAAATTCACTATAGCACAATGGGGCTAGCTTAACATTATAGAGAGCTGATTTGAATTGTTTTAATTATTATTATTACTATTATTATTCTAGGAGGAATCCAGGAATAACTCTTTAGAGTATTTAGTACAGGTATTTCTTTTGGCTTACAGCTCAGTTCTGTCTAAAGGTGCATATTAACTTTTGTTATAATTGCTGTAAATATACTGCACACGTTTTTCCAGATGACTTTATCCACATCGCCTTATTCATTAAAAGACAGATTGTCTCAAACATTTTTCTTTTAACTACTCATTTACAAAATAACCAAAGAAGTGAGACTGAAACTGTGGTGTCAGAGTTTAGAAATACTCCTTACATGTTAATGACCAAAAGAATAATCTTGATTATATTTAATCCAGTATGCATTATATTAGATACAGGTGTATCTGTGAAGTGTACATTTTATTAACAGCATAATTTCACAGGAATAGAAAGAAACGTGAACCATATTTTCAATTCTTCATCTTAGTATCTTACATCTTTTTTTTTTTTTTTTTACTTTTAGAGCTAATTAAGTTTTGCTACCTTAATTAAAAAAATAAAAAATATAAGCTAATTGCAAGTGTTCTTTGGCCAGTGGAAGCCATCTGTAAACTTTCGTACTATTGAGGCTAACAGAAACTGTTATCTTGAAAGGTTGCTCATTCACATGCGCTGATATAAGTTGAAATAGAGCCTAAGGGAAACAGAACTCACAGAGTAAAGCTTCATAACCGCTGTATGAAAATGTAGACAATATAGAAGACTCATTACTACAGATAAAACAGAACCAATTCCCGGAGGACTTTTTATAATAATTTTGGGCAATTGCATTAGAAAGTTAGTCTGTATAACAAGATGTTGTGACTTTTACATTAATGAAGGGCATTAAGGAGATTCTAATTATGGTGTCTGGTCTGAAAAATTAATCTAAGATTTAAAAATCTGAAATGTTTGAAGTAAGTGTGACTGTAGCCTCTAGTCATTCAAACAAGATGGTGACTAAGTATTTTTGTTAAAAAAAAAGTTACAAATGCTACTGCACTTCATTATTGAGGCTGTGAGATATCATGTGTGTTCAGGAGGACTTGTTAACTCTCTTTAAGTACCTAAATTGTTTTACTAAATGGATTCTCCAATGATGCATAATTCTAATTATAAGCTCTGTGCCCTTGCACCTCTTTTTCTTTATCATCAGGCCACAAAATTCTTGCACAGAAGGGCTCATTCTAAGGGTACAATAAAATTATCGTAGTTCTCCAGTACAAGTTTTACAAGTTTTTAAAAGTTTTAAAATATTATTCTCTGTGTAAGGATATGTAATTTGCATCATAGATGAGTCCACTGACCAGTGGTGTTCTGTGAGGCTGAACTGAATCCCTCTCCTGCTTCACTGCCATGATCACCACTGACTGTTATGGGAATGTAGAAACCTACATTCAGAACTTGTATGTATCTTAACCTTGAGCCAAATCCTGTGCTAATCTCTCTTAACAACGTGATCTTTTCTTTTTCATTTACTTGAGAATATGCTCTGTCAGCCACCATGCTGTGTCAGTGTCATTGCTTACTGCTAATGCAGATATGAACTAAAATCTGGAGGTTTTTTACAAGAGAAATATGAAGAGCATTAACAGTATGCAAGCAAAACAATTTTCAAGAAATTTGTAGGAACTTAATAACTTACCCTCCACATAGTTACTTATCAAATTTAGCTATCAGATTTAGCTGACACTTCTCAGAGGGGTATTCCAGGCAGACAAATAGACAAGTACAATTTTATGTGCTTCATTTTCTTAGGAAATCAACTTAAACTTATTGTTCTTATTTCTTTACTTTCCTTATCTGTTAGGTCTACTTTCCATTTCTGCCTGACAAGTAGGTGTTATATATTCATGTATGCTATTATGTCATTATTTTGCCAAATGTTCATAGATCTCTAACAATTCCTCTTCAGCAAATTTCATTGAGAGCAACTGATCTTGGGAAAGAAATATATTTGTTCACCTTGCTAAAATTTTTATGTTACATTTTTGCCTTGTAAAATTTTCCTAATTCTATTAGTGACAGCACAATATTCAGTGCAAAAAAAAAAAAAAAAAAAAAAAAAAAAAAAAAAAAAAAA
>WHYT01016250.1:267286-293045 GCA_009806455.1 Tetrax tetrax
TAAAAAAAAAAAAAAAAAAAAAAAAAAAAAAGGAGGAAAAAAGCAATGGAAAAAAAAGTTAATGGAGAAGATATGGACAAGTGTTCTTTTCAGAAGTTACTTACTGATATCTCCTGTCTGTTGTTTGCTATTGACAAGCTCATGCAGCAAAATAAATAATTTCTTTAAATATTTTTCTGAGCCAGGTACAGCTCTGCCTGCCTAGAAATACATAAAGATGTTAAAACATAACATAGGTAAGGGCATAATTAATTCATATTAGAGAGGATGTAAGAAACTTTTATTACATTTGCTGGTTTATTTTTTTACTTATGTCAGGTATCATTCAACAGAAGCTCAGGTTTCTGTTTTCGTGTTGTTAAAATTGAAGCAGTTGTCTCCAGCTACGGCATAAGGAACATAATTCAGGACAAATACTGTTTAACTTGTTATTTCTAGTCAGGAAGTTCCATTAAAACTCTTTATCAGACTTTATAAATACTGGGTTTTTTATGTATTCACTTTCCAAACATTTATCTCTTCCTTGATGCTAAAGAATTATTTTTTTTTAATTATTGTTGGCTATGCAAATCACTTCTGTATATTTATTTCAATTCTACAGCAATAATATAAGAATGGTTACATTATTATTACAACTTAATCTCCTGAATGACTTATAAAAATGCTTGATACTAAATCAGTTCTGGTACTTGTCTATATGTTCCAGCCAAGCAAGTTATCCTATTCTGTGCTCAATTCCCCCGTTAATTATAGCTTCTTCTGGGTAAAAGGTCTATACCTATAACTCAGTTGCTTATGCCAAATAACAAAACTCCTAATTAGCTAGGTCTCTCATGAGCCTTATTTTCCCTAGTTGTACATCTGCAAAGTTAAATATTCAGTGGGGTCAACAGTATCATTACAGCCCACTGTTTGATGTCTGTTTTGAAAAACATACTGCAATAGGCTTTTTTCAATGCATCAGTAAACAATGGGTAAAGGAGGATTAGAACAGTGTAATCATTGTGTTGGAACAATTTACCTATTTGAGATCTCATTTTAATGTCTTTTTAAAAAAAAAAATAAAAAATTAAGTCTAATTACAAGTTTGTCTGTCAGGGCTCTGAAGGCACCATTTGGCCTCTACTGTCTCTGCATAGCTTCACCTGGGGCCTTCCCCAGCACAGCCCATGGGGCCAGGAGACCCATTTCAGCTCAGCCTGGAGCTATCAGTTCCTGCCCAAGCTACATTTTACTCTGCTGGTCTCCAACCCTTTCTCTGACCCATCTCCTAGATGGCCCTAGGAACTGTGCTGTTAGAAGTCCACTTCCTGGGTAGGCCTTTCGGACATAAGTTGCAGCTTGTCTGGCCCTGACTCAAGGATGGACCCAGGAATCATAGAATCATAGAATCGCATGGTTGGATGGGACCTATAAGATCATCTAGTCCAACCGTCTTCCCACTACCATTGCTGCCACAGATACTAAACCATATCTTGTAGCTCCTTGTTTCCAATCCTGTCTTTGGCCTCATCTCCTTTTGGTCCTAACAGGAGGTTCGTTGCTCGCTGTATCTAGGGCTGTCAGGGGACTCAGTGGACCAGCCCTCAGGCTCTTCTCACAGTGTTTAGCTCCTGGAGGATTGCTTCCCAGCAGTGCAGGCTCTGCTGGTTCTGGGGTCACCTTTCCCTCCCAGCTTGTCATCAGGCAGTAGCTGGCCCTTGCTGCTCCCTAACAAAATCATTATATTATAAATTGTGTAGTTCTTGTTGATTCTGTAGGGGTTATAAGTCTGCATCTTTAGTGTCTTGTCACACTGCCTAGCAGAATAAGGTTTCTGATGGCTAAACCATCTGGCCTTTATTCTATATTTTAGCTAGTTAAAAAATGGTGAGGGAGATAGATCTCAGCACCTTCCAGATTGTACCCTCAGATCCATATGAATCCAGGAGCCATCTGCCCTAGTCCAGCATATAGGATAAAGGGATAAAAGACTCTGCATTATGTACTAACAATCCTTTTACATCTTCATGCATGATGTTCTTCAAAAACTCTATTACATTTATAATTTACTGTCAGAGAAGATTTCTGATTTCTTTGTCTGTCCACATAAGTACCCAAAATCTTCACAAGTACTGGATATCTGAGAGAATTTTCCCTGGACTGAAATAGAATCTTGAGAGATTCTTACTATAAGAGAACTATGTATATGGCCAATAATAGCTGTTGAGGTGGTGAATGAGCATAGTTAGCACCCACACCCTCTCAGCTATTTGACTTTCAAAGATGGCACATCTAGTCCCCTTCTCCAACAAGGCTGAGCCGATCAGGATTTTCAGGTGATCCAAATCTATGTAGAAACTGGATGTATCAGATCTCTGAGACAACAACAATGGCTAATGACAGAGTGCCTTGCCAACAAGTACAAAATACATGTGTGACTTTGCCCTTAGTATGTCTCTTGGCAAATACCATATACACATCAGAAGCTGAATTTAGAAGTGGCTGGTTTGTTTCAAAATTCATAGTCCTGCCCCCGGGTGGAGAATGTAAGATGCCATCCAGTTGCCTCTCACACACTCTACCACAAATCAGACCATCTGTGATATTTCCTGTATGATATCTGTTATCTCTTGATTTCCATGTATGTCTATGTTCACACAAAATCTGCTTCCTTCCAGGAATCACTATAAAGCTAGTGAACCAGTATCTTTTGTGTGAGGTGGGCTATGTTGTTTTCTCCAAACAGTTGCCTGAGTGCCCAAAGGAACAATATCCAGCCCTTATTTCAAAACCAAAGTGGCTTGTTGCCTCCTTAGTGGAACTCAGTATTGGTTTAAGCTGGATATTGTTGTTATATGTAGCATGGCTAATTAATTGAAAGGACTTTTGTAGAGAGCTGTGTGTAGAGATGCTTTTCTTGATGTTGACTGGATTTACTCTTTGATTCAAGCAGCTTAAGTCTGCTTTCCCAAAGGATGTGTGATTTTAGAGCATTCCAGCATGGTCCAGACAGTGCCCTCTCTGTTAAACCTTCAGGACATTTAATAGATGACTGAGAGGCAGTGAAGCATAGAAACTAGCTCAGAAGTCTGTTCTCATTATAACTGTGAGGGATAAGAATAAACTTTTTCAATTCTGGGCAAATTAAGGATTTTTGGAGATGAAAAAAAATATGGGTTTTAAGACAATGGTCTTGTCCTGACTGGCTTCTCTGAAGAAACTATCTTTGTTCTCTGCTTTAGTTTACTCTTATATAATCTCATATATACAAAAAAATCCAAGAAACCCATCCCAAAATAGTCTAATTTATGTCTCTAGGTGAGACATAAATTCCTCGAAGCAGCTGTCTGGCCCCTAGGTGGAGCCCCAAAATGAAGATGCTACAGAGCAGGCATGGTGAGAGTCTTGGGAGTCAAGACAAGGGCTCATTTGCTCAATGAAACAGGCCAAGCTTGCAGAAGCAAATACAGTTGTTTTCTGGCAGTATTGGCTACCATATAAAGGTACAAACTGATTTTGGAAGAGCATCGGCAAAGTTTGTGAACCCAGAAGTTCCAGCCTGATTCCCTCCTGCATTGTATATGTAATGAGGTTTATGGGAAGTAGTGCATGGTGCAGGGATGGGGCAAGTGCTAGAGTTGCCTTCCTTGCCAGGCGGCCTCAAAGGCCATGTTGAATGCCGAAGGATAATCCTGTATTGCAGAAGACTGCAGTCACAGCCCTCTGAAAATACACTCAGGACCCCCAACATGAACATGAATACAGCACTACCAGAGGCTCCACTACTGCCTCTGGTGGAACAGTTTGTACATCAACCTTTGTCTCTGTGTTAGTGACACATTGTCTACAAATTCCCTAGATCATGCTGTGGTGTAGATATAGTTATTATAAAATATTAAAGAAATAATTATTAAAATATTTAGTCTTTTAGAGATTTAGTTTGTTCCAGTAATGTATACACCGATGTTTTCCAATATTTTCCACATGTAATTCTTTCTTGTAAGAAGGTATCTTTCCAAACAAAATTTAATTATTTCATGAAAAAGAAATCTTAAAACTGTTATTTTCTTCTAAATCTTCTAAGGTCTTCTCAGGTTTTTTCTTTTTAGCCCTTAAACATATAAAGGTACACCACTGCTCAGTAGCATCTTGCTGAAGATCACCAATGTTGCAATAAGCATTTCCCAAAGGAGAAGCTGTCATGTCAACGAGTAACATATTTCTTTTACTTGTTAAACAAAGCAGGTTCACTGACGTATTTTTGGCTGCCATTTTTTTCCCTTGGAAGTAATCTGCTCTGAAGAACATCCTTTATGTCTGATACATAAAAATCAAGGAGCCTTCTGTCTTCCCCACTACCAGTCAAAAAGTGCATAACAATAGAAGTCAAATCAATGAATGAGACTCATTTAAATCTGTATATTTTCACTTGAAACAAGAGGTTTTTTTATCCTAGATTCTGCTAAGGCTAGTTAGAAAGAAACCTACTGTAATGAAACTCTGTATAGCAGTAACATGTTCTTCTTTGCTAACACCATTATTTGAATAAATTTAACATAATCTAGGTTACATAAGAGTTTTGAAATCTATTTAAAATAAATATTTCTTCAAGGTGTGGTTTCATGTTGAATCTAGTTCTGCTGTGATTAAAAGAAAACTCGGTGTACATACAGTAGGAAAATTAAACCTTATTGAAAGTAAAATGGACTTTCTTGTTATGCTTCTGGAGCTCTTTAATTTCATTCACTGAAGCATGGACAGAAAATAATTGGCAGTATTTAAAGCCTGAAGTGTTTTATTCATCATCACCTTTGCATTTCTAATTTTCACTGAATCTGGTGTTGTGATGTTTTAGTGATGGCAGCTAATGATAACTATTTTAATCTTATTGGCCATGTTTACTTTTTGATCCTACAGTGTGCTTAACATATCTTTGGTTTTTGTGAATTGCTTTGCTGTATATACAAAGCTTGTTGAGAAAAGGTACAAACTTACACTTTTACGCTTACTAACTATCATCATCTCACAAAGGGAGTGCACTTTGCCAGTCTAACGAGTCACAACAGATCTAACAGTGGATGACACGACGAACTTCAGCTTGTGCAATCAGGATGATAACTGCTGCATTCAAAATTTTATATTCTGGAGGTCTTCTGGAAAATAATGCACAATCAATATTGCATATTTCTATAGCATAATTGCCATAACGTTACAAAGCCTGTCTTATTTGTCTTACGGTTCGCTTTCTAGATACTTGCATTTGAACTTTACAAGAGCAATATATATATAAATTCAGTGAAATAATCATGTCTTTCATATGATTTAGAAAATTAATCACTAATAAATTTGTTATTTTTATGCTAGTACTTTTAAAAGATGCAGTAGTTAAAAGAAAGGTAGAAGAGCATAATGTCAAATTTTATATTGAAATCAAGTATAATTATTATTTCAAAGGTGAATAAAAATGTTATGTACATTATTAAATTTTAGAATTAAAATGTAAAATTCACAAATTACAGACTAAGATAGTTATTTCTTAAGTGCTGCCATGTAATTAGTAGTATGGTATATATGCCTTATGTTGTTAAACAGAAATTCAAAGGGTTGACAAGGTCTAGAGGCTGAAAGAAACAGAAATATCTTTTTCTGGCAAAGGCAGCTCTTGAACGTATAGACTGTTAGTCTTCCAGCAGAACTCTGCACTGTGGTTTGTTTTAATAAAATATTCCCATCTGGTGAAATATTGCTTTTCTGAGAGGAGATTTTATTACATTAAATAACATTTAAATACTTTCTCTATGGAAAGGTAAAAGAGGAATCAAACAGGCAGCAAAAAATCCTCCCTCTCTCTCAAGTCATCTCTCCCTCTTTCTGTCTTCTCCCCTCATTCCTTTTCTCTTTTCAGGGGAAAAAAAAAAACCTCTCCAAAATCACAGCTTAAAAATAATTATTAACTGTCACTTATAACAGCCAGTTCTGACACTACTGAACGCTATTGACTCTCCTAGCAGAAGACATCTTCCAGTGATCCAGATAGCAATGACTTCATAGAAATTCCCTCTTGCTTCTTTAAACAGTACAATAAATTTAACCATTTCTTACCTGAAGAATTAGTTAGATTATTGTTGTGATGCATCAGATACAGACCTTTCAAAAAGCATGAGCCAGGAGTACATCTTGTGAAACTTTCAAGTATTTCATAGGACCTTGTTACATGCACAGAGTTTTGAAAAATTGGGTAGAAGGCTTACCTATAAATTTGTAATATATCCAGAACTTAGAATGTGTCTAAGAACTTAATGTTCTAATTCAAACTAAACTAAAGAAAATACCACATTAACTTTGATAAAGGCAAAAAATATAAGCTGCAGCAGATTTTCAGGACTGGTTTGTTGCAGACTGTGGCATCTTTTCTATCTGAATAAGACTGAAGAACATACAATTGTGTAGTGGACTCAGGTCCACGCCAGGAAAGACTGTAGGTACCTAAAAGCAGGATTTAGTTGAACATTAAATGCCAAAGTCGCAAAAAGGCCTACTCATCTGCTGCCTGAATCCAACAAGCAAAATTTAAGTCTTCTTGTCTGACTTGAAACTTTGTCATACGACTATATGGTTCAAATTAGCCCTCACAGTGTGGTCTGATATTTTTATACTTTGAGATGCCATCTTCCTAAATTGAGAGCCTATATTCTATTTACAGCCAATGGAAGTGAGTCATTTGCTTTTGAAAGCCTTCAGAGAGTGATCATCTCTACCTGAATTCAGATCTGTAGGATCTTGCTTGCTGGGTTTTTCAATGGCTTACTTTTCTCTATACGATATATTGGCATCCATCTCTCCTCATTTTACATGTTGAAGCTTTATCACTACACAGCAAGGAATGCATTGTTTGTAGGTTTTCAGTCTTTTGTAGTTACTTTTTAGTTCAGTTATTGTCCTGAGTCCTTACTAGCAAAAAAACTGCGAACGAGGAATCTGGGGCTCTAGCCCTTACTTCAGGATTTCTGTCAATTTTTATCCAAACTTTTTTTTGCATCCAATCTCTTTTCATACAAAGATATACAGGATGAACTCTTCAAGCTGTGAAAGTAAGCCACTCACTTCCAGATGGGGTACTGGCTTCAGAGTTGTTGCAGAAAATACGGGCATTAATTTTCTGGCTAATTCTGTGTACTGCTCACAGGGAGTAGGGACTTCTGGGTTCCTGTGTTGAGGAATGCTGATGAATTTTACATGAAATAGTAGCTGTATAATGTAGATATGATTTTTCTGGAGGAAAGGATGGAAGCCAGAATCCCTTCAGCTAGCTGGCTTGCTCCAGTGGTTACTGGCATACAAAACCATGCATCTTCAGATCCATTCTGAGCAGCAGTACAGTTTTATCTGGAAGCAATAAAAAATACTTCTGACTAGTTCAGAACTAGAACTAGAGTTATTAAGTACATCATTAGGCTCCTAGAGAAACAGTTTTTCTACAAGAAAGATTATGTTCTCTACAGGAGATTTTGGCATCTAATTTAGTTACTTAAGTAGAAAGGATATCCTTTTGGAGTGACCCATATCTACCTATTCTTATCACATGACATTGCAGGGATCCTAGTCTATGAGAATGTTTTGGACTTTAGTGGAGACCTATACCAGTTTGCAGTAAGTTATGGTATCATTAGCCTTTCCCAGATGGTTAACTTACTGCACTCTTTTCTGTCATCTTCAGATTTGAGACATTTAACTTTCCCTGTGCAGTGCATAAGAAACTTAGATGCCTAATGTGGTTGAATTTTGCCTTATAGATCAGACACCCAAAACCAGGACCTGCAAAGCTAAGAAATCGGTACCTATGTCTCTACTGTATGTGTCTCAGCAGCTAAGTATTCTAAAATAGAATAGTTTTGAAAAAATCACATTTGTAAAGAAAAATATATTGCCACTTAATAGTTTACAATTTTCTTATTACAAACATATTGGAAAATGCTCTAGATAAATACGAAGGAACTAAAAGCTAGTTCTAAAAAACATTAAAGTAACAAATGCAATTCAAGCTCACTTATGCTGTTTAGGTGACTTAATGTTTTACCTAAAAATTCCTTAGGACATTCTGCATCCTTATGCCTATAGAAATGTTTAGGTGTTGTGAATGACTCAGTAAACTTACAGCACTAAAAGACTGTTCCTGCATTAGCAAGTACTTAGGTGCAATAGGGGCAGATCACTAGACAGAAGTGGCTGATGCTGAGAGTCCTGCACCCCTGTATTGTGTAGTTGGGGGCCATGCTTCTGGTTAGATTTAGTCTGTCTTCTAGACAAAAAGTTTCCACTAAATATGACACAAAGGAAAAAAGTGTTATGTGCACACTGGATGAGTGAGCAGTGGTGTAGCTAACAGGCTGGTTTTTAACCTGATTCCCCCTTGAAGCACTGGGAATATCTAGTTCACATACATCAAAATGCTCAGAGATCCAAACCTGCACGTGGTAAGTGGAGACAATTACAGACTCACAGAAAAATCACACTATTTCTCTGACCCAATTTGCTAATACAGCCAGTGACATAAAACACAGCTGGGCAGCGTCAGATTCCTCACTAAATCCTGTTGCATTTGCTTTTAAATCTTGGGAATGGTGGTACATTGGAGAAAAGTGAAACACAGAGTCACAAAATACCTAGAAAGTTACTGGGAAAAAGTTCTTTATAGAGAAATCTGTTCACATTCTGAAAAGTCAGATAAGCTTTACCTTTGCTTGTGGATTGTATACCACCCACACAGATTATTGGTTTATCTTGTATTTGTTACAAATTTTTCATAGAAGAGCTATATAGTATAACTACTCACAGATATGTCAACATCCATAATGTTTCATTCCAAGGCATCTCATATTATTATAGTCTTTGACTGAAAAGATTGTGTTATTTTGATTTGAAAACTATATATGCTTTTTTTTTTTAATTTACTCAAAGTTTATTTTCAGTAGAGATAAGATATCAGAGTTCACTTGTAAAAGTACTAATGTCTAATTGTTCTTAATATACCTCTCACTGAAATCAGTACTGGTTATCAAGCAACAGCAGGTGCTTTTACTCTAAGTCCATGTAAATAATAAAACAGCAATATTCTAAAAGATAGCACACGAAGATTACAAGGAAAAAAAAAAGATCATAATAATAACTTGCCTGGAAATTAATTATGAATTGAAATTCAGTGGCTCAGCCACCTACACAAAATAGTGTAAAGGACTTAATAATCAAAAGGTTAGAAAGAGAAGAGCCAAAGAGAGAGCATTAACATTTAACAAAGCTGCAAAACAAGCTAAATGAAGAGATCATTATCAATTGTGAAAATTACAGCCTTCCTGCAGATTATGCGTAAAGGTATAGAGGAATGATTGATACTAGAAACTTGGAAAGATTAGATAAACCTTAGTGTATTGCTTTATTGGCAGACAAAAACT
Source organism: Tetrax tetrax (assembly GCA_009806455.1). Lineage (NCBI taxonomy): Eukaryota > Metazoa > Chordata > Aves > Otidiformes > Otididae > Tetrax > Tetrax tetrax. The sequence goes on from WHYT01016250.1 coordinate 276,718, forward strand.
ATTCAGTTTTGGTGGTAAAGCATGTTCTAATAAAAAAAAAAACAAACAGTAGGGCCAGCACTATTAAGAGTGTGTTTTACAGTAAACAACTAGGAACCTTTCCAAACCACTGCCTACAGTAGGACCCCCCAACTGAATATATGAATAAAATACCTTAGTCAGACACTTCACTTTCAGAGTTAGAAGAAATGTGGAATCTTTCACATACTACTAAAGTGTGCTGAGTGTAGGCTGGGGTTCTCGATTCACATCACAATTAAAGAAACTTCTTCAATACTGTTTCTTTGCAAAACCACTCACTTTTCTCCTTCTACTTCCTGGAGTACAGTCATGGGAGTTATTTGGAACAGATGAAGGGACTAATGGGATAAAGTGGGTAAGTTATCTTGATTGTAAAATAGAGCAGGATTTTAGCAATACAGTAAAGAAATATTTGTGATTTTCTATTTATTGAGAGAGAATATTGCACCATTATGTAAAATGGATGTCTCAGAATGAGTAATGATACTGAGTACACTGACAAATTAAGGCCATATAAGTGATTTGAATTTCTTGAAGAACAAGCAATTAAGGAATCTATAGACTGGTTGATATTTACTGCTGCTCCTTTTATATCTTGCAAAGAAGTATGCTAATAAAAACAACACAGTGGTCTCTGCAGACTTATCAAAATGCTAAAAGTTTTTTTTTTAGTGTTTGTGATGTGGCTTTTCAGTGCATGCATCAAAACAAAATAAAGTCAGTATACCAGAAGAAATTTAAGTAAGTAGTGGTAAGTGCTCTTCTGGTGCTACTGTCTTCTTGGGTGGTTTTTCAAAATATTCTATGATTCCAAAAACTGTGAAGACCTGTATTTTAAGATTTATTAAACACCTCTAAACTAACAATAGCTAAGTAACTGGTTCAGAAGGAATAAGGTAGACATTCTGGAAAAAGACTTACAGGGTTCTTGGGGTTTATTATTTCAATTCATATCAAATTGCTGCACAGGATAAAAGAAGACAAAGGATGTATGAACAGGAAAACAGACTTCTGTAACCAATCTAAAATAAACTTTCCCTTCGGTTTAGCACTGGAAAGACCTTAGCTGATGCATGGTATCCAGTTTTGGACACAATACCTCAAACTCAATATGTGATAACTGGAGGGAAGCCAGTTTAACAAAAAAAAATAGATTGATCTGAAAAAAACAGAAAAGTTTTGCTTGGTGGCATTTAATGTCCACTTACCATACTTAATATTGTAATTTAATTTGGAATTCACGGTTTGGGGTTTTTTTTCGTGCTTTTTGCAAACTAGATTTGAATACTAATGCTTTACATTTATTTAGCACTTTATTTTCATTTGGGCTAGATTTTTTTTAACTATGGTGATACATGTTGGACACTACCAGTACATATTTAAAGATCTTTGGTACAAATGAGAGGTCAAATTATTCCATATTAATAGCATATTTGTTGTTCAGAAATGTATCAGATATTAACCATGATATTTATAAGTAACACCTAAAATATTTTACTGGAAATATTACTTTATTTCAATATTAGTATTTTTAAAATCTAATTACCCAAGTATTCCTCTGAGCATGAGCTTATGAGCTTTTCTGTATACCTCTCTTGACAAGGCAGCTGACAGATTTCTTTTTTCAGCTTGTTGTAGTGGCTTAGGTTAATAGATTGACCAAACTTGTCAGACTGATACGATAGTCAACATGGCATTTTCAGCTGCTATTTTTTCTGCTAAATTTCCAGTGTTACAAGAATAATGTTTACTCAAAAAGCATGCGTTTACTATGCAAATACTCCATAATACCAATATCATTAGCCTAAAATAGAGGAGTTGGTACCTGTCAGAATGGTAGGATGATCAGAGGTGTTCAGGAAGGATGAATTGAGGAAATGGCCCTAAAATGATCACTATAATTCAAGCAGAAGAAACTGTTTCTGGCAGCTTGTGGCATTAGCAGCTAACCATACAACACATAGCTTAAAGTCAGAATTGAGTAGCACTGTATAGTTCTGTGTAATATAGTGTAGTAAGTCATATTATTTTCCTAAGTGCAAATGCTGGTCCAATATTTTCCCATAATTTATTTCTAATATTCAATGAGGAGTTTTGCTTGTAACTCCAGACTGCTGTGTCTCAACCTTTCCCTGGGCACTTCAGAGAATAGCATTTCTCTGTCTTCTGTCTGATTAGATCATAAAACAGTGCTTTAGGTCATCTTATTGCTGCCTTTTCTGTCACAAGGGTCATGTCCTTACACTCGCAGGCATCTTAATGGCCTTTTGCTGGAGCTGCTCATTTGAATTTGTCAATATTCCTCTTTTTTTTTGGCAAAATTATTTTTATTAGTCTCTGGATATATTATTCTTCTCAAGTAATTTTATCTGTGTAAAATTAGGCAAGAGATCAGGCCAGCTTCCTTCAGAAACAATGAAAGAAGAACGCTATCTGAAGAGATGTCTGTCTTGCAATCTATTCCTTTTTTATTGCAGCCCTCAATACTATCTCATTATATCTAGATTTTATTAACTATTCTACTCCTCCTGTTTGTCAACATTTTTCCTAATTTTGTTTCACTATCATACTCCTGCTATTTTGTTCAGCTATAAATAAAAATTCCTGATAAGACTAGTCCAAAATCCTGGATTCGAACACAGTGCAAGCAGTTTCCCTTCTGTCTGACACTTCTCTTTCATGTAGTCAGATCATTAGGGAATTTAGATTTGCTGATTTCCAAATTTTGTCAGTGTATTATCTGCTGTGGATCTTTAAATTCCCTCTCAATCACCACACAGTTAATGCAAATATAAGATGCTGTGATTTGTGAAATTATATGTATTATTCTGTTCAATCATAACTGAATTTGTCTCCTAGATAAAGAATATGATTAGAATTACTCTGGAGTCTTCCATTGAGAGGTCTTTTAATGGAAAAGGTACTATTTTATCAGCATTTTATAAGCTTAGTTCAGTAAAACATAGAATAGGAAATAGCTCACAACTTCAAGATTGTTTTTTTTTTTTCTTAAGATAAAAAAGACACTACTATTGCAACTGCTACCACCTATATCAGAATAGGTAATTTTTCAGGAATTACCTCCTGAGCTGTAGAAAAGTTAAATCTATCCAGTTTTTATTCATTATTCCTCAAAGTCTCAAAATCCCCAGCCACAGAAGTAAGAACACATCCCACAAATTCGTGTTATTGTCAAGAAGTAAAAAAAGATTTAAAAAAAATATACGGGCATTTTCACAGAATAGAAAAAAAAAAGGAAAACATTTCCTAAGTACACATATCCAGAAAGAAATCGTATTCTCTCTGTCTGTTACCAAAGGGTCAAGAAGGAGGAGCCAAAAATGAAATGTAGCCATAAATAACACATTAACATTGCTTTAGATATCTTAAAGCGAGTAATTGTTCCATGAGAACCCGCATTCTCACCCTAGTTGTTCTTATTTTTAATATGGTATTTTGTAAAACATCAACAAAACCAAAACCACTCACAGAATAGATACTGACATGGGAGGAAAAGTGGCTTATTTTGATAGGTGAAGTTTCATCATTAAATCATACATCCTAGACACAGATAACATAAAAGCTTTTAATACTACCAGACATATGGAAATTAAAAGATGAAAGCACTCTCATTCTGCAGTATTGAATAACACTGTTCCATCAACAAATCAATAAAAGGTAGGTTTTGTGTTTGGCCAGCAGGTAACAATAAAACTGCAGCTACAGATCTGTAGCAGATAAGGCTGGAACAGTTTCTTGAGCTTATTTAGTCCATCTACCGCTTTCATACCATGATCAAATGCAGGTTTGAAAGGAAAAGAGAGTGAATAATGACAGATTGCAAGCACTAGAGTCTGCTAGTAAGGAAATGTAATAACATGCCACTCTCTAACCCCCCTCCTTGCCCTCAGGCATTTAAATAAGTGATAGCTAACCAAAGAGAAAAACTTGAGCCGTTTTTCTTATATCATCTTCCCCTGTTCTCTTGGAGGGTGGGGGGAGCAAGATAGAGACTGCATAGTCTGGTCCCGATCGGGGCTGAACTACGACACATGGCTTCTTTCTTCCTCATCTCTTTTGAACAATCAGTCTTCGCTCTCATCTTCTGCTGTTCAGTTGCATAGGTAGCTCTCCTGAAGCTCATTATTATTTTGGTCTCTGATTCTTTTACATTTTGTATTTGTTCTGTCATCCATCTGAAAAATATTTATTCCTTCTTAGCTGTTTTGTAGTTCTCTTACACATTCCCTACCCATTACTTGGAGAGGTAGGTAATCCCCATATTAACACATTGTCAGGGGAATAGCTAAGTACTACTGTATCCCATGGCATGACTATTCCACAGGCATGGAACCTTCCATGGTAGTTTGTTCTTAAAACCTTTCCCTGGCCACAAAGGTTATCAGAGGTTGGGAAGCTATTTCCCCAAAGTCATCTTATTCCATATTAAAATAACAACAATTTGAACAAGTGGTCACTTTCATGAGAAAAAGGTGAGCTTTACCAACCATTATACATAAATAGAACTCTTCAAATTTATGAGAAAAATTGACAATAGGAGCCAGGTTCTGAGTGGGTTAAGATGGAAACATAAAACTAAAAAGATCTGCAATAGCAATTTCTTCAGTATTGACTTCCTCCATATCAAACAATGTTATGTCTGCCCCCTCCTTCTCTTCTTTTAAGTACTTACGGGGAGCCTATAGGTTGACTGTAGAAATGGACGTCAGAACCCTGCAGGCCACCTGAGTGTGCAGGTGGTATCAAATACTATGTTAAAGGTAAACAAAACTAAAACCGTTACCTGTGTTCAGATACTCAAGATCCTGCATCATCTGGATGCACGTGTGTAACTACGGGCAGCTTCAGGAAGCTCTCACAAGACCACCTGCAGGAGAAAGTGAGATGCAATAGCGAAACAGATAATGCAGAACATCATTGCTTTCCTTCAGAATTCTTACATATTTAATGGCAGAATTTACCTAATGTTCACCTTGTTTCAAGTAACTAGTCAACAACCATTGCTTGGGCCTAATGTATAAATATTAAAATACAATTTTAAGAGAAAGTTTAATGAAATTAGAAGTACGAGCAAAAAGACTTCACATACATTTTTTCTTTGAAGAAGCACTTTGAATGAGCACATTTTAAACTAGCAAAATATGACTCACCTAAATACAGTTTTTAGAGCAAGTCATCCATAAGAAACGATTTGTTCCAACCTGAAGATGATATTACTATAGATGATTTCAATGATGATCATAAGCCCTGAAAGAATATATTATATATGTAAGGATTAAAGGACAAGAGAACAAGATTTTTTGATAGGAGGAGCTCAAGCATCAAATTATGCATCCTATGGCAAACCTCTATGGAGGTGACTTAAAATATAAGCACAGAAAATACTTAGAAAGAAAGATGAAATATCTCTCAATTAAGACATTTCTAAACTTACTTTTGCAATTTGATATTTCAGGCTGAAGCAAACAAAATTTGTTCACTGCTAAACTCAAGAGGAGATTGTTCAGTGTCATTCCTTCTGAATTTCTTGAACATCTGTTGATCAGAGTCCACATTGATAAGGTGACACCATAAAGAGAGCAATTTGAGGGTAACCATTAAAATCCATATGCAAACTAGCAACTTGAGGTAGATCACAATGAGAATTCGGTAAACTACACCATATACTGCAACAAGATATGTATGAGGCAAGAATATTCTGAAAAATAATGATAAGTTGACATTTCAACAGAATGATTTTTGCTCTAAAAAGTCAATTAAAAGAATTCTCATTATAAAAATCGATGTACTCTGAGATTTATTAATTGCTATACCAGAGAAATAAAATGGCTAGTGAATGCCAGTCTGGCAAAATAAAGATATTAAAAATGTGGTAGTTAAATATTTGTTAGCACAAGTAAGAATATCAGCAATGATACAAAATCAAGCACTTCAGCATACACTAACAACCAGTGCCAATTTTCATAGGTGCATACTAAGTGTGCAGCTTTCTTAAGGATTCTGGAATTGTGCCATGATATATGATCCTTATTACAGGATAAGAAAGAAATTGCACCACTGTTTTGCTCTTCAGTCCCATCTATCTGCGCTGCCAATGGATGCACTGGTGAAAATCCATGTCTCACTGTCTTGATTGCCTGTGTCAGATATTCTTGTATGCGCTGTGTCTCTCCCTTTCATTTTACAGCATGCTCTTGCTCTACATAGGAATATTTATATTGAACCACTGAACTACACAGACAACTTTTTTGAATATTGCAAAATATGTACAAAGGAGATGACAAGTGATATAATGAAGAAAAATATGAATATATGATACTTAATGCAATACACTATAGAGCTAGCCCAAAGTACTCACGTAATTCTCAAACATTTCTAGAATTAGCCGTTATTTCATATTAGTAGCAGTCGGCACTTCTTGTAAGTGCTATTTAAAACTATCAAAATTTGCAAAAGACTTTTCTAAAAGTTAAATTTAGATAAAATTAACTTTATGACCCACTGAAATACCCACTAGATTTCTTTTTTATAAAGGACAAACAAGTCAGGTAGTAATTTTCCAGGAGATATTGAAGAACTAAGTGATGTATGCTGTACTAAACTTCAAGTATGATGGGTAGAAATAACAGACAGACTTCAAAGGTTTGCATAGAAAAAAAGAATGCTCTTGGGTGTAAAACACAGCAGTAGAAAGTTAATACAGTGAGCTTTGTGCAGATAGTCTAAAACTGTCAAAGCCTGACCCCTTTAAAATAGAGTTGTCAGAACAATTAACTTCAGAAAAAAAAAAAAAAAAAAAAAAAAAAAAAAAAAAAAAAAGTCATAATGAGGTGATAGCAAAGGAAAATCCTTTCCTCCATTCTGAAACAGGATACATTATTTTATCAAGAGAAAAGAGTCCTACAGGCATATTATAGTACGTATAACAGAATAACACTATGAGGAGATTCTTTAAGCTGAAAATGTACATAGTTTGGAAAGCCACAGAAGATGAAGGAAAGATCTCATTCAATTGCTCCAAAACCTTTTGGTTTTGGAACTACTTTGGAACTTCCTTAAGTACAACATTTTTTGCCTAACACCTCTAACAAACACTTCCAGTCAAATTCTAAATGATCTAGAGATGCCTTACATTTGATTTGCCAAAATGAATTGCTTTAAATGAGACAAGAGCACATTATTTCAACTTTATTTTGATTTGAAGTACTTAAATACACCCATCCTATTCCCCTAACTCTGGATCTCTCTACAATTTGCAATGTAGTTGAATTCAAAAAGAATATTTTTAGTTTGTAATTTTATCCTTATTTTGCAACTGGGAAACTAAGACATGGAAAAATTAAGCCATGTAACTTCTAATATTCTGGACCTCGTTGATTTACTGAGAACATAGATTTAAGTAAACAAAATTAAGCATAAATATAGCAAAACCTACAAAAGTCAGCTTTAAAGCTTGGCTTATGAAATGAGAGATGTAGAAAAAAAATGTGGTTTTTTTTTATAATTAGGTTGTTTTTCAACTTTGCATCACTTTTTCTTTCTCTTAAAAAAAAAAAAAATCTGTTCAACATGTAGAAAAAATGCCATTTAGGAAGAGCAGTTGAAAAACAATGACTCAAAAATACTAACATGGAATATTTTACTCTTCAGAAACAAGTAAATCTTTAATTAGCTGACCTAATATATTCCACTAATCCAAAAGTGTATAGCTCTCAATAAAAAGTATCAAGAACAGTCAGATCCCAGATCACTAATAGGAATGACTTCAATCATTAGTATGTTAATATGTATTTTGAATTGAGTAATATAAAAAAGCCAGACAGTCTAGCCTGAGCAAAACAGATAATGGAAATTCACAAAGCCATGTAAGTATTCAGAATTTTACTGTGTACCATTGGCCACATTTGAAGCTTCACACATTCCCAAAATAAAGTTCTAGGCACAAATCTTTAGTCTTCCTTATGGAAGGAACATTGAGCACTATAGAAACTGTTTTAAATACGCTCATGTTTGGACAGCATCGTATTTTTTTAGATACCTCCATATGTCTGCAAAGGACAAACATGCTATTTGTACTAAAATCGGATCTATTCAAATATTTGCTAGCATGTTTTTTTTTGCCTCAAGGCCTTTGCTTAAAGTGGTGCCACCAAAAAGGCTAGAGTAAGATTTTTTTTTCAGCTGGCAATACTACTCTAACCCAATTTGTAAAAACATTAAAAGAAACATTCAGAAATTGATTTATTCCCCCCCTCAGGCAATGTTTGTGCGTTGCAGGGCTTCTAAGCCACACGTTGTTGTTCCATTTCCATTTACACTGGCTTTGTTTCACTGGTTTCTGTGGAGGTGCTCTGATACTGTAATAAAAGGTGAGCCTGTAAAACCTAGGGAGGTGGAAATGTGGATGATTTTTCAGTTATTAGCAGCTGACCTGTGAAGAGAAAAAGAGTGCTCTTCACAGACTTTTTCTTTTCTAAATTCCATTTAGTAGAGGCATAAAATACCATTTGTGTTGCTATGATAGGGTTTTGAGGGTTTGGGTGTTATGGTTTGTGGTTTGTTTTTTTTTTTCAGATTAAGAGTTCTATACATTTTTCATGTCCAAATGACTCACAAGTGGGAGCATGAATATCTACAGCATTATGGATGATTTATAATGGATTAATAAAACAAAGTTTTAAATAAAATTAATCCTCATTTATTCTGAAGTTGAATCAACTGTTCGTTGCTGTAATGTTCCCAACCTCAGGTAGATCTCTTTCTAAAGCCTTCTGACAGAGGAATTGCAAGCTAGCTTCACAACTGAAGCTGTCTAAAATAACAGATCATGATATACACTATTGTGGATTAATGCAACATACCTACCAAAAAAATGATTGAACGTAATGTGACATCCATAGGTGAGAGTAAAGAGACAAAACTCACATAATGAAGCTTAAACTGACTAATGCAAAAGTTCTAAGATTATGTCTTAACTGTTTAACAAGGTACATACCAGTACACCTGAGTGGTGCCTTCGGTTTAAATATCTGTGTACTGTTAGAAGGCAGAAGTGTAGTCTGCTAACCTGGAATATATGATCTTACTTAAAGTTTCAGTTGTTTTTTTCTCAAGCACAAAGATTCATTAGCTTTATAGGAACTGAAACAACTTATTTCTTTTAAAGGTAAAACACTGTTTTTTCCCCCGGCAATGATGGCTTATGGTACTACTTTATTTTTGGCACTCTTTACAGCACTACTTTATTTTTGTCCAGTTTTCTAAAGTATTAGCTGATGTTTTCTTTCAATGTCATTTAGCACAGAGGCATAGGAAACCATTTCTGTGGCTGCATTTTGTGTACAATGGGCAGAAATTGTAAAAAGATACATTGTATAACGATAAAGTCTGCCAGGAAGAGAAGGCACTCCTGCATAGCCATAGAGCAGTGTCATGGCCTACCAGTTCATTTAGTCAGCAGCTGCTAGTCTTAGTGACTGTCACACGTTTCAGAAATAAAGTGGCTTTTTTTTGTTGTAGCTTGTGCTACGTGGGAGCCTGGGACTGTGGGGAAGCACTGCGATTTCCCATTACACAAGTGCCTTTTTCCTCAGCATGAGTAACGAACCCCACTAGGCCCGGCCAGCAGCAGCAAGCGCTCTGGGAGTTGCCCTCTCTCAGATCTGCCCTGCCATCCCACCGTGCTGGAGCCAGCCGAGCCCACTGGCTGCCCAGACCTGCCAGGCTTTGCCAGCAGCTGCAGCCCTTAGGAAGCCCTGAGCCCCACCGCTTTCCCGGGACCTGCCTCTGCTTTCGTCCCCTTCATAGCCACATATTGGTTTGGCGTTGGCCAGCTCATCTCATGTTTTCCTGCTCCCTTACTGATGCCCAGTAACTGCAGTTACAGGCTACAGCTTCGCAGCATCACATCCTGCGGCAGATGTGAACCTTCCTACCATGGCGATTTCGTGGCAGCTAGAGAAACCAGGTGCTTTTTCTGAAGCCTAAATATGTCAAAATCATTAAGCTTGCAGGTTTTTTTCTGCTTAGTGACTGAACACGGTGAGTTCTGTTTGTAACAGGCTTTCTTTTTGCTTTGATTGCTTTCATCCTTCCCTTAATAGTAAAATAATAATTTTATCATTTCTGCAATTAATTCCTAGTTAAGCTAAAGTCATAGGAAACATCAGGAACTTTTTACATGACCATACCATGGAAAAAATGTACATGTACTTAGCTGTGTGAAAGGCTTAAATTAAAAATGCATTTTTTGCCTATTCAGAACCGATTTTTAATTTGAGATGATAAAACTTAAATTGCAAAAGAAAGAGAACCCAGGTAAGAGATGAGCCTTTTGTGTACTGTTTGTACTAGTGCCCCTCTAATGAGATGCACACACCTTACCTGCCTCTAGTTAGCAGGATGGAGGAGCACCTGGTGTTAATTAATCAAATGAGGAATCAAGATGCATCTGAGGGGTTTGCAGGAGTTTCCTGGGGTGTAGGGGCAAGAGCTGGTGGAAGACATTTTGTGGCTATCTGGTGGGAGGGCTTTGAAGTTAAGTTTTCTAGGGAGAGATGGAAGTGAGGAGAATTGGGAGAGCAGTGCTGGGGTGCTGCTGTGGGTCTATGTCCTGAGGGAACATGAAGATGGAGGAGCCTGAATATGGAGAAAGCAGCAATGAGGAAGACTTGGCATTGCTGGAGAAAGAAATGTGAGAGCTAAGGGGTTTTAATTAATTTATATAATATATATATTATTTTTTTCCTTAGGAAAGAAAGCTGAATAACACTAATTGATGGGAGGAGGAGGTGTTGGTGTGTGGTTTTTTAATGCTGGAGAGATGGGGAAGTAAGTGGTAAATCCTGTGTGGAGGACTGGGTGTGTTGTCTCAGCTGGGGCTCTGACCATTGCAGTGTTTCTTGTACAGTTTTTTAAGAGAACAGTCAATGTTGCTTTAAGCTTGAGAAAACCCACCAAATTAGAGTCTCTGCATCAAAAACTTGACCTTGAATGATTTGTTCTCTGCGTTCCCTTTTTCTATGATTTAAAGAAAAAAGTTGAGGCTGAGGGTAGCAGAATTAAATATATATATTTAGCCTATCTCCTGTGATAGGGAATCACTTATAAATTATAGATCTTGTGCTTATCTTAGCTCCTCATTCCTTTATGTATGAGGTGGTATCTGAGTCAGGTTTTAAACCTTCATTATCTCTTGGCAACAGAATGGATGTAAATTATTAAGATAAGGCTGCTGTGGTTTCACACGTGGCAGGTAACAGTCTGGTTTACTGGAAGGGATACGCTACCCTCATGGCTTTGTGTACCGTTTGGTGTCTTAACCTGTGGGTAGATTTTCTTATTGCTCATAGCAAGTACAGACAGAAGTTGACCCCCAGGGATAGCATCTTATAATGATGAACAAAACAGGGGAAATCTCTCTATAAATTTTGATAATATGCTTTTCTGGCTCCTGCAGGTTGTATAACGAAGCAGATAAACCTGTGAGAGCATGACTCATAAAAGTGGCTGTGGCCAACATTCTTTGTGATTTTTATTCTATTTTTGGGGGTTTTTTTAAGCTTTTTAATTATCGCTGGTGTTTACAAGAGGATAGTGGCTTACTGCAGTGGACAGCAGTGGTGAAAATTCCCTAAGATCTGGGAAATGATACTGCAAATTTTTTCTTTACACTTGTTTCTTTGTGTTTATACCTTGTTGGTGGCTACTGTTTGCATGACTAAAAACTTGCATAAGAATAGTTATATAATGTTTGGTGTGTGAAATTTCACCATAAAAGTTACAACTTGTTAACCTTAACAAGTATCTCTTTACTAAGTGAGATGCAATTCTATCTCTGAAATAAGTCTTATGGGAGGGGATGAAAATACCAAATAAATCATAAGCTAGAAATGAATCCTATGGAAATATTTGAGTCTTGAGGCTGCCTTTACATGCATCTTTTCTAATTATACAAATAAATACTTATTGGACTGTTCTGAATTGCCAGTCTTTAGTTTGAACTAAAATTTAGCTGTAAGAGAAATTTGAAATAAACCCTTACAACTATTCTGTTAAACATTTTAAAAATGTTGAGAGAAGCTTTATTTTTAAGTAATTGTTGTTTAGAAATATATAACATCTATATTTATATATAAATGTAATTTTTAGAGGACCAGCTGTACTTTTATTTATTTACTCTCAACTTCTCATTCTGAATTCAATGCAAAAATTCTGTGATGGAGTGGACTTCAATTACATGACTGAAGTATTGTATGTGCTCGTATACAACTAAGACCAGTATGTTCTTAACTGCATTGTTCTCAGACAGTTTCAGCTGGCTAGTACCAACCGTTTGGAAAATTAGCACATTGTGACTTGCCTTTGGTTAGAGATGCACCTGTTCAGTCTTCCAGATTTAAAACCAGGAAGATGAGAGTGTTAATATTTTATTTATTTATTTTTTTTTGGCACTTGGCACAGTGTTTTAAAATAGCACCTCTCAGTCTCTCCTATATACGTAGAAGGAAGCTTCAGAGCTTTTGTGGCTCCATAAAAGGTCATGTGATGGATACGTATCTTGTAATGGTGTTTGTTCTCACAGCATTTCTGCCATTTTATGTGGGATATCTGGAGTTATCACATTCTTGTAAGTTACTGCAGTAGCTTTTCTTCTGACCAAATATATTCAGGTAGCTTAAACTTATTCAAATTAGTTATTGCGGAGATAATAAAATTTGAGTTTTTAATGCCTGAAATTGAGGTGCACTTAAACAGATGATGCTTTTGTAGCATTCTCTGCTCATATCATCAAAGCTGTACTGCTGCAGGTGCCCGGGGGCTGCAGGGTGGCCTCTGTCAGGAGAGGCTGGGGCTGCCCTGTGCCAGACACAGCCGGTTCCAGGCAGCTCCAACTGACCCAGCTCAGGGCACGGCTGAACCCCACAACTGAGGTGGTAGGGCCTCTGGGAAAGCTTATGCAAGAAAGGGCAAAAAACACTCCACAAAAGTAAGTAGTGAAGGAAAAAAAAAAAAAAGTGTGAGAAACAGCCTTGTGAGCACCAAGATGAGAGAAGGAGGAGAGGGAGGTGGTGCTCCAGGCACTGGAACAAAGATTCTCCTGCAACCAGTAGAAGACGCCATGGTAGAGCCGGTGGATGTCTTTCAAAGAAACCACAGCCCGTGGAGAGCCCACACTAGAGGAGGGTAAAAGTGTGAGGAGGGAGGAGCTATTATGGACTGACTGCACCCCTTATTTTCCATTCCCCTGCACTGCCTGAGGAGAGAGGTAGAGGAGTTGGAAATGAAGTTGAACCTGGGAAGAAGGAGAGTGGGGAGAGGGTTTCAGTTTAATTTGTCTTTGTTTCTCACTATCCAAACATACTTTAATTGGTGATAAATTAAACTGATTTTCCCCAAGTCAAGTCTGTTTTGCCCATGATGATAACTGGTAAGTAATCTCCCTGTCTTTATCTCAACCCAGGAGCATTTCCATCTTATTTTCTGCCCCTATCCTGTCAAAGAGGATCAGTGAGAGTGAATGAGTGGGAGTCTAGCAGCTGGCCAAAATCAACCCACCACCAAGGCATTAATAAAGAAGTTAATAAAAGCAGGAATAAGGTCTCTAATAGTGCATATATATTGTTGACTAATGGTAATGTTGGATGCCTAAAACATGGAAGGAATCTGTGGGCTTTTTATTGACAGTATAGTTCTAGGATAATTTCCAGTTAAGCCACATATGACATACTATTTTTTTTTTTTTTTTAATGTGTTGTACTTAGTATTGAACTTTTGTGATACAGTGAGGTATTTCTGGAGAACCACAGTAGGTAGCCTCAAGCTTTACTCCATAAGGGTACCCTTTGACATGCCTTGCTTTTGGATCTGCAGTTGATCAGCACAATCTTTGAGGTAGCACCTGCCAATACTTTATGTTTTCATGTGGTGTGGTGAATTTGATATGGAATGAGCTTGTGGATCTCCTCCACATCAAATGATCATTTTAAGAATAGTGTGTAAAACCTGAAAAGATCTGACACTGATGGCAGACAGTTTTTTAGTGTTTCCTATGGCAATTAATATCCTATACAACTTTACAGTAAAATGGGAGAAATGCTAGGTTTTTTCCTTATACAGATTTTGAGGGAGAAAAAAATAGCTCTGAATTTGCCACTTATCTATGGTTTGCCCAAAACTCCTTTTGGGATGATTCATTGAAAGTTGGACTTATACTTTACCTTGTTGTTAATAACACTGATCTTTTTGGCTAGTAGCTTATGCAAGAGACATCTGACAGCTAATTTCAGGCAAGAATGTTTTGTCTTAGCCAAATACATTCTAGTTACTTCCTCTGAGAATGTTTCTGGGAACGAGCTCTACAGATGTATGAGCAGAACTCATATATAAAAATATATATGTGTGTGCATATGTCAGGCACAGTTCTGAAAACGTTTAACAGATCTGATTCTCATTCTAATTGTAATAATATGTCTTCACAGATTGCATGGGCCTGACTTGAAAAAAGAATCAGCTGTTATGGGTGCCGGGTCCCCCATCCCTATAAGGTTTTTCTGGCTATTAAATTTCTCCTGAAAATTTGTTACACCTTGACAGAATTTCATCACATGTGGTAACCTGAACGTGTCCCTTTGTACTGCAGGTAGCTGTAGGAGTAAATAAGGCAGCAAATAAAATGGCAAAAATGTTTCTATTTCTCCTTTGCAACTGCTGATTGGTTTTTGGCAATTGCAAAATCAGTGCATACTCTTGTTGAAGTGATGTGGTAATATGAGATTCTTCATGCTGGACAGCTGATAGAGCTGATAGAGCTGTTCTGGAAGGCTTTCTTTGCTTCATTTGACCATTTCAACCATGAGGTCAGTGCAAAATAATTATAAAAAAAACCAACCAAACAAACAAAAACACCCAAACAAAACAACAACAAAAAAATCCAACTACTGACTCTGGGAACAAGAATGTAATAGTTCACATTTGAGGGAAGAGGAGCAAACCTGTTCCTTGTGTCAAAACTGTCTTCAGGACACCTGCAAAGATCAGTTCAGCTTTAACCATGCTTGAAGACCTATATGCTTCTATGTGAACAGCTGGGACTTGCTAAAATTTTGCGACTACATTCAGCAAAAGTTCAATCCCTAGTAAACTTACTCAAAGAACCTAAAACTTCTTTGGCTGGTCTGAGTGTACTTCTGTATATCCTCAAAACTGCTGAGAGTTGTCATTTTTCTTACAGCAGGTGCTTGTGATAGGGACTCTGCCTGTGCCTTTCTTATGGGTCATGGATTCACTGAATAACTTTGGTTAGGAGAGAGTATGGTTACTTGATCTTGCCTCCTGCTGAAATAGGAGCCAAGTCTGAAGACAGATCACACTGTTCAGGGTACTGTCTCCAAGGATGGAGATACCAGATCCTCTTTGGGCAGCAGTTCCAATATATCGCCATTGTCATGGTGTTGTATTAGGAAAAAAAAAAAAACAAACCAAACAAAAACTGGAATTTCCCATGTCATACTTTGCATGTTGCTTCCAATCTCTTCTGCACTTCCAAAAAGAACCTGGCTTTTTCTATGCTGCTTGAATAGCTGAAGACAGCAGTAAGGTTCACCCTTGAGTTGTCCTCTTTTAAGGACTCAGCAAAACTATTCCTTCAGCCTCCTGGTACATCATTTGCTACGGACCCCTAACCATATTGCCAGCCCCATAGAGGACTTGCCGTGCTATTTGCTTAGTACCAGAAAGTCCCAAAACAGAGGGTGGAGAAGTTCTGATTGAAGGAAAGAAAAAAAAAATTAGATCTTATCACTAGAAATGATTGAACATTGAGATCTATGAAATGAGAATAGAGAATGAACTGTGTGGAGGGTTTTTTGGGGTTATTTCTCCTTAGACAGAAGCTAAGCTCAGTACTGGTGAACCACTGTGTTTTCTATTACAGGTTCTGTTTCTCTTTTATAGATAAGCCAGCCAAATATATTCCATCTGTGGTTAAAAAGTATTTTAGTGTGCATTTGGTGCAGATTAATGCTGCTGAAACTTAAGGAAGTAGCAATATTTTAAGCTTAAAGTATTGCCATATGCTCAGTATCAAGTAGTGCAAGTTTATCAAATGACAGTTTTATTAGCAGAGGGACAAGAAATGATTCTGCTTTCTTAGCACACACACTTATCTGTCTAAACAGTTCCCTTTCTGGTTGCAGTAAAGGCCTACACATTATTTGCCAAGCTACATTTCCAAAGTAAAGGAATGTGTGAAGGTATATGACTTTTTTTTTTTTTTTTTTTTTTTT
>WHYT01016251.1:0-16361 GCA_009806455.1 Tetrax tetrax
CGGCCGCCCCGGCTCCTACCTGCCGCAGGGGGAACAAAAGCCCGGGAGCATCCTGGGGCCGAGCGCCGGCACGGGCGGCGTGTGCTCCGGCCGCGGCGATGCGGAGCCGGGGGGAGGGGACGGCGGGGAGGAAGGGGAGGGAGGCGGGCAGGAGCGCGGAGGAGGGCGCGGCGCCGGCGGGGACCCGGCGGGGAGCGGGGGCCGCAGCCCCCCGGCCCCCGGGTAGAGGGGGTACAAGGAGCCTGGAGAATGCGGGTTTCCGCTCGGGAATGCGGGTTTCCACTCAAAAGGCGCTCGGCAAGGCCATTTCGCGAGTGGCCGGTGACGGGCGGTGCCTCACCCGGCGCGACCCCGCAGCCTCCCCGCGCTCCGCACTGGACAGCGGCGGCGGGAGGCGCTTCCCTTGCGCACCCCGGTCCTGCAGACACCCACACCCCGGTCCTGCAGACAGACACCCACACCTCGAGCCTGCAGACCCACGCCCCGGTCCTGCAGACAGACACCCACCGCACACCCCTGCTCCTCCTCTCAGCACGGCAAATGACAACGGTCCAAAGCAAGGACGTGAATTCAATGGTTTAGTCGTACTCCAAGGCTTTTCCATCCGAGCCCTTTTGGGGAAATGCTTGCTCTGGAATGAGCGTGTCTGTGCTCAGTGTTGGTTGTATTGCTGAGGAGATACCTGAACCGAGGGCACAGCTGAGAACCGCCACCCGTAACCCAGATGTTGCTCCGGGGAGGTAAGCACCTCCTGCGTACACAAACCCAAAGGCATCACTGTCCCTGACCATCCCCGAGACAACCTACACCAAACCAGACAAACTAGAAGACTCAGTGACATCCCAGAGAGCAAAACACACAAGCAATTCACAACACAGCACTTCGACTTGTATTCACACCATAATCTAATACCATCACGCATATTTAACCAGAAAAACCTCTCTGATGTGTACAAGGTTAAGATGTCACCACAGGATACTCACATCTTCTTGTCTGTCAAGAGCATTCTACTTGCGTGACATACTGGAAAACACGTTCCCATGGTAGGTGGAAGCTCATTCTCCAACCCAGATACCAGATGCTCCACTGCCTCAGCTTAGGACAGGTCTATCACTGTGAGAATTCGTCTTTGAACCGATCAAACCAGTACGAGACTGGAGTGAGGCTCTTAAAGTCTTTTTGTCAAAACTGAAAACGTGCATCCATAGGAGTGTAAGTCCACACACTGAATTCAACGGATACCAACAAACCCAAGGTTTTGGTTAACCCAAGCTAAATGCTTGTCATTCTGTGGAATGCCTAATGGAAAATGAATTGCAGCCAAAGGGACAGATCTCAAAGCAATGCTCAAGATTTTAGGTGACCTGTAAGTAGAAAAAAACCCTAACATTTTGCGATGCACATTTTACAATTCTTTTTTTTTGTCAAAAATCTGTGCTGGACAACAGCATGACTTGGCAGATTTTTACTTAGCCTTGTGCAAAAACCTGAAAACAACAACTTGGGTCTTCTATCCTGTCCTTACGCCCCAAAAGATCCCTTTACTATTGTCCTTCATTTTTGTTACAATTTACGGTGTTTCGACTCATGCCAACTGAAGTACTAGAACTGTAGCTAGGAGACATAAACTTTGAATTAAATTTAGGTAAGGGTATTGTGGTTATACAAAAAACAAGCCATGATTGAATTACTGCTGGAGAAATGATCTCCTATCTTTCCAAAGCAGAGAATTATTTACATACCAATCGATTCAAATAGTATTTCTGGATCCTTAGGCATGAATAGACACATTATAAACATCCTTAAGAAAATAACATACATTGAACTTTAAATATATCTCAGATATATAAAAACAAGGTAGTATTGGAAATCGTGAGACTGACAAAACAACATCTGGTCACTGAAATTTCAAAACAAAAGATGTACCACCAAAACCTCCTCAATGTTTAGATTTTTATTACAAGTACAAGCTGAACTCCTAAACAGCTGAGAGGTATTTCTGTAGGAGAGATAGATCTGTTTTTTTTCCTTTAACTGACATTCTATTGTTTCTCCAAAGCTCAGAGCAGTAACTCTCTTCAAAGTTCACACCAGCTTATCCTGCGTACTTCAAACACCCAGGCCCAAACCAGCAATATCTCAAGTGAATTCTCTCAAGCACCCCTGCACCAGAAGCCAGACCAAAGTGGCCAAAGGGTGTAGACTGGAAGATAACTGGGCTGGAGATCCACCTGCCTGCTACCCCAGTTCTCCGGTCAAGCGCACAACCAGCCTACCAAGAAGAACCACTTCTAGAAGACATAAAACCGTGTGTGGTTCAGGTGGCTGAAGTCTGTGAGAGACTGAAAATATTGGTGTGTTGTAGAGACTTCTGCCACTCCATTCAGTGATACAACACGACCTCATCTAAGGCTACTGAAAGGTATTAAAGAAATCGTTCAAAGTTGCAAGGAGAACTCTGGGGAAAACTACTGCTTATAAAAGATAATGAAACTTTTATCACCACCACGTGATCAAAACTAATCAAACAAGGGATCTAGAGGTTCAGGCACACTGACAGCAAGGCTACATCACACTTCTTATGCCGTGATTCACAGATGTATGTTGGGTTTCATTTCAGTTGATCATACACAATGATGACTCTTTGTACTCCTGAAAATTAAATATATTCTTCTTCATTTATATGAACATATGGAAATTTGGTTGTGATGCAAGTGGAAAATAAGTGTTAACCACCCCCAGCTTCAGTACTGTTACACTGTATGCCACTGATGAGGCAAGACATTCAGTCAAATAATGGTAGTGACATTTTAATCTATTTCTTCACTAAAAACTAGTATCATTTGCACAAGACAGAGGAGTATATTAGGCAGAATTTCTGCGTACTGTAATCCTCCGCTCACGAAAAAGTGGGAGGATGAGAAAGTGGGTAGGAAAAGTCTTGCTATAAGAAAAACTGTAACGAGTTCATCTCTTACCGGGCCTAGAATTTCTACCAGAAATGGTGACCCCAGAGTAACATTGCAGGATACTCCTCCTGCCACTGGAGTTTTTATTTATTTATTTATTTGTGCCACAAGATGTCCCTCTCATGTCGTAATTTTCTTAACGTAGTGTATTTATCTGGTGCAACAGCTCATGCTTTTTTCCTTTCGACATTATTTCCTCCCACACAGACCTATATCCAAAAGCTTTTATTTTCTCCTCAATATTGTAAATGTCAGGTTCTTAAAATTTTGGTATTGTGAAGTATTTCTCCACTGAGAGATTGCCACTGATCTGAGATTCAGTAGCTGTATTAATCCTGTTCGAAAACCTTTCTCAAAAGCGGCTCCTGTCTATTTTGCTTTTTTTTGTTTGGTTGGTTTGGGTTTTTTGGTTTGTTTTTTTTTTTTTTTTAACCTGTGTGACTTGCTTTACCAGTTTCTACTCAACAATACTTCCCATCCACGTATGACTCTCAAAAACATGAAGTATTTTTCCTCCAGTTGTCCATTAATACCTGGAGCAAGCCCCCGTGTCTCTTCTCCTGCCTTTCTGTGGCAGGAAGCCTGAAGATTAATGGCCGTAACCATGATTGCCAAAGTCCTACCAGGAACAGATGCCTCTCAAAGGGATTGTCTAGATCGTTTTACCTAGAGTTTGCTTTCTGTCCCCAGTAGGGACATGACCTTAATTCATTGGGCTGGCTTTCATCCACACTCCCCACCACGAGCACAGCAATCTGGAGCTGCTAAAAGCTTTATTATTGCACACAGATGGTGTGCAAATTCTCAAAAGGAATTTGTGGAAGCACCACAATGGTGAAACTTAGACACTACCGCAATAACAAAGTGCAGAGTATGAAATCCCAGCTAATGTTTATCAAAGAAATAAGGAGCAAATTAAATACTGTCATCGTGACTAGAACGCAAGGCGCACACCTTGAGGCATGGTTTCAGTGCCATCTTTAATGCACAAGTCAGAGTCAAGAAGAGACCTTGGGACACAGCCTTCAGTGGTAGAACACAAAAGACATTTCCTTTTCAACCATTCAGTAACCACACATCACCAGTAAATAAAAAACTATCCTTGCAGCAGTTGGTTTGCAAAAGAAAGCAAAAACCACAGATCCGTTGAGCACCAGGGGCCAGAACTGCACAGGAAAGCAAATACCAGAAGAAATACTGGGGCGCCTGCATCCAACACCTTGTGCACAAGAGGGAAAAAAAAAACAAAAAAAAACCAACAAAAAAAAAAACCCTGAAAGAGGCCAGAAGCTTTTGAAGCAGCTGTCAACACAAATCCTTATTAATTTGGGACCGTGCTGCCGCATGCGGTCATGAAAAGCCTGACAGAAATCAAATGCAGCTACAGGAACAGAGGTCAGCATTAAGAGAGAAGGGGCACTGGATCAGGAGTACTCAGACAGGCTTAGTGCATCTCCTACTTGCACTGAAGAGCAAAGGTTTTACATCAACTCCTCCTGCTCCCGCACCACGCCTCAGCAGTTATTCTCTGATAAACCATTTTCAATGCATGGTGATGCAAATAATTGCACGCTTGCCAGAAAAGAATTTGTATTAGTGACACACAAAACATGGCAAAGCATTACGAGGATGGTAAAGCAATATATTATGAGGGACCCTTGCCTTCACATAATTATTTTTTTTCCCAGACACATTTACTGCTGCATATTGACTGCAACTGAGCTGCTATTTTCAGACCAGTAAGAATTAGTCACATTAGAACTACAAAATTGTCAAATAATCTATGAAAGGTATGAAAATAAAAATGAAAGCCAAAGCGCAATCCAGCATTGTTAGCCCATACTACACGTGACGGGCCTGCACGCGTTATCTTCCCGCGTCTTCAATTCACATTCCAATCAGTCTCCCAAAGAATCTTTGCATTCTTTGCCTCTTCTCATCTTTAGTACTTCCAAACAGCCGCCAATAACCTTTTTTTGAAATCTTACACTTCTTCCACTGCCTGCAGGTTGAAGAAATCACAGTTCCACTGTGAACCAACAGACACTTTTGCTCTGGGAGCACCAACCTTTGTCCCTTCTACAGATACAGTCAGGCCCATTCTCGTGCAATTTTCATGTAAGCCACAGTACGGCAAACAGCCTCAGTGGTCTAACATGAGACTTCATTTTCTTTTGCCGGGGCTGGTGATTGTAGCATGCTGGTAGTATACCACAGACCTCACAGCACTACAGCAGAGCCTGAAAACGGGCATTCAGTTCTCATCTTCTTTCACTGTTTAATTCCTTAATTAGTTTCCATGCTGAATGACCAGTGCAGGCCTAGCCAGTCCTTTTGCTGCAGAACACAATGCTGGATCAGCCTACTCTCCTTTTTACTTGGACGCTAGAGATGCTTCCAACACATTAGATCCAGGTTATCTCCTTTGTCTCTGCCAAATGTAAATGAGTGGAAAGGTTTCACAGATTTAAAAATGAAATGTCACACCATTCCTTTCTAGCTCACAAAGATAGTAGCAGTTCGTGTCACCAACTGTGCCACAAAGAGATCATCTTTTCCATTCTGATACCAAAACATCGAAACAGAGACACTGTCAACTACTCACTAGGCAATTAAAATAACACAACAGGAGTAGCTGTGATAGCCTCCTTGCCAGAGCACTCAACCGCCACATTATTTGTATGATTTATTCACCATAAAATCCAAGTTATAGCTCTACAACGCATGTACCAATATTAAGGAATTCAGATCAAGTTACTTCTACATTCAATGAGTGTGTGAAAGTACTTAAGGCAGAACATTTTTAGCTAATCTATACGTGATTCATTCAAATCACGTAGGATCCTTCCTGTGTGATTCCAGCAGAAACTCAGTTTAATTTCAGAAGCCCTCTTGCCCTCAGAATAAGGTCTTTAATTGCTCCTTGTGAACCTGTACCATCAGAACAGAGATACGCAAAGGCTGATTCAGTTGTTTTGCTTTTTTAACTAGTGAATAATTAATTTGTTATATTTGTACTGAAGTTGCAGCATTAATAATTCCTGATACAGTCCTTCTAGACTTGCATGTTTGATGAAAGCAGTACAATACCATGTATCTGTGCAGACAATGGTCAAATCCAAATTAACGCATCGGTTTTCTGCATAAGGAAGTGACACTTCATTTTGTGACCCATTTGTTACTCTAGAACTTTGAGAAACACCAAACGATGCCTGTATATACAACTCTTATCTTCTTTTCCTGTGCTACCGAGGTCAGCATTCAAGATGAGAAGTTAAAAAACTGCTGTCTAGTGCAAGAATGTCCAAAGTGTTCTGGTTTTTCTTTCAAAAAAAGGCTGCTATTTCAACTAGCGTTGGGTTTTTAGCATAAATGTTAAGACAATAGAGCAAAATTCAGCTTTCATTCAAGAAAGCCAAACAAGCAAAGGAAATGAGCTCCCTGATTCTCTGT
This sequence comes from Tetrax tetrax, assembly GCA_009806455.1. Lineage (NCBI taxonomy): Eukaryota > Metazoa > Chordata > Aves > Otidiformes > Otididae > Tetrax > Tetrax tetrax. Next base: position 6,423 of record WHYT01016251.1, read on the forward strand.
CAATTATGAAAGCAATTAATAGAATACTAATTTTTGACAAACTAACTCAGAAGTCATCGGAATGAAACAGAAGCAGGACTATTGAAAAGAAAGCACTGTAAGTAGAGATGACGCCACAACTAGCACTGCACGTTGGGTTTTTTTGTTGGAGGGAGGATTGACTTATACTCACAAATTGATACACTATATTCAGATACACTCATGAACCTTTAAACAAGCGGGTACACGCTTGGAAGTCTCTGTATTTCAATTCCTTAAGATATGGGGTGAAAAAAGATGAAAAAAAGCATTCTACCTTTGTGATGAGAATTCGGTACTTCTCCACCAGGTGATCGTTATTATGACACCCTGCCAGCAGCTGCCACACTTCTCCTCTCAGGGCCTCGGGGACACCACTTCTCACCAGCGCTGACAACGTCTTTGGCCTCACGCTCAAATTGAGGTGCCTGGGTGTGGGAAAAGGCATTGTTACTATCATCCAAACACAAATAAAGGAGTGCATAAGCAACAACTGCTGTGTAACATCACACACGCCAAATGACAGGAACTTCAGGACAGTCCATATATTGCCAGAGGGAGTGAATTTGGAACTTTCTAAACTGTTTCCTTGATTCCCATTAAATTTAATATAAAGATATAAAACACTCAGTAAATCAAAATATTCCAGCAAAAGCCAGAATAGGAGGACAGATACCACACTGTGTAAAATTCCAAGCTTGAAGTACATCAGAACAAGAACCAGTTTGCAGAAGCACACGCTGTGCTCAGGCGGGTCACCTTCTAGGTAAGGGAGGGAGAGAAGGCAGCAAATCGAGCCATAAAAAAACCCCTCACATGGTTATCCAGCTACATCCACGCATCGAAGCAGCTTCCACTGAAAAAGCTAGTCCCATCTAAATAGTTTTTTTCAAGTGAGACTGGTGACAGCTCATAAATTACAGCACTGCAAGTTCTAAAAACTAAACGCACTTGTAATTTATGCAGTTACAGAAAGTTTAGCTGAACAGTCCATTCGTAGCTTATACATAAAATCTCCAAAAGATAGAAGCCTTAAATCAAAGAAATTACAATTTTTCTGCAGTTACTAAAACTCCAAGTTCTAGGTAAAATGATTAAGAGAACTGATAGACAAAGCCAGGGAAAAACCTGAACTTGGGTCACATTGATCGCATTATCGTCTTAACAATAAACTGGTATTTAATGTTTGTTGCAGTCTAACAGATACGGGGATGGCAGCTTCACACAGACTGGGACTCCTTGTTGTCTCTCTCCAGTCTGCAGCGGAGAAACACAGTAATCTGGAGATGAGCCATGCCAGACACTGAAATCAGTATATACTGCACAGAACCTAGTACCGAACGGCCTCCTTCACTTTGCTTTCTCTGAACAAAATCAACTATAAGAAAAATAATATTTATATAATAGTTACCTTTATGTTTATAAACATTCGTAGCTACAGTTATATACCATATATTTATTTATAGAACATTATACTTTGTAATATATAAATATATAAAAATATTCCTATAAAATACTTACTATATACAAAATATTCAAATTCTTTCTAAAGGCCTATAAAACTACTTTGCCTTAACCTCGGATCAGAGTAAGTAAAAGAGTAATTCCAATGAACACAGCCATGAACTGTAAGGCTGTATTTTAAAGGCCACACACTACTAGATTCTTCCAAACTATTTTGAAATGAGAAAATTGTGTGAGTCAGCAGTTATGAAATATGAGCCAAATATTATTTAGAAATCAAAAAATACCAATGGACATTTAATTGCTATACAAATCTAATTATAGGATTCTAAAAAACTAGCATGAAACTACCTGAACTCTGATTTTTATAATTTTCAATCCTCTTACGTTAAAAGCTCAAGGATCATTACTTCCAAATACTCGTTTTTAGTTAAGAAGGAAAGCCCTTTAACACATATTAAAGTCGTTGCCAGCATTAGCACAGAAGCACTTCATATCCTCTTAGAGCTGCCAAAACATTTTCAATGGGAGTCAGGTGGCTTAATTATCCTTGAGCCCTTGGAAGAATTACAAAAAACTCAAGTTGAAAGAAACTTTCTCACAGCAGCAGATGCACTGAGCTCATCTGTTAAAGATGTTTCTACACGTCTAGGAGAGGGAGGGAAAGGGGATCATATATCATTTTACCACAGCCTTCCCGTTCTTCAGAACGTGTCCATTTCTGATGTCTGCTTTCCTGCCAAATTGGCACAATGTATTAGAGCAAAACCAAACTGGAAGTAAAAGTATTCTTCAAATACAGTAATTGCAGAAACTAAAAAATAATGCTAAATTGCTATAACTCTCCCTATTTAAAGAGAGTCCTGGCTAAGAGGTCACACATCATCTACAGTGCCTGACTTATTCTGCTGTCCTGCTCCTTAGATCTACGTCTTCTATTCAGATCTTTGCCCTGCTCCTCAGTAACACCAGGAAGCAGAAGGCAACAACTAAAGCCAGAGCCAAAATGTAGCAGATCTGAGCTCAATCTGATGTTGTGCCTGTCATCTCCCTTTATGGGGGGGAAAAAAAACCCAACAAAAAAAAAAAAAAAACAACCTGACTTTCGCAATAATCAGCATCACTTTCTTAGAACTGCTCAGGCTACTTCAAGACGAATAAAAGATCCTGCATGAAAGGAGGACAGGTGTTGCATTAGCAGCTTCACTGTCAAGAAACACTCTTCTTGTAAATTGGCATTTTCTAGGAAAAAAACAGAAGAGCTCATGTACTTCCTTCTTGGCAGGCTCTGGAGCCATCTTCCTTTAGATAAGGGAGGAAAAGCATCTTCGCTATCCAAGTACAAATCTCTCATATTCTTAAGCTACAGTTACTAACATGTGACAGCTGCAGAAAAACTGGCTGTGAGCTACATCAGAATTACAAAGAGGAATGGAAGTAATCTATGCAAAATAAAGACAAAGGAAGAGCCGCATTTTCTTTATATTACTTAGTTTAGGGTTTTCTTTAACAAAATCCCAGTGACACTCACAGATAAGTACAATATTTCTTTTAAGAGAGAATCACCTAAAAATAAGCGTAAGTGAATTTCTGTACAGTATTTAAGCGTGCACTCGAAAATGAAAATACTTAAAACACCTTCTGAAGAAATTAGAAAATACAAAGCCAGAGAATAAGGGGTGCTGTGGGGATGAAAGAGAAGTAAATCCATACTACTCATGTCAACTGGCTTCTGGAAATAACAAACTCTGAGCAGAAGGAGCAAACAGATTGAGAATATTCAGAATGTGATTTTGCCACTTACCATTTGGACAGCAGCTCTCCCCACGTCTCAAGAATTTTTTCTGCACACTCTTTGGAAACATCTCCAGAACCACTTAAGAGTGGTTCATCATTGTCTGCCAACAGAACAGAGGAGATGCTATGAGATCAACCGCCATTACTCTACCTCTACAGAGACAAATGTTGTTCTCCTAACGAGTTAGCGTGCGGCAAGAACTACTCCTCATCTGTGGATGCAGTGCTTGCACTCAACACAAAGAAGACAGAATTAAGACTCTTCTCATAGGCACACAGTGATGTGACAAGAGACAGAAGACAAGTAACAACATGTGAAATTTTGGTTAAAAATCAAGAAAAAATTTGATCATAAGCATGGGCAAACTGATAAAAGGGCCCAGAGACGTTACAGAAACTTTGTCATTGGATATGGTCAAAACACAAGAGGACCAGACCTTCAACAATCTGGCTGGAATCAGTCTGAGTGGGAGGTCTCTTCTCACATCAGTAGTTCTATTCTTCTACCTGAAACTTTTGGAAGACTACAGAAATTCTCAAATAGCACAACTTTCCATATGTGAAAAGCTGCAGTACTATAAAAGACAATAAAATCAACTCGGTTCCACTGAGCAGCTGCAGACCTGCCGTGTTGTCACAGATCCATGAAAGTCCACGAGGTATTTTACTTTAACTGTTTTGTACTTTTACTTTGAAAGCCAGTACTTTTTGATAACTTGCTTGGCTTAAATTAAACAGCTTTTTGAAAGAAATGCATTAAAAAATGTGGTGGAGGGGAAGGATTAGTATAATCACAGTAACTTTTTGAAACCAATACTAACTGATGTACTCCCAGATACTTTTGAACACTCACAGCAAGAATCATATACAAGAACTACATTTCATCGATACAGTAGTCAACATTGGGTTTGCATTATTAAGGATATACATTCTTTTTCATTAAATGTATGCTTTCTCAACTGACACTTGAACTTGTCGGCAAACTCTTGCAATGCCACCATATCAATTGTAAACAAAATAAATACACGTTCCTGGTCTCGAAAAGAACACTGCTGTAGTTCAGTGTAGCTGTTAGAGATTGCTAATAAAAAATTCTGCAAAGGAGTTAATTTTCAAACCAAACTTTCCCTCCTCGCCCTGCCCCTAAAATGGAAATTAAAGCACAGAAGTGAAACAATTCACCCAAGGCCACATAGAAGGCCAGCAGAAAAAGTGAAAAAGCAGAAACTCATCTACATTTCAGCACAGAGCTGTAGGACCAGATGTTTATATAGTCAGAACTAGTCCGTATTTTGGTTTAAGAGAATTTTTAAAAAGCAGAAAAAAAGATCTTGAAAATGCATTCAGTTTCAAGCCAGGCAGGTCCTGGTACAGTTTTATGTATCACAGATGTCTGTACTCATCTCTTCACTAAAACATGCTGCTTGCTTGTATTTCCAAATAATATCAGCTTCTCATTTTTACTCTCAAATCTGTTCACAGCTGCTCGGGGAGGGGCAGAAGCTACATGATAATCCCAAATTTTTAGTAACCTCCTTTCAAATTGTTCCAAATATATCTCACTGGAGGCTTCATAAGGCCTGAGCTGAGAAAAGCACAGACACAGAAGTCTCACACAAGGGAGAGGCTGAGCCAGGAATGCAGGGGTACTGGTTATCAAATACTCACAGCATTAAATCAAGAAAACAAACAGCAGCAGGCCAGATTCTGACAGGAAAGGATTTGACATGTTTCATAACTGTTATTCTCCAACTGCCCTTTCTTTCGAAGTATACAAAGCACACAATCCACTTCGTACCTTCCTCTTCATCATCCTCTGGAGGAGAAGGAATCATCGAGCCCTGTGACCCAGACTGGGGCAGACGAAGAGAGGGGCTGGCTGTAGTTTTTCTTCTCTCCCTTTCTGATTCACTTTCAAGGCACACAACTTCATATAGCGTGTCCGAGTTATTCTTTCTGTCCTTTTGCTTTATCTAGGAAACAAGAAGGTTCATTTTACTGAGAAAAGCTAGACGAATACCCACATTACTTCATTAAGCTCTGCCTTCTCCTTCTGGAACAGCAGAGCTGAGAAACCATTTTCATCGCATTCTGCAGTGAGGAGCACTCAATCCTTAGAGCACACTTAATGCCTCGTGCAGGCCTCCAAGTGTTTCTATCTCAGACGCCCTAGAAAAGCCATCGGCATACTGCGCCGAACAGGCAGGAATGTCTGCTGCAGGAGAGCTGAGGGGTCCCTTGGCTCTGCCATGCACGGGTGGCTCAGCTGTCCGACCAGAAAGGGGCTGGACACAAGCGCATAGATGTTCAAAGCTGTAAATGCATCTGTCCAACACGAGGTCTAAGAGAGGAAGGCTCCTTAATGTGAAGCAACTCTGCCTTTATTTAAAGATTAGTGAAAAATTCAAAGTAAAACCTTTAAAATTATGTCTAATTTCTTTAACTTTCTGGGGATACTGATGGTGGCAAAAGGAGAGTTCTAATAAAAATTGTTCATATTTATTTTCCCACCATGGCAATTGTCTTCAGCGATGCTTCCAAGTCCTATGTCTGTGTATACATTGCTGCAGGAACACAAGTTGCTGAGTCCCAAAGTCTACTACGTAGCCCTGTTTTCTCCTTAATTTTCAATTCTTTGATAACTTCCTTCCCTTTAAACTAAGACTTTTCTTTGTGAAGTGGTTCTAAAATTTTAATACAGTCTAAGGATTTAGAACTTTTAAAAATAGAAGAATAAAAATAGACAGTAGAAAATGAAAGGTGAAGAAAAGAGGGAAATAAGATTTATAATTATACTCTACACTGAGCTCCCAGTACTCAATTTTATCCTTTGGAGTATTAAAAAGGAAGACAAATGCATCAAAACTAAAAATGACTAAATCACTAAATGTAATCTGAGCAAATAAAATCTCTCTGCTTTCACCATTTCCGAATAAAGCAACACTGCCAAAGTAAGATAAGCCAATTCCACACAGCTGTATTTTTAATAGGCTAATCATGACTCCATAGAAACAGGTTTCCCTTCCAGGCTTATCAGGCAGCACATTCTATATTTGTTGCTTCCACTATGAATTTTGATAATCTTCTATTAGTAAACACTGGAAGCTGGATAACCTGACAGTGCCTATGGAAAAAAAGAGATTTAGCTAAGATAAGTCACAATGCTTGTGAATTTGGTAAGACAAAAGATACAGAATTAGCTCAGTAAGATAAGGTTCCTTTACACTGCCAAACAGAAAAGGCACCTTTTGGAGGTTGTAGAATATTTATAGCCCAACAGCCTTAACTGTTCAACATTTCCATGCTCCACCTCAAAAATATTGTAAATAAAAAGATCTCATCCATGAAGAATTTTTTCACCTTGAATCTTGAAGGAAATTTTGAAGGCAATTTTCCAAAATGTTTATTCATGTTTTATATAAAAAATAGGACATAACACAAAAAAAGAATCCTTAGTGAACCTCATCTTTGTTACTACTAAGATGCCATTATTTGATAGCACTTTAAGACAAGTACTTAATTCAAAACCTCTCCAAAAAAGAACACTTATCAAGAAATCAGGACTCCAACCTTGCTTTTTTTGGGCTGCGCCCAGAATTATTAAACCTTGAGAAAGCACACACATCCACAATGTTATTTGCTTCCATATTATTTCCCTTTCTTTTAACAGGACTTGCATTTCAGAACAATAATTTCTAAAGCAGGAGAACGGCAGCTACTTCGAGTACATCATCTCGTTAGCAACGTGGACCTTCAACTTTCCAGCCTTATTTTCAGACAAAGTTATTGCCTTGTACTGCACTTATGAATATCCTGGACAGAAATAATCCTTTCCTTTTTAGTAGATAGGGTAAAAATTTAAGTTGGAAAAAACAGTAAAAGTTTTTAACAAGTTCCAGGGATTTTTTGTGGTTGCTTGGATTATTTTTCCCCATGGGAAACTTGGGGTGTGTGTGATACCTCTGCTTCCAACCATGTACAAGGCGGAAAATGGATTCTCACAAAAAATAATTTTCTAATTTCAGGTAAATGTTTGCTCATCTAAAAAAAATCAAAATGTTGGATTTGTAGGATAAAATCAATTTAGAGATCTATCAGATCACACATCACCAGGATTACTTTAAAGGCTTTTTTTCTCTTAACCCTTAATTTGACATACTTACCCTACTATACCCTTCTGCAAGCAACTCTCAGCGCAGCCCCAGTTTGCAGATAAATCCTCTGTTCCTTTTATTTCTGTAGTTTGGCTGGAAAATCCATAAGCCTCTATGTAACTTCACAGCCTCATCAAAGCTATGAAAATTTGCTTTGAAACGAGGACATTCAGCTTTTTATGGGAACTTTAGATAGCCAGCAACAATTAGCATAATGAAGGATAGCTTTTCGAAAACTGAAGAGCATTTATTGTACCTCTTTGATTCAGGAACAAAATGTTGAAATAGGAAGAGTCTATTCGTAAAGGTTGTACCAACCATAGGGAGAAACAACCATAGTGAAATTCTGATCTGCTAACAGGCACTAAGAACTAGAATTCATCTTTACCTCCAGTAAATGTGTATTTATTCAGCATTATACCATAAACTTAACTCTCAAGTCTCAAAACAATATAATTGACCCTACCACAATTACATTTGAAAAACAACCTTGTCAAATCCCAAATTAGATGTAGATTTTATTTATTTAATTTTTTAAGTATTACCTGTTTCAATTTTAGGAAAAAATTTTCAGTAGAGCTACGTTTGCTGAAGGGCCAGAACAATCTCTCATTAGGTGAGCAAACTCTGACTTTAGTCTCCAGAATGAATCGAACAGGCTCCTGAACCTCAGTTATCACCAAATCCACAGCAGTAGTCATGAACAATACTTTATCTAGAGAGAAAAAAAAACAAAGTGCAAGTATTAAAAGAAGTATTTCAAACAAAATATTCCATAGCCTCTTTCCTAGTAAGAAGAACAAAGAAACTTTTTTGCATAATTCAATTTTCCCCCTAATTTAACATCTCAAAACCATAGAAATTTCAAAACAGGAAAAGACGATGACTGTGCACTACTCACTAAAGAGTAAGGAAATTTAAGTCTTTAAGCCAAGAAAATTATCTTGTTAAAGAGAATAAAAAATTTTCTTTTGCAAATCCCACTGAAACGTATCAAAGATCTTCATTAAACATCATAAAAGATCCATATACTTAACTCCACAGTGCAGATCTCTTGCCATCTGGCCTAATTACATTTTAGTTGTTTTTTGTTTTTAGAATTTAGTTAGGCAAGACTTATGTCCCACCATACCAAAGGTAGCATTTAAGACTATCTCAGCTGCGAGTTTCAGAAAATTGACTATACAGCATGATGCTCCGAAAGGAGGCAACGGGACTCAGTGACCTATGAGGTCTCTTCCTGTACGGAATGATAAATTGTGTCCTTTAGGTAGGATGGCATTCAATCTAGCAGCAGATTGTACCCAGCTGTACCCAGCAGCTGACTTTTATGACTTTGCCCAGTCAATTTCCATTAACTTCCCCAACCTTTGGCATGCAACTGTGACAACAGATTGAAAAAATGGTAATTCAGCTGACATCTTAAAAGAAGTAATGACAGATCTGTTTCAGGACTCAAGAGAGCAATGCAGCACTAGCTATTTTCAGATCACAGTTGAGAGTGGTTTATTTTCATTCTCATAGGTACAGGAATGCTTTTTCTTTCTTAATTAAAAACTTGGGATTCAGAAAAATCTGCACTGACCACAGAAACTAAGCAAAGACAAAATCTGCATTAGTGTAGCTCTCAAGAGGATTCTTAAGCAGCTCAATTCTCAATGGGATACTTAAGAAGCTCAAATGGTGCGCAAAGCATCTGCTTCCCATCCCTACACCTATGCAACCTCCTATTGCGATAGTTATTCTACATTATCACTGAACACAGGAGGCTTTTTCTAGCCTTCTAGATTGTTTAGACTTTTATGTCATCCAAATTTCTGAGAATATATCCCAAAGTAAGAAGAAAGTATTTTTGCAGGACTAATCTTAAACAAAAGAGAAGTGATCCGATGCTCACTATGTAAGTAATTTCCCCTGGCTAGGAATAACATCTGGCAACATTTTCATACCTTTGGGTGTTTCTTCATTTACAAACTGGAAGTGTGGAGATTTTTGATTCCAGCTCCCAGTGATCACATATGATTTCCCATCAGAACTTTTACCCATGGACTCCTGGAAACAAGGTAAGTTTATGTATTTTTATTTAAATTAAATAAATATCTATATTATGAAGCATCAGCCCCATAAAACAGCTACTGCACTGGCAAGACAAGGGCAAGCATCTGAAGTTCACGTGACACAGTCCTGCAATAGAGACCATCCCTGAAGAACAGAACTGAGTTCCCATGCAGTCTTTGGTCTCCTTGCTGGTAACACAAAAAGGCCAATTAATTCTAATTGTTATATATGTATGTGGTATGAACATCTGTCCAGTGAGATTTGAAGACCAATAGCTCATTTTGGCGGTGGCCATTTGACAGCAACTTTCAGCTCACACAAGTGTAGGTGAGATCATAGCCAAGTTACTTGGAAAGATAGGGCTCCAAGTTGCAAAGGCTTTGCTTTTTTTTTTGTTGCTGCTGTTTGAAACAAACAAACAAAAAAAAAAAAAAACCAAAAGAAAAAA
>WHYT01016251.1:17384-34060 GCA_009806455.1 Tetrax tetrax
CTGAGAAAGAAACACTACTTTACAGACCAGAACAGCTGAGTTCTTAATGAAACAGACAATAGCAAAACCAAAGAGAACTAATATTGATGATCTCTGATAACAAATTTGAATTCTGCCTTCTTTTCTGCTTTCAATAACTAATACAGAGATCAGTCCTAAGAAATCACAGCGAAATGGGTACAGATGAAGGATTTATCCTTTGTATTCTTAAAATGCATGACGTAACCAGCAGTCGCAATCAGAAGGGGGTAAAAAGGAAAGTTGAGTTTTTACTAGGATAAAAATAACGGCATGTCTACGTAGGCAATGTCATTCAAGAAATTCACCTTTCCTGGCCAGCACTGGAAGATTTCAGCTTGAATTATGCAACTCCAGTAACTACCAAAGCACTATCATGTAAAGAGAAAAAAGTCCAGCATATATGATTTGTTCTATTAGATTCTGCTCTCAAACTCCCCTAGAGAATTATCTCTGTTCAACATATTTAAGAAAGATTGAATTGAGTTTATCCCATTTATGGAGCACAAGCAAACCTAATGACCTAAGTTAAAATGCAAAGTGGTCTTTATGTTTCTATATATTTGAACCTTCTGCCTCTACACAAACATCTTTCCTATGACTTTATGTAAACAACTATTTAAGAAAAAGGTTTTAAATAATGTTATTACATTAAATTCTAGACACTTGCTGATCACAAATTCATTATTGCATGCTTGTTTTCTGACACCAGGTTGCGTATGGAGCCAGGTCTCTGGAGACAAAAAACACATTATGGACAATTACACCTTTATTTACTTCTGGAATAGCAATGTAATAGCAAAGTCTGAGATACTGATCACCAAGCTCTCAGCTGATGAAGCAGTAATAGCCCTGTACTAGATATTAAAAGTAAATCTGTCCTGCGACAAATACATTTGGCTGAGTACTTCTCTGGAGAGTAACTTATCTTTTGGGATCAGCAAAATGATTGCAAAAATTGAATTTTTCAGAGTTTCTCATTTTCTCTGCCTTCTTTCATGAGACTTTATTACAAATATGCACCCTTATGCCTCCTGCAGTATTCACACAGCCTCAGCACCTTTGAAAATCTGGCCAAAACCATGCACAACCCTAGATATTAGAGCATAGTCACAGTGATGCATTTTCAGCTTCAGCAGCAATTCAGCTGAACACAACTGAAAACTCATTACACAGAAAAATGCAAAATAGAAAAAGCACTTCACAGATAGCACCAGGTTCAGTTCAACAATCAAGATTTAATAGTCCAGAGGGTCATCACTGTTTTAGCTCTTAAAACTGATTCTGTTCGGGACTCATTTAAACTAGAATAGGAAACTTTCAAAAAGCTAATTGAGCAACCAGCTAACGAGCTCAGGCTGCCACTCTCTAGTCGCTCACTTTCCAACAACAGAACTAGATACTGTATGCAGAGGAATGAAGAATCTGTACCTGAAATAACCTTTCCCATCATCTTCTTTAATTTCCAGTGACACAGAGAAGGTGAAAATATCACTGTCTGGCGTCTGTGGGGTGGCAATGGCTGAGAGGGGAGTTTGTTTGGCAGAACGACGGAAGGCAGTGGCAAAGCTGTACAGTATTCGGCTCACCTGCATTTAGATGGCACCAAAGAAACATCAGAAAGCTACAGACATACAGAATGAAGCAGTTGAAATCTACCTGAATTTTCACTAAATAATAGAATGAAAAGTAACTGTACAAAAATAATTATGTTTTAGCATCTAATTAACTGGGTTTTTTACACTTCTTAAAAGAATAAGCTATAAAAGATGCATTCTTATTTCATATCTGAGGTTCCTATAATTAGCTTCAGATAGAAAAAAAAAAAAAGAATTATACTATTTCTAAAGTGCCTGAAATAGAATTATAGAATTATAGAAGGGTTTGGGTGGGAAGGGACCGTTAAAGCTCACCCAGTCCACCCCCCCTGCAAGGAGCAGGGACATCTCCAACCAGATCAGGTTGCTCAGAGCCTCGGCCAACCTGGCCTGGAATGTTTCCAGGGATACTGGAAATACATCAGTTCCACATCAGTACTAACGTTTAGATGTACATAATGATCATTTGACAAAAAGATTCAACTTACAGCCTCTTGGATTTCACATCGGAAGACATGAATCCTGAAAAGTTCTGCATTGTAGTGGCTTTCGGTGAAAGCAAAGCAATCACTTTCAGGGGTTCCATCATGTCCTCGTACACAGAAAAGGATTTTATAGATTGGATAATTTGCTATTTCTGTGTTTGTCTGAGGATCTAAGAGTCTGTTAAAAGAGAGAGAAGAAAGAAAAAAAAACAAAGCTTGCACCTTTAGAAGAATTATTTCAGACAGATATTAACTTGCAAACTTTAACAATTTCATAGCTACTGGAGAAAGCACATCACAAAGAAACCAGCTCCTGACTGTCATTTATTACAAAGCTTGACCAGAATAACTACATTTAAATTGAACAGCCAGGTAAACTGGCAGCTTGTTTCCTTTGCTAAAAGGAAATACGATTAAACGCACTGTGGTGGTTTAGCCCGGATCACCACAGTTTCTCACTCACTCTCTTCCTACTCAGCAGGACGGGGGAGAGAAATTGGGAAGAAAGGAAAACTCGTGGGTTGAGATAAAAACAGTTTACTAAAAATGCTAAAAACTACAAAGCTAACAGAATATAAGGATATTAATATATACAAAATATACAAAATGAGCAGTGTACAATTTCTCACCACCCGATGTCCAAATGACCGACGCAGCCTGTCCCGAGCAGCGATCACGGAAACGACACCGAGCAGCAAGCAAAGCGGGGAGAGCAAGCCAGCAAGGGAGAGGGAACGATACCAGCAAGGGAGAGAGAAGAAAAGGATGCTAAGGGTGCCCGAAGGGATACCCGAATGGAATGGATGCCAGAAAAGAATGCCCCCTCCCATGGGCAACCCCCACTTATATCCTGAGCATGACGTTTATGGCATGGAATACTCTCTTTGGCCAGTTTGGATCAATTATCCTGTCTTTCGCCCAGCTTCCTGCATCTGCACGTTAATGAGACTTTAACGAGACTTGGAAAGCCAGACAGTGTCCTTGCTCTCATTAACAACAACTCATATCATCAAAGTGTTTTTATCAACATTCTTCACACGTGAAATTCAAAACACACCGGCTACTGAGAAGAAAATTGACTCCATCCCTGCTGAAACCAGGACACGCACAAAGCCACAGAGCACACCTGCGCGAGCGTCATACCTCACCGTTCCTTCAGAGACATTAGGCACTGACAGAGTCACATCTAAAGAAATCTGGCACTGGCTTCGCAAGATGGACATCATTCTGAGGGCTTCCACTTCACTCCGGGGAGCGTTCACAGAGGCACAGCCTAAGTAGGTGAGCTTGCTAAACACCACGCTGTCCTCATCTGTGATAGGTGTAAAAGGGCTCAAATCCTCACAGTCTAGGGTGAGACACAAAGTTGAACATAAGAAGCAAGACAAGGGTTACGTAAGTAAACTATCAGAGATTGACTCATCACTAACTTAATGACAAATGCAGCCAAGAAACACATTACAGAAAGCCAGGTCAGGCCAAAATACTGTAGGAAAATCCTGCCTGAAAGAGTTACTGATGGCAGGGAGCAACTCAGCTATCTCAGCTCTACAACTAATTCACTCAGAGGGCTTATTTTCAATTTAAGAGCGCACTGATTTTCACTACAGCAGTAAGACGCATAGACAAGCTCAAGAGGCTAATATTTTGTACAGCCAGGCGAGTAAGCATAATACTTCTGCACACATCTCAAGGCTAGTACTGTAAGTGTTTTCAGAACAGAGGATAGTTGAGCATATGGTAACTGGCATCACATGACCTGGCATTTACTGCTCTAGGTTATTCTAATGGGAGAAATGGGGACAGGTAGGTGGACACACCTGTACCTAGATTTTTTCCTTTCCCCACATAAAGCTAGTTCATAAGACACCACCAGGAATTCCTTTTTTTTTTTCTAACCTCCCTGGGATGGTTTCACTGGCAAACTCATTCCTGGTTTCTGGAGTCCTGCCACCGACACAGGATTAATGGTAGAGGATGCTGAAGCTTCAAGGACAACAGGTTCTTCCCCATCTCCATCAGTTCTAACTTCTTCTCCATGGTCCCGGTCACTTGACTGATCTTCCATGGGTGGGTCCATCAGCACGTCTTCAAGTTCCCTCTGCAGCTGCTGTTCGCTTCCATTCCCCACAATCTAAGAGCCACAAACAGAGTTGGAAAACAAAAAAAAAAAAAAAAAAAAAAAAGTTCAAACGAAAAAACAAACAAACAAAAAACCCTAAGGTCATTCATATGTTTTTTTTCTGTCAATCAAAGTCCCAGTTAATAAATTTAACCTAGTTACAATCGTAAACACAAACTGCAATGTGCAAATGCTCACCAGTACAGATTATATCCTCCCTGCTTTAACAAACCAACAAAAGGAGCTCAAAGCAGGAATTTTCTAGTACTGGAAAACATGAGGAGATTACTCTAAAACTAGTCTTTAATCACCAGCTACAAAGACTAGCTTATTGCAGAAGAAACTTACAGATGTCCACAGTACAGTGGTCTATAATAATTCTCGGAATAGTACCAGAAAGGATCAAATACAATTAAATATGCTCAGTGGTTCATGCGTAAGAATGCAAGGTTTCACAGGAAGAGAAGAATCTGGAACAGGATTATGCCATCATGCTGAGAAGAGGTAGTGTTGTTTTATTTCCTAAGACTCATCTACAGCCTGACTTTGCACTCATTGAAGTCAACATGAAAGCATGAAGCAACCCAAACTGTGCAAAATTAGGTCCTAAGCTAGAAAGAGAATGAAGACATGAATTTCAGGAAGCTCTTAGATACTGTATCTAAGGAAACTATCCATTCCTCTCCAATTAACAGAGAAGTGACTGATGCTTTACATAGTTTAGAAATTAAACACAAAAATGGAGTTTATGGAAGTATTTTACCAGACAGTAGTCAGAGAAAGGTATCTGATTTTAACACTTCAGCTGCTGCTGGTTATTATTGTTGCACCAAAACTCAACCCGGTGAGTAGATACGCATTTCTATATCCTTGTGGCTCTGTAAGTCTACTGACTTAAGATGCTACATGCAAGCTAATAAAATCCAAATTATGCAACTACTCCAAGTTCTTAAAAAGAGTGTAAATGAAATCTTATTAAAGAACATTTTCATTTTAAAAAAATCTTTAAAATAAGATACTAAAGAAAGGAATTGGTTAAAAACAGGAAGAATACAGAGCAGACAGAAATCCGCCCATAACACAATCTCAGTACTGAAGAAAATTCCATCTGCCTCAAAATTAGCATCTCACAGTAGAAAATTAAAGTATCTTGAAAATACTTGAAACAATGCTAAGGTTCTCCCATTTTAACAGTAAATAAATCAACCTGAAGTCTGGTTAAGATTGCTGAAACAACACTGGAACAGATAAAAACACCTTCATGCACAAGGAAGAGCCTTGTAATGAATTAAATATACTATGAGCAAAACATCAGATGTCACTTAAATATTTGTTCGTGCATTTCCACCAAGCATGTCTCAGGAATAATTCAGTGAGATTAGAGGTTTCTTGGACAAGTCAGGACTCTGACCTATGGTCATTTCCATTGCATTGCCAAGGACAGAGTAACTGCCTTTCTCAGCTGTACATCCACAGAAGTATCCGTAACCTGTCACAGCAATCCACAGATTTGCATTTTCCTCCCAATAATTTCAGTATTCATTTGCATGATCCATCATGGAAGCAATGAAAAATCTTGCACAAGCATGTGGTCATCAAAGCCATCATCCCCTTAAGTATCAAGTTTATTATTCAGGTCTTTGCAGATATTCGTCAGAAAGATGATGATGATGATGATGGAAGATGCACCATATTTCTGTATGGTATGCAGTTTATGTGTTTTGCCTCAAAAAAATCAATTATGATGTCCTGCCAGCCTCATTAAAGCCTATATATTAAAAAACCTAAAATAACTAGTTTACAGGACTTGTCTTCCATGAAACTTGAAGTTAAAGTTTGAAGTTAAGACACAAACTAAGGCTAACTTCATGTCAACCAACGTCTCCTGTGCAACCATAAAAATTCACTACATAGCGGGCATGGTGCAGACTAAAAGGTAAGCATGTTTGAAACTTTGCTGCAACTCAAAAAAAACAGAAAAAGGTAGCATGACAGAGTGCAGCAGAACTACGGGCAGAAGGGAAGAATAAAGAAGGCAGACCTAATAAACGCTTCATGTAGGTTTGCTTGAGATAGGGGAAAGAAACCATTTACCCTAGTCATTGTTTTCTTCATTTCTCACAAAACTGGAAACTAATTTTACTTAACCTTTAAATAGGATGTAGCCTCCTTTAAAACTTCCTTTACAGCAACACGAGGGATTTATTAGAACTGCAGTTTACTCCCTTCTGCTGACGCATGTGCTGCTGGCCTCTGCTGCGAGAGGTCTTGTTACCGTGTAGTTCAAGAACTCCTGTTCTACAGTGTGCTCCAGAAAGAAGGCTTTCATAAATCCAGCTCGGTCCCACTGGCAGTGGGCAAAAGCAGACATAGAAACAATACTGGAAAGCAGAGACAGCCAGCAAATTATATTGCTGGAAAACGATCACTGACAACCCCCTTTTAAATTGTTTGAACCATGTATTTCAGCATAGACAAAAAGAAAAAATGCGTTTATGAATTATGATCAACTGAAGAAAAATATGGTTTCTGATGGTATTCAGAAGAAATATTTATCTGCCTGGACTTGAGAAAGAACAATAAGAAAAATGCGCATTAATAAAGTCCACAGCGCTATTACTTAAAACTATAGCACAGCAACTTTGAAGTGAGAGCCTTCGGCTGATGTACAAATTTCACAGCCTATCACACTTGGCAAACACAAGCCTGAACTTCTAGCACCATCCTCAGACTGTGCTTAGCAAATGTAAGATCCTCAAATTCCTAAACAGAACATCGGAAAAAGGCATCTGCTCAAACACAAACCTGAACTGATTTTCTGCTTTTCTTTGTGGGCACGTCAAAGCAAATGGCTTTTGACATACACAGATGAAGTAACTCCGCTATAAACAGCAAAGCAATTGCTTCTCCCTGAAAAAACTCATCTTGTGTTTCTACGAAACACAAAACCTCAGTTCTTGCATTGTACTGTTATTTTTCCATATACTGCTTAAACACTTTCAGATATCACTGTGACAGTACTTGTAAGATATCTCCAACAACCTCCACAGCCCCACTTATCCACGCACACAGATAAGCAGTTTAATAACACAGTAAAACTGGATACCGCATGAGTATTTGCAAGCTGAATAAATGAAGGTACCAAGAACAAAGCCATGTTCTATGGTAGTAGCTCTCTTTTCTTGAAGAACACCACCAAAAGACAATTTCTGTCCCTAAGAACAGCTAAAAAGCCTTCCCATTTCCTCTGTTAAAAGTTTTCACCTCCTTAAGCAGAAGGAAGGAGGTTAATGATCCCTGCATGGGAGAATTTAGACCGCACACCGACTGCTTATCTAAGGTATAATGGTTTCCATTAATCATTCAGATGCAGCCAGTAACCAAAGTGCACACTCTCAAACGCCGGAATACTGAAAGGCTCAAGGTGAGTCACAGTGTTCAAGGATTGTGCTCAGTCTTGGCACCAAATTCATAAAGAAGCTTATCTTTAAGACCTGCAAAGCTCAGTGGCATTCAGTGCCAAAGCAGGGAACAGCATAACTTTATTTTACAATTGATGATTATCAGGAGGCAGCAGCACTAATGTTGTTCTTTCCTCATCGAGAGAAACAGCATACATGTACCAGCATGTGATAAACCGCTTTGGAAGCAAACATAGGAGGGAAAGTTAAGAATTAAATTTCAGGAGTCTGTTTGAAATTGATTATGGATATTCTTCTCTGGAATACGTGCAAGCTTTATGGAGATGACTTTATATACCAGCCTCTTCAATTTCTTTGACTGTACTAAACAAGGCCCAGCATGTCACACAAACACTGCGGCATGGCCACAACAAGGCCATCGTTAGACCAGCAATACAAACAGCTCCCATGCAGAGCAAGAAGTGGTGCTGACTACGGCATTTCATGTTCCAAACTTTCTTTGGTAGTAACAGGATGGAATTGAAAATCTGGTTCACCGTGTCTGTCTGCTGGGGTCTCAAATGATGCACTGCAGCTTTGGGAGCTCATCACATACACTGCCACACAAGCATTCTCAAGGTAAGCACCACTACACAGACTATTCTGAATTCTAAAGTATTTGTAGCTGCTGGTTATTTGCAGCATCTAGAAAGACAAGCGTGAGGTTAGTCTTTCAGCAGGTTTCATAGATCACCAGGCTAATTTTCAAGAAAATTTCAGGTTTTTTTAGACTATCTTGTGATGTGAAGCGGCAGTCTTCTGCAATAGTAATAAAATATAAATGAACATTTTTGCCAGATTAAGCAAAACTAAGATCCTGAGACTCTAAACTAACAGAATTAGCTTGAAGTCCTATGTAAAAGAAAATAGCCACTACAATGGCTATTGTCCAGGACTAATGTCTTGTCCAGGACTCAAAGGAATGCAAGAAAAACAACCAAATCAGTTGGGAGCTAAAAGCAAGATGAGCAAAAGTATCAAGAAACTTTCAATAAAGTTTTTGTTACAACTGCTGCTAAGGAAAAGAGGAACATCCAGTCCCATAGGCAGAACATGCGATTTCTTACGATCTTTAAAGACATTCTGAAGACACAGATGTGACTGGAGACTCCAGTCCCTTGTGATGGCGAGATATCTTTCCATCTCCCCCAAAGAACACACTAGGAAAGATGTGGTTTTCAACATATTAAAATAACAGAATTTGGAGTGATCACCTTACTTGTGTCACGTTGCTTAAAGATTGCTGAAACACAAACTGGGAAGAAAGATTTTCTTTAACTATTAAAAAAAAAAAGAAGAGAGAGAGAGAGAGTGACAATAGTCTCTTTTCGGGACAGAGCTTTTAAAAGTGAGAAGATGTCAATGCCCTTCCCATTCACACAAGCCTATCACGTAGGCTTGTGTTCTCAGATTCATGCCAAGTTGTTAGTTATAACTACACTTCAACATTTCTTAAAGAGAACATTTCACATTGGGGAAAACTTTAATATATGTTTGAATTAACAGGTATGGCCAAATCAGGTGTACATTAATATCACTTTCTATCCAAAAGCTGTGATAAAAATCACAGTTCAAGTTCTTGACAGTCTGTTTCATCCTAAGCACTTCATGAAAGATTCTGCAAAGTGGGAAAAAACCCCCACAGGTAGTGATGGAGAGCTCTTACTCAAAACCTAATTATCACCTCTAACATCAGCAAAAGTAATGCAGAAATTACTGGCAAAATTGCTTCTTGATTAAGTTCTCCCTTCCATCAAGTTTTCCACAATAAAGAAGTCCCTCTTTAAGCTCTCTATGGTTAGTGTGGTTTAGAAGAACAGGGAACAAACTCAGGTTATTGATTCTTACCTTCAGTCCTGTTTTTTCATCATCACTACCATTATTTGTAGATGGTGTTTCATCCCCTTGCCTGGAAACCAAGACAAAATCTTCACTGTTAAGAGTGGATACCGAGTCTGAGGAGACACTGATTTTTCCAACAGAAGCCTTGTCATCCATGACTTAAAAAGGAAGTTCGATTCATGAATGAGATTAAATATTTTATAAACTCCTGAAAAACAAAAATCATAAAAATACGTATATAAAACTTCATGCTAAAACGCTCAAATGTTTCTTTTCAGAAACCTGCTGACTAGTTATAGAAAGTAACCCATCTGACAGTACAACCAAGCTACAGCTCTCTGTCAGCGTACACCCATGGTCCTGCTTTGATTTTGCTAAGTAGCGCGCTACTGTTACAGCGTTGGTTTCCACAGCTCACAAAGGCAAAGTTAATAAATCTTTTTGCAGTATTTCATGATTATGTCAGACACAGTTTTCTACACACAGCACAAAACAGGCCCTTGGAACATACACTGCGCCTGCTGACAAAGGACTCCTAAGGGCAGAACTATAATCCACTTACTTTCTTCAGATAACGTCTGCCTTCACCCATATTCACACAAAAAATACTTCTGTAGCTATTAGAGCTCGCTGTATGCTGCTGCCACATCCTCTTCCCCCCAGAACAAGAGTTAGATCTTACTCTTGTTATTTTGTGGTAAAGATGCTCTAAAACCTTGGGACATACAGCATTTTAAGAATCTATGCTGAATCTTCTGTACTGTAAGGAACAATAAAAGAAAAGACTTCCAAGAAGCAGGAAGAACAGCGTAGGCTGGATCAGTACTGAGAATCGGAGCCAACAGAGGATTTTAAAAAGATGGAACTGGCACCGAGAAGCATTTGAAGAAAGGAACAAAAGGTGAAGTTCAGCTGCACACCTTGAACTTTACAGCACAGATTCTGAGAATCTGTGGCTCAAAACAGACTGCTGTGATAAAAATGGGTGATTAAATTTCCCAGAAACCCAAACATACCCTTATCACAACGGCTTGGGTCTTTACATACTGCCAAGCATGACCAAACCCAAGTGCTTTTTCAGCCTTAACTTCTGCCTTCCATCTGGCGGAGCACTGTCCCAACCTGGCCTCCAACAGAACAGCCGAACGACGGAGAAACCTGGCATATCCACAAGCTCAGCTCATCGCATTCCTCTCTGAACCAAGAACAATGCACTGCAAATAGCAAAGCCTGCTTTTATTTCTATCAATACCCTTCTCCACAGCCACCAGTATGACTTGAAAATCTGCCAGGAGGACAACAAATTTTACTTCCTCTGGGTTATTTTTAACCTGATTACTTTCCCAACCGAGTCTCTTCATGGCCCTGAAACATGGTTCACTGGACAACTGCAGCAGCACGTAAGAGGAAGAATAGATGTGGGATGTTCAGGAATAACAACACATCTACGATTACTGGGTTTTGTTTTCAAAAGCATGTAAGGTATTTAGATATCCTTTTCACAAACATTGTAAGATCCACTGACTTGCAATGAGAATTACTGGCTGAGAAATCTAGATCCTTCAAAAAGCTTTACTCACTGTACATGTCTGTCTGGTGTTACTCGCAGGTACCTTAAAGGTAGGTACTTCTCAGTTTTAAAAATGCTTTTGTTTAAAGAATTCATATTAAAATGTTTCTATAGAAGTTCCTTATTGCACCATCTACATAATACACAGATCATCTGAAAATTACTAAATCAAATATATTGAAACACAGAATTTGTTACACTGAGGGTGGTGGAACACTGGCCCAGGTTGCCCAGAGAGGCGGTGGATGCCCCATCCCTGGAAACATCCCAGGCCAGGTTGGCCGGGGCTGTGAGCAACCTGATCCGGTTGGAGATGTCCCTGCTCCTGGCAGGGGGTTGGACTGGGTGGGCTTGAACAGCCCCTTCCCACCCAAACCCTTCTGTGATGCTATGACACCTCTCAGCAATATTAACTTCAATCAAAGAAAAAGTATGCTGTGCTTATGCGTATTCCTTTCTGTAGTGCTGTGGCGTAAGCAGACACACACTTGGTCCCGGAGCACAGCTGGCTTCGCCTGACCCTACAGCAGTTTCACAATCCAGAATTGCAACAGCAGGAGGTCCCGATTAGCCCAACTTTGACAACTTTACGTTGAGCAAAAGTCTTACTGAAATTGCACAAGATAAGAGAGCACAGAAAAGTGGACAGTGTAGTAGACTACTGTAAGAACCTTTTATTTACTAGTGATCTATCAGCAAGCAAGGCTTAATTGCCCAGCTGCGCTGCAAACGGCCACAGCGGTTCATCCGATTAATGCTCAAATAGCAGCACAGTCTTAAAATACTAAAAATGCTAAAATATTGCCCAAAGTTAACCAAAATTTCCACACTTTGCTTTGTAGGCATTTTATTTTCTCTGTTCCTTGCTATCACTTTGTTCCATGCAGATTACCGCACGGATCATTCTACCTGAATCAGAAAACTCACAACAGCAGAATCAACAACAGAAAGCCTCTGAGCTCATTAAAACACGGGCCAGACTAGAAGGGCACACATCAAAGACCAGCAGAGCAATTAAGTACAGCCAGCTTGTGACTCCTCTGGAATCAAAAAGCAAGAACAACAAACAGCGGTGACAGCGCTCTTTAGCAATGTCTGCAACTGGTCTAAGAGCTAGAGCTTTCTCTTCTGGCGCTTCAGAGAGACAGGAGAAAAGAGCCCAGCCAAGCACAGATCTCAAGTTTTAATGTTTCTCAGAAGCAGCCAACATCTCATAACTTACAAGGAAAGAGACTTTGGTTTGTTTCAACATAAATGAAATATGAGCTTTTGAATTCAGCACAGTTTAGGTCCTGACACAAAACTACACCACAGTAACGCAGGCCTTGCCTGAGGTGTCTAGGTAAATCGCACATTAAGAGGTAAACTGTTAACAACTTATTTATTTGCTCCCTTGTGTAATTAAATGGGTATCCTGGCCTCTGCTCACACAAAAGACCACTAGAAAAAGCTGCAAAATGGGAAAGTCAACAGGGCTGGCTGTTCAGTCACTACTTTCAATTTTATTTAAAATTATAATTCTCAACGCAATTCACCTCCAATGATGATGTTATACAATGCTACAATGCGAGCCCAAGAATCAAACTATCTTTTTAAAAAAATGTTCTTTTTTATCTTTAAAGCAACCAAACACCACTAGCCACCTACCTTACTCTCTCTATTGAAGAGAACATGCAAAGGAACAGCAGACACCATTCACCACGCTAAAATCTCAAACAACTGGAAAACAAACCTATCAAAGTTCAAGACTAGTTATGTAGATTTATAAAATACTTATCCTTTACTTTCCTATCCTCTCCCAAGTATTTGGCACCCCACCTGCAACTTCTGATCAAAATTTCCTTGTAAGTACTGCCAAAATGAATTTAAAAGAGCATAAAGCAAACAGTATATAAAAAAAGAAAACATTCCATTCCACGTTACTGTAAGCGACTGCGGCTTGAATGCCACCTTGAGACGCGCAACAAGTGAGGCAAGGTACTCACACCTACAACTATTCTCACCCCCTTTCCAAGGGGCGCCCATTTCCCAGCATTTAGAGCACACCCACAGCCACACAAAAAGCGAGAGGATGAGCAGAAAAATCAATGCTTCAGCTGTGAACTACTTGAACTTTTTAAAACAGCTGCTACTTTTAAGTCAACAGCAGATGTAGCACCCTTAGCACTGAATTTAGAGGGGAATACAATACAAAATATACTTAAGTTTGGGGTTTTCAGAGCAGAAAAGAGAATAAGCATGAGAACAGGTGTGCAAACTAGAGAAGAAAAGAGATTTTTTTCCCCCATTCATACCTTTCTCAGCTTTTGTACTTCAGCTGCAGTTCCTATGGCGATTCCACAAAGTTACCATGTATCTGATAAAGAATGCACCAGATATAGAAAAACAATACAGCAACATCAACTAAATTACTGAAGAGTAGTATAATTCAAGAAGCTACCTTGAACAGCAAAGTCAGAAAGCTTGGCGTGTAAAATAAACTTACATAATCTATCCCCTGAAATATAAAAACACTAAGTATAATGTTAACAAACCTGAAAAACAAGCAAGTAGCACGCAGCCAAGACACTGAGGTGACTGATTCAATGCAAACTGATTTACTGAAAATAACGTATTTTCTGTTTCTGCTCCTCTGGCTTTATGCACACCTTAACAATAATATCCAGTACAGCTCCATTTAATCATACAAAGTTCTACTTTCCTAGTTTTCATCATTAGCATCTTAGTGTGGGTGAAAAATGGAATTTGTAGCAGAGCTCAAAGCTTTACAGTGTACTTTGCAAAGCTGCGTTATGACAAATTAGCCAGCATCCTTTAGGACTCTCAGCTCTTTACAGTCTTTGGCATCTGTGATTTTTTTTTACCTTCACAATTCACACAGTGTACACTTATTACTTTACAAATACACAGCGAGTCCCGAAGAAAGCCTGGAAAATGCTACAGCACAATGCTGTCCTTACAGGCAGTCATGCCAGCTGTTTCAGTCTGGGCAGCACAAGAAATGTAAGAGCAGAAGGGATGTCACACCGACAGACACGTGGGAAAGGAACTGCGGTTTCACTCTTTCTGAGCACATGCACACCGCCTGTGTTTTACCGCAGGTTTGGGGAAAAAAAAAAAAAACAAAACATACAAGAAAGATCAATCACTAGCAATCTTTCTCTTCTCACGTATCACGTGGTTCGTCTGCATAATCATGTTTGATCTCTCCCCACCTTCCCTGCGCAACACACACTCTCAAATGCAACGAGAAGTATTTTGCACTCAAAATTAAGCAAGAATGTCTGTAGAAATAAAGATATAGGATGACTGAAGAGAATAATTAATAAAAACTAGCAACTACAACACTAACTTTTCTGTTCATTTTAAAACACACTGATACGGACAGATGTTCCCACTAACCTCAAGAGCCAGACAGGAAAAAAGATATCATTATCTGGAGATAATGCTGCCTCAGATTTCACCCCTCCTCCTCTTCTCAAGAGCTGAGAAGCGCAGATCTCAGGAAGCTGAGTGAATCATTAGACATTGTATGCAAAATCAGGAATCAGACAAAACACAAGAATTAAGCTAATGCAATCTTTGTTAACAATCCTTAACAGATTCATAGTCATCGCCAACACAATTTTGCTGTTAATCTTAATTTGAACTACCTGCTCAGAGGACAAAACTCTAATTCTAGGCTCTTGTAATAAGCAAATTCTCCAAGCCCAGAAAGATGCAGCAGGTCCTGGGAAACCATGGTTATAAAAGAAATGCTGACACTGCCTTAGCTAGCCCATCACAAGAATGTCGCTGGAATGAATTAACTATGAGCGGGTGGCTCATCCCCGCCCGGCGGCTGACGCACCGGCGGCATCAGAACAGTTACGCGCTCCTGCACAGGGGAGCCGGAACACGCAGGACACAACACAGGCTGGAGGCCGGGACACAGGTCGTGCAGCCAGAGGCTAAACAAGCTCTGAAGAGGATGCTCTACATACTTCTGGAGTTCCTCTCTCGTTAGGATTCAAACAGTTATGCTTACCAGACAAATGTAGCACTTTAAAAACATGCTGTGAAAGAACAGAAAAGAGAAGAATTCTATTTGGTGCATGCTACTAAAAGCTGCCTGCACTTGGATTTGGAAAACAAAAAGAAATCCCTCTGCCAGCTCCATTTGTTAATTTGTTTACTGTGTACACAAAACTGAGTTTCCTCAGGTCCTTGACCTTTTAACGTTAAGTACAGGCCTTCAAAAAGAATACAATGTTTCTGTAATTTAATCAGCAATGGGGAAGTCCATGTAGTCAAGCATTTTCCAATAAAGTAGCCAAAAAGCTCAGAAATCCCATGAAGCTGTGCTTTAACAAAACCTGTAAGTAGAAAACTGGGAACAGAGATCAAGCTGTATCCGTGTAACAACACAGGTAAGCAGTACTTGATCTCCAGCCTGCACGTAAGAAATGAACATGACCTCTTCCCTCTCTCCAAACCCTTCCTGAGCATTTTTTCTCTTTCTCCTACTCTCTCCCAAAATATCTTGAACAGGCAAAACTACAGACAAAAACAACAAAGTCTACTTCTATCAGTTAAATTTTCACTTAATTTTTGCTGATGTGTGCTTTTAAACCAACTCAGCACAGCCTGTTTGTTAATACTTAATTTTCCTCTCTAACTGACAAAATCAGCCCCTAAAAATTATCTCCTGGGGATGTTTTAAGTGAAACAAACATGTCCTTGCCAACAGGATGGGGAAAAAAAAAAAAACAACAAAAGAGAGAAACGCTGAGGTTATGGTACATAAACCAAACAAGGATGTCTGGCGCGATGAAGTGCCACATTTTAGGATCCACCTGGACGCAACAGGCAACAACCCCCACAGCCCGGCCACGGCGAGGGAAAGCGGCCGGTAAATCAGCGTCGCTCCCCAAGGAGCCCAGCGCAGCCCGGGACAGGGCGGCCCCGCCGCGGGAGCGGAACCCGGCGGCTGCGGTCCGCGCTCGGGGGGCCCCGGGAACACCGACCGCTTTCGAGACTGCAGGGGCTGGAGGAGCCCGGCGGGTCCCCCCCTCCGACCCCCACCCGGCGCCAGGGGGGCTGGCGAGGAGGGGGCTGGCGAGGACGGGCCCGGCCAGGCGGCCCCCGTCTGCCCCGGGGCTCGGCCCGGGGACGCGGCAGCGCCCGGCCCTGTGCGAGGCACGGCGGCCTCACGGCCCCGCTCCGCCGCCACCTGCGCCTGCTGCCGGGCGGCCCCGCGCCGAGGCCGCGGCCCCCGCGGGACGGAGGGGAGAGGGGCTGGGAGGGCACCGCACCGGGAGGGAGACACGGCCCGGGGACGCAGGGGAGGGGCGCGCCGGGTACGGGGCGCGTGGGGGCCCGCAGCTCCCGCACGCCTTTCGCCGGTGAGGGGCGGGGAGCCCCGGTGAAGCCCCGGAGCGGGAGCAGCGCCCGCACGCACCGCGCAGGCACCGCAGGAGCGGGCCAGGCCGGCCGGAGGGCGGAGGGACGGGACGGGACGGGGCGGACGGGACCCCGCCGGCAGCGCGAGCCCCACCTACCCCGGCCGCCGCCGCCTCCCGGTGCCGGGCCTGGGCCGCC
>WHYT01016251.1:67634-86848 GCA_009806455.1 Tetrax tetrax
TGAAAAGCTCACTGAGATAAGGACATCTTGTACAAGTATCCTGTTACTTAAAGGGCACTGAATGTTCATAGTGCTAAATAGAATTTCTAAACAGATGGTCATAATTAACATAAAATACATCCACAGATAGAGTCTATTTGGTGTTCTAGTAATTATTTCAATGGTCCGATACTTTAGCATTAATTAAATTGTAACACAGCCAACAATGGAATTGCAATAAAGACTTACTGAATTCAAATGTGGAGGGGAGATCTCAGCTTCCTCAAAACAATTACCTTTTTTCCGTCATCAGAGGAGGGAAAAAAAAGAATGTTAAAGTGTAATTAAAACATTTGTGTATTTGCATTTCTAACAAGCTGCTAGGAGAAGCTTGTTCGTAGCCCTGAAGTGCACTAACTGGTCTCTGGGTTGCATTGAAAGTCAACATCATTGCACATTGCAGCAAAGGGTGGGGCTGTTCAGCTCTTAGGTGAAGCTCTGGATTTAAATCTTCATGACGAAAGCGTCAGTGTAAACAGTTTCGATGAACTTCTTAGGCCTGTTATCTTTTTCAATAACGTGAATTATATAAGATGGAATGTCTTTCAGAACAATTTCTGTAAATCCATCTTTTCTTTGGAATACATTTATGTAAATTATTTGCATGGTACTCCTGCACAGAGTGAGATTTTCCAAGAGAGAAGACTTAATAGCAAGCCAACAGAAGTTATTGCTTGCCTTATCGGAAGTTTTGTCCTAAATACCTGGATTTTCAGCACATCAGAGATCTTCTCGATGTGAGTTCATGGAAGTGGAGTTGCGTTGTTGTGCAAGGTAGAGATCTGAAAAGCAAAACTGAAAAGAAAATGTCTTTAAAAAAAAAAAGCAAAGTTGTTTAGTTTGGTGTCTCGTTAAGTCTGAATAAGGTCTGCAGAAGGAAGGTATTGTTCTACTTCAGTTCAAATGGAAAGAACATTTTAACTCCTGTCTGGGGAAAAAAAAATAAATCTGTGTCTTCTCCCCACTTCAGGCTCATTCTCCAACTAGGGAGTGCTTTCAGGGTTTTGAGAACTTGAGGTTAGATGAGATGGTTACTGTGATTTGTGCCTTTACATTTTCTGTGCCAGTGAATGTTTTCCTCTTCCTATGCTAAAGGTGTATTTAATCCTGTGAGAAGAATTTTAATGCCATTTATTGTGAATAGATTTGACTTCAACTTAATGGTAGTCTGCATTAATTCAGTTCATGAGCCTTTTTTGGTACAATTACTAGACTAACACAAAGTTGGGGTTTTTGAGTACTTCACCATAAAGATTTGATTTTATTCTGTAAAATATTGAAATGGTGGGGGTTTTTAATTAAAAATAATTCTGAATTACAGAAAGCATGTTTTAAATACTCTGTTATTCACTTACAGCTGCCAAAACATAGTACAGTGAAATAATGGTCTGCTAGCCTGCTAAACAAGTGTCCAGCTTCCACAATGCCTGTGCAGGCAGCTCAGTGGACAGAATTTCTGTCCTGCCCAATCTGCTACAACGAGTTTGATGAGAATGTGCACAAACCCATCAGCTTAGGTTGCTCTCACACTGTCTGTAAGACCTGCCTGAACAAGCTTCATCGCAAGGCATGTCCTTTCGACCAGACTGCCATCAATACAGACATCGATGTGCTTCCTGTAAACTTTGCACTCCTCCAGTTAGTTGGAGCCCAGGTATGATTTAAGCAGCTCTGTGTTTTGCCACTTTGTGTTATTACCATTTACATGTCAGTTGTAATACATGTGCTGATCTTTTTCCCCTTGTTTTAGTCTAAAAAATAGTAAGGCTTTAACTTTGTAATACTTAGAAGTACATGCGTACGCTAAAAGCAACCACACCATTTTCAGGACCATCCTCTTGTCATAAAATAAAAACATATTCTAGTTGTAAGCTGAATTCTGATTTAAAAAGGCTCTTGAACTGTGACTGGAGAAAAAAGACCAATTAAGAAACAGACAATTGTCTGTCAGAATTCTCATTAGAAGAGTGAACCTGCAGATTGCACTCATTCATTGTATGCTTGCAAAGAATCTTATTTCTACATGTCACATGTTCAAAATGCTAGCTGTTTAACCAAGTTTCAGAAGTATGTGTGTATAAATTTTTTAAAATGTGCATGATGATGGCTTTTCAGTTGCGTTGTCAGGCACTGGTAATCAGGCCAGGAATGTTCCCTGTGCTGTCTCGTAGCAATGGCAAAACAGCGATTATATAATCAGCATTGCGCTTTATGGAGGCTAAATAAGTCAGTTCACCTTATTCACGTGCTTTTTGGTATTACTCTCACTGTAACACCTGGGTGATGCAGTAAGAAGATACTTTTTACTTTGCTTTTTAATGTCATATCACAGGCCTTGACACGCTATTGGTAATGATACTGTCTGTGTCAAAGTGATTTTGTTTCTCAAATTCACATTCGTTCCTTTTTTTTTATTTTTTATTTTTTTTTAAAATAATTTTTGTCAAATCACTGCCTTGATCTTATAACATCCTTTTTCCTGGTCTCTAACTTCTTGAAGTGTCTTTCAAACAATTGAATGTATTGTGACTAATACTCCCCTATTTTCTTTGACCTTGTTACTCTACTTTTGAGGTTTTTTTCACCAAGTTGTTCACTAGTTCTTCCCTTTGAAGATTTCCGCATGCCCAAATTATGCTTAAATTATTTTTTTACTTTGCATTTGATTTTTTCATATTTTCTTGCCAGTTAATTTTGTATTATAAATTTCCCTGTCTCTGTAGTAAATCATGCTGATCTTGTACACTAATCGTCTTCGCAAATCTTGTGTTCTTCATTCATCTTTTAAGTACCTTCTCATTAGACATTGGCTGTTGTTTTCTATCCTACTTTTCTTCTTAATGTGTTGAGTAGTAACAAAAATATAATCTTTCATCACTCTGATCCTCATCTTGAGTCACTTTTGTTATTCCTTATTACATTCTACATCCCTTGGGTGGGTCGTGTCTTTTGCTTCTCTAAAAAGCAGTGTACATCTGCAGTGTTATGTAATTAGTAGCGGTGATGTTGGTGCCGTCGTAGGCATGTCGGATCGGTCAACCGGCTGTATATAATTCTTCTCCCGCTTCCTCCCCCTTGCGTTTTCTTAGGTACCTGATCATCAGACTGTAAAGTTGAGTAATGTAGGAGAGAACAAGCATTATGAAGTAGCAAAGAAATGTGTTGAGGATTTGGCACTCTACTTAAAGCCATTAAGTGGAGGAAAAGGTGAGTCTCTACTGAACGGCGGAATTTTGAGGTAGCTTACTTCTAATGGCATTGAGTTTCAGCACTGGTTTTAGGCGTCAATGGGACAATCCTCTAATTTTTGTAATGAATTTCCCTTATGTCTTTAAAAGCTTATTCACACCTGTGACAGTTGATTTTTTTAATTTGAAGTTGACAAAATATTCTTTTTTGTTTAATAATATTTCTTTGGGGCTACCTTTGGACTAAAATTGAACTTTCCTCAAAGGATGGACTTGATATCAATTTAAGACTTTAGAATTCTTTTTGATAATGAGCTACACAGAGTTCCTGAAGAAAAGGGAAGATAGCTGTGACGAGTATCCAGGTCCTAGAGTAAGACATATGCTATTTGACATTTTTGTTTATCTTATTCAGGTAAATTTTTCTGATTAGAAGCAATAGTTTGCCTCTTCTCGTTCTCTTTGAAGGTGTTGCAAGCTTGAATCAGAGTGCGCTGAGCCGTCCAATGCAAAGGAAGCTTGTGACACTGGTGAATTGTCAGCTGGTGGAGGAAGAGGGTCGGGTTAGAGCTATGCGGGCAGCTCGATCGCTGGGAGAGAGAACCGTTACTGAACTGATCTTGCAGCACCAAAATCCTCAGCAGCTTTCTGCCAATCTTTGGGCTGCTGTCAGGGCACGAGGATGCCAGTTTCTAGGACCAGGTAAAGTACCTGTAGAATCTGCAACAGAGTATGCTTAGCCATACCTTTTCTGAACACAAAAACATTCTTTAGTAGTCTCTTCTGTTTGACTGAAGGTGTAATCACTTAAGGTTTTCAACTTCTTGCCAGAAAGAAAGGAGTAGAAAAAAAATAGATTACAAGTTACTAAAATCTACTGTTCTAGAGGTTTGGTCTTTCTTTTTCCCTCTTATTAACTGTTTTTCAAAATTGTGAGGAAGTATTTCAAAAGTCCTGGCAAAGAAGAGTAAGCAAACATGTTTTCCGCAGTTTGTAATGCAGCGTCACTAACACGGGCTGGGTGTACTGCTGCCTGTGATTGGGGTTAGACAGGAAGCTGCAAATGCTGTCTTGTTCGTACTTTAGCTGTAAATACAATCCGCATAACTTCATCTGCAGCATACTTCAATTTAAAAATTAGTAATGATCTTGTTTATATCTTTGATAGAAACAGCAAATTCTGTTAAGAATGTTGCTAAAGCAAGCACAGAAATTAGAAGAAAATCATGTTTAAACTGGAAGTACCCCCCTCTTGATTCCAGTAATTGATAACAGCACTGCTGTACTGTTCCCATATTTATTTTACACCGTTTCGCAGTCTGTGTTGATGAGATGTCCAAAATGACAAAGGCTAGAAGACTCTACAGTGGAGAAGAGTATAGAAACTGCACTACTGATGTGTTTATTACTGAAAATTAGTCTTAGCTCTTTAAGTTTGCTATGCTTAGAGTGCTTCTAAATACTACTTCTAAACTGTTCAGTAAGATTCTTCCTACGATTAATGAAATAAAAAGTAATAAGGAATTATGTTCAAGATGATTCAGGTGCTCCTACTTATGCTGTTAATATATGATAGCCTTGCTGTTTTCTGGCAATATATTTTACTGCCTGTCTTTTATTTTTGTATGTTAAAGCTATGCAAGAGGAGGCACTGAAACTTGTGTTACTGGCACTGGAAGATGGCTCTGCGCTCTCACGAAAAGTTCTGGTACTTTTTGTTGTACAAAGGCTAGAACCAAGATTTCCTCAGGCCTCTAAAACAAGCATTGGTCATGTTGTGCAGCTACTGTATAGAGCATCATGCTTTAAGGTAAAATACCAATGTTTGAAGTTTCTTACTGTTAACTAGTGCAGCTCCAGAGAACCTGACCTAGGATTAGTGTCTTTCACCTGTGAAATGTTATATAAATTCAGTTTCTATACATTTAAATAATGTAGACGCTAAGATTTTTATCTCGAACTGTCATGAAGTAGTTGTTTGATATTTAAAATTCCCTGCAAAAGGAACAAATTGTCACATGTAGAATTAGCCAGAATAGATTCCAAAATTGCTGCCCTCATTATTAACTGCTGCCCGTCATCTGGAAATTATCTTCCTGGAAACAGGCATGAAACCTAACTCTGTAAGCGCTCCTAGCCTGCTTCAGGAAGAAATGAAATGTTTTAATAAAATCACTTTTGACTTTACTTAGATTCATGAGAGTAGGCCATGGCCAGACGTGCCAGGCTGGCCTGGGTGCTCTCCAAGATTAGAATCCAATTCCAGCATTCTAAAGGAAAACTTTGGAATACTGTAGTGCTGAGAACTTCCCTAGCTCCAACACTGGGCATGAGAGGAGGACACATGATTATCACAATATCACTAAACAAAACACTGAAATAGTGAGACCTCTTGCTCTCCTTTAAGACAAATGTCTTAAGTAGCATAAGAGTTTTACTTAGCATTTATAACGGACTCTCATTAAGTATTCTGTTCTTTAAATGTCAATATCTTAAATTTTTCCCCCTTTATGTTATTTAAATCACTTCTAGACACTTTCCTGTTTCTTTAAGTCATCCTTTAATATTGGGTAGCAAAAACTCCTAGTAGAACTATTAAATATCTAACTACATTTTCTGCGACTTAAGCAAAACTGATTACTTTCCTAGTTGGAAGTAGTGGAGTTGGTATAGTTTGTGATCCTGTAAAAACCCAAAGAGCTGTCTGTTCTGCCTGTGCACAGCTAGCTAAGTGGATCAATATGTGAACGAAATGAAGTATATGCTAAATATAGAAAAGCAATACTTTCCCGATTTGTGCTGTGTAACTGTCTTTTTCTGATTGACTTGGAGATTTTTTTTGTTAAAGGAGGAGTATTTAACTGTTACTATTTATTAGGTCACTAAAAGGGATGAAGATTCTTCTCTGATGCAACTTAAAGAAGAGTTTCGCAGTTATGAGGCTTTGCGGAGAGAACATGATGCCCAAATTGTTCACATTGCCATGGAAGCAGGACTTCGAATATCACCAGAACAATGGTCTTCCCTTCTTTATGGTGACTTGGCACATAAATCACACATGCAATCCATTATTGACAAGGTTTGTCAAAGGGATGATTTTGCTATCTTTGTAGGATTAGATTTGACTATTAAATGTTATAATAAAAGTCTAAGAACCACTTGAGTTAACTCTTTGTCTTTACTTATATCAAATACTATTTAAAGCTAGAATGAAGGTTTTCTCCCTGCTGTAGTGTGTTCTTCATATGAAGACATTTTATTTTCCAGTAGTTTTAAGTCTAACTCCCTTTTGTGTGTCTTATGATGAAGCTTCATAGGGCAGATTCTGAGCTGAGAAATTAAATTTCTCTTCACTGATACTGTCTATATGCCATCTGAAGACACTGTGCATTGCGTTTAGGAACTACTTTAATGGAAATCTTTTTAAGATTAGTAGTTTACAGTTGTAAGATGAAGCACACTAATGCTCGCTTTGTTTTCAGCTCCAATCTCCAGAATCTTTTGCAAAGAGCGTGCAAGAATTGACAATTGTCTTGCAGCGCACAGGGGATCCTGCAAACTTAAACAGGCTGAGGCCTCATTTAGAGCTGCTGGCAAACATAGATCCAAATCCAGGTACGTAAATCAAGCTTTTAAAACACTTCCTGGTATTTTCCATATCTAGCAAAGTGAATAGTTAAGACGATAACCTCCATTCCTGATTTCAAAATTCCTATCAATTAACATGGTATATCATCAACTCTTCAGGGCTCTCTGAGCTCTATCCTAGTACTTGGTGTTTGAGGTCCTAGAAGAGATGCCTCTTGTTTATCATACTACTTGAATTATTGACAAAATGACAAGCTTGCTGTTGGTAATTTTAGATGCAGCATCTCCAACGTGGGAGCAGCTGGAAAATGCAATGGTCGCTGTAAAGACTGTTGTACATGGGCTGGTGGATTTCATTCAAAACTACAGCAGAAAAGGCCATGAAACTCCACAGGTAACTATATTCAATTCTTGCATTATATATCTTAACACACATTTACTGAATGATGTGACTCTGAAAAATTACTATTGATTTGAAATATTTATGAACTTTTCTGTGGAATAACTGGTGGTACTGTTGTTTACTGGATTCAGGTTTTGAGAACTTAAGATTTCTGAATATGGAATGCAGCAGAGCTTGCTGTAGTGACATCCGTACAATGGCATAATGCTTAGCCTATCAACAAGAAATTTCCTTCGTTTCTGATTAAAGATGCAAAATGTAAAAGTATATCATAGATATATGTGTGTGTGTATTTTAAGCCTATTTCTATGTTAGATTTTAAGTGGAATGTTTCGTGGTTGTTTTTTTTTTTTTTCAAGCCACAACCAAATAGCAAATATAAAACAAGCATGTGCCGAGACCTTCGACAGCAAGGGGGATGTCCAAGAGGAACAAACTGTACATTTGCTCATTCTCAGGAAGAGCTTGAAAAGTGAGTGTGGGAGACTTTTTTCTCTTTTTTTTTTTTTTTCTTTTTTTCTTTTCAATTCAAGTCCATGCAATCTCCATAGAATTTTGAAAACAGTTTATTCTGTACAGTTATTCATTTGGATGGATTTGTGAATCTGTTGAAGTGATAACTCTTTACGTGAGATTGAAGGTAGTATAAAGCAATATTTGTAAACTAATTCCAGGTTTATTTTTTATTTTAACCTATATGAAGTAAAATTTCCTTTCCTGAAACTGAGTCTAGGATCAGTGTCTGTCAGGGGTTGGTTGAGAGACAGAATGTTAATTACATTTTGATTAAGTAATAAAGGGAGTTATTTAATAGTATGTAATCTAGTAATCTATGCATTCTTGAAGCTGTTTTCACCCAAATCCATTTTCAAAGAACCACAGAAGTGTATCTTCTGAGAGGAGAGGTGAGGTGATCTTTGGTTACAAGGAAGACACTGATGTTCTATTTACAGATTGTTTAAAATAGTTACCAGTTCAAAGTCCTGTAATTTTGGGGTAGCACGTTCCTCTCAATCCCTTCCTTTTGCTAGTTTTACAAATATATTAAACTGCACAATAACCACTTTTTAAATAATCTCCCTGTTGTGTCTTTGAATGTGTGTTTGTTACAGATACCGCTTGAGGAACAAAAAAATCAGTGCAACAGTGAGAACGTTCCCCCTTCTAAATAAAGTTGGCGTAAATAGCACCGTCTCAACCACAACGGGAAACGTAATTTCTGTCATAGGAAGCCCTGAAGCAGCAGGGAAGATGGTGCCAAGTACCAATGGAATAGCTAATCTAGAAAGTGGTGTTCCCCAACTGATCCCTCGCTGTGCGGACACCTCTTTGAGAGCTTTGGAGAACACCAAGAAGGGAGGGAAGACTGGAGCCAATGGCCAGAATGTTTCTGGATCCCCTACAGAATCACTACCTGAAAAGTAAGTAACTTTTTTTTCATAAAGATAACTAAGCACAACATTTTGTTTTTAGATTATCTTGGAGTTTGTGGATAACAGACAATGGATACTGAATTCTGGTCCTGGCTTGCAGTGGTTGCTGGTGCTCACTGACTGCAGAGTTGTGTAAGATCTTGCACCGCAGTACGGCTCTTGTTGCACAAAGTCTGTGGATTCGAGTTGTCAGAGACTGCCATCATTGATTGTTTTAGCTGTTGCATACTCCCATGTAATATAGATAAAATAGTAAATCTCTCCCTTTATCTTTTATTCAGTTGTTTTCAGCCTGGTATCTTTCTTACTATTGGGTTATTATATAAAAATAAAACAAAAATCTTGTACTCAAAAATTGACATTTCCTGAAGAACAGTGCACGTAGTGCATAGTCCCTTAATAATCCTGGAAACCTAGTTTTGAAGTTTTCCCTTAAAAATTTTTAGGTATTTCTCTGGGAAGAACTGTGCCCCTAAACAACTTTTCAAAGTCTTGGTCTTTACCAGACTACACTTGCAAGTGGTATGTAAGCTTCTGGGTACATACCAAAACATTTATATCCACTTTTGCGTTCTCTTAGGAGGAAGTTTGAGATGTCATAATAGTATCAGTTTGGGGTATGAAAAAGAAAAATCCAGAGGAAATTACATGGAGACCCAGATTTCCACGTTACATGAGAGTGTACACGAAGAGATGACTAAATGAACTAAGTAAAGATCTGCTTAATGATTTCTTGGTAATCCTTTTCAGTAAAATTGGTTCTCCACCCAAGACTCCTGTAAGCCAGGCAGCAGCTACCTCAGCTGGTCCTCCTAATATTGGAACAGAAGTTAATTCTGTGCCTCCAAAATCCAGCCCGTTTGTTCCCAGAGTACCTGTCTACCCTCCGCATTCTGATAATGTTCAATATTTCCAAGATCCCAGGACTCAGCTGTCATATGAAGTTCCACAGTACCCGCAGACAGGTGAGTGAGATGAGCACTGAATCAAAAATAGCTCTAAACTTTTCTCTAGTTAAGCCTGAATGCTGCAAAATAACTCTTCTCTCAGTTTTGTGGATATATATATATATATTTATTTTTTTTTAAAATATCAGCTTAATTGTAACTTAATGGAATACTAATTTGATTCATCACTGAGCATGGGAGGGACCTGTAGATTCCTCCCAGTGTTGGTGGTTCTTGTTTTTGTGTGCTGTATGTTATGCAGCTTGTACCTCAGCATCCAGAAGAACTTGAACCTCAAGGTCTCTCATGTACTTTTTCCTTTGTTAGCGTTTAATTGCGTTTATTTAGGCTTGCTCACCTCATGCCCTATCTGTGAGGGTATCCATAGACAGGATTCAGACCCAGAGGCATAGCATGCTTCTACTGTGAGACTTCTTTGTGCTTGCTCAAACGTTTTTGAAAGGTTTCAGTCATCTTTTTAGGTTGCAGTGTCCATGTTTATATTCAAGGAAACATTAGGTGTTATAGCATTAAGTCATTCACAAGCTCTCAAAACAAAAGGTAGAGGTGTTCAGACAATCCTCTCCAAAGAAAGAATAAGCCAAGTGTGAAATGGTTATTTATAGACCTTTGGAATTACTTTTTTTTTTTAGCAGTATAACTTTTTATTTTAAAGATAACTATTTTAACTTCCTAGATAAAGAAGTGCTTAAGATGCTCTTTTCAGTTACATAGTTATACCTAGTCCATAGGAGCGATTTCGGGGAAACTCCGTTTTTCAAATCAGTCAAGGTGGTAAAAGGTCAGCACTGCATCTGTAAATATGGTTGTCATATGTGAAATTATATTGCACAGAAATTTGACAGGGTCAGTAACAGGTTTGTAAAGTGTGACTCCTCATTCTCTAAAGGTATTTATCAACACTGTTTACAGTTTTAGGTGTAAAGTTCTGGGTCATTTGTGGTTACATTAAATATGCCTTTTTCCAATTTTTAAGGATATTATCCACCACCTCCAACAGTACCAGCTGGTGTGCCTCCTTGTGTTCCTCGCTTTGTGAGGTCCAATAACGTTCCAGAATCCTCCCTCCCACCTGCTTCCGTGCCATATGCCGATCATTACAGTACATTTCCCCCTCGAGATCGACTGAATTCTCCTTACCAACCTCCTCCTCCGCAGCCGTATGGACCAGTTCCTCCTGTCCCTTCTGGAATGTATGCTCCAGTTTATGACAGCAGGCGCATCTGGCGCCCACAGATGTACCCACGAGATGATATTATTAGGAGCAATTCTTTACCTCCCATGGATGTGATGCACTCATCTGTCTATCAGACATCATTACGTGAGAGATACAACTCTTTGGATGGGTATTACTCTGTGGCTTGTCAACCTCCAAACGAGCAGAGGACTGTGCCTTTACCAAGGGTAAGTGAGAGCCAGAAAGGGAAGGATGTAGTCTTGGTTCTGAAGGTCGTTACTGAAAAGCTGGTAAATAATTAGCATAGACCTCTTCTGTTTGTTTGGGGTTACAGTGATCAAGACATGCAACCTGGACAAAGTTCTTGTTTTGTTTTTAACCTTAATCAAATGGACTCATAAAACAGACCACTCTAAACTGGATTAGGACCAGAGCCCCTCTGCCTCTTTAGTTCCCATGCACGTTGCTTGAATTAATTATGTATTTAAGATTTGAGTTACCATACATGGGCCAGGTTCTCCCCCTGGAAGGTCACAGACCCCAAGGGAATCTGGGGTCCAAGTGTGTCCCCTGCAAGTATTTACCTTCTGATTAGAATATGAGAGGATACACAGTCTTACATTTATTATTGCTAGGAGCCTTGTGGTCATTTGAAGACTGGTTATGATGAGCAATTAAGACGGAAGCCAGAGCAATGGGCACAGTACCACACGCAGAAAACTCCTCTGGTATCGTCAACCCTTCCTATGGCAACACCATCTCCAACACCACCTTCTCCTCTCTTCAGTGTAGATTTCAGCACAGAGGTGGGAAGCCAAAGAAATTCTTTATTTTCCCTTCCTGTTTCTGTAAGATGCCATTTAATACTTCTAGTAAAGATTTTCTACCCACCATTTATTGTTCATAAAATTAATCTTCTAGCAGAAGGAAAGTAATATCTAACAATGAATGCATTCAGTTTGATTTTAAGGTGATGCTAACACGATTGCTGAAAAATGATCAAGAAGTGAAGTGATCCGATTTACCATCACTAAAGGAAATGTAATTTTATTGAACTGGCTTTGTGAACCTCCAGGTTTTTGTGTAGGGAACAACAGTTGTTTCCATAAAGGAGGAGCTTCCCTCTTATACCCAAATGGCATTATGACATGATGAGTAGACTGAATCAAGCTGCAAATGGTTGTTGAGTGCCAGAGAAAATATGTCTCTTAAAGCAGGCAAAAGGCATCAGTGGAACATTGTGTACATATGTGATAAGTCTGTAAACAAGAATGGAAATACACAACAAATAGGAATAGTGTGCTTTTGAAGAGAAAAAAAAGTGATATTTATTTTCTGTATGTGTAAATTAAATGCATTCAAGAAACTAGTTTGAGAACCACTGTGGCAAGCGCTCTTTGCTGTGGTTTGACAGTTTCATTTATGATATTTGAGATGTTAGACTCTGATTATTCAGAAAAGGTCTTGTAAGGTAGGTGTATCTGAAGTCTGTTATGGGTACGTTGAAGGTGGACCAGAATTTAGTCCTTTTCATCCAGGTTGGAGGGTTATAAGTCATACTTTTATCTGCCAATGGCTTATACATTAAAGGAAAATGCATGGCTTCCTCTCAATTTAATTACTGTAGGTATTTGCCTGAAGAAACCTGCCACTAACATGGTGACACTGATTTCAGTCTCTCATCTTGGCAGACCAGGCAGTTATTTGTAATGGCAAAACAGCTGTCAGCGGCACTGGTTTAAAATTTGACAGAACAGGTTATGTTGTCCCCGAGTCAAGTCTTGAATACAGCTAGAACTCCTTGATTGACTTTTGACATAATTTAATTAAATAGCAGTAAATGTCTTTTCTTATTTTAAGACTGAATTCCCTGGTTTTATTATTCACTGCCTATTTATTCCCTTTTCTGTAGTTCTCGGAGAGTGTCAGTGATTTGAGTGGAACTAAATTTGAGGAAGACCACCTCTCTCACTATTCACCCTGGTCTTGTGGCACTATTGGCTCTTGTATAAATGCTATCGACTCAGAGCCCAAGGATGTGATTGCCAATTCAAATGCTGTGTTAATGGTAGGGCTTTTCTGCATGTTATCTCATTAGTATAATGATCCTTACATGCTGAGTGTCTTCTGTTTGGTTAAAGAAGCCTTTTTTTAAACTTGATAGCTTCTATTCTTAGTATTTTAAAGTAGTTCTGCCCATTTGAAGTTGCTTGGAATATGTTTTCCCAGTTTTGTAAACAATGTATTTACTTCAGTGACAGAATGTAGTGCCATGAATAAAATTCTCAGATGTCTGAAACAACTATTTTGATAACAGATCTCTGTAACTCAAACTTGTAGCCAAAATATTTTGAGTAGATGCTCTGTAAACTGATAAGAATTCATTAATTTTAAATGTGTTCTCTGATGACTAGAGTGGGATAAAAATTTTTGACTATTTGTTTGTCTCTCTTCAGAGTTCTTTATAGAAATATATATGTGTACACGTACATTCTTACGTGTACACATATATATTTTTGAGGCATCAAAAATAGTCTCAGAATACGTTGCAGTGGCAGGCTTGACTGGTTAATGAAGGGTCACTGCGGCTGGTTCAGAGCAGGTGTTTCCATCGCAGAAACACATTTCCCGTTGGGCTTAGTGCAATAGTCCGTCCTGTATGAATTAATCACTGACCTCTTCAGGATTCTAAGATTTGTTACGTTGTCATTGTTTCAGAATATCTTTACTTTGCAGTTAATCTCAAGAGCAATACACATGCACAGAGTAAAGTTGAAATACTGTGGACCCAGGATAATCAGCATTAACTTAATCTTGTTTGCTTTGTACCCGCATGAACTATTTTCCTAGACTACATCCCTTCCTTGGTTGGAAGGCACATTCTCCTCTAATAAACGGTTTAATGCCAACAAATCTGTGAAAATAAATTACAACTTATTTATTTATCACTCAATTTCCATGAGAGGAAAAAAAAAAAGAACCACTAACTGAAAGACTTTAGGGAACCAAAAATACGCAGTACGAATCATGGAATACAGCTTACCGCTGGAGGCGTAAGTGCTCACGCTTTTTGGAGACTTTCTGTACGTAGTGTAGCAGACTACCTTTAAACAGGTGTAACCAAAACTCATCCCAAGCCTTCTTTGATACTGCCTCCTTCATGTATAGGAAGGGGCACTGAAGGACCTTAAAGCATACTGGAACTTTTTCTGCCTGGAAACACAAGCTTGGAAAAGCTAAATTATTTTTTAGCACTGGCAATAGCTTTCTCATGCTCAGTTTGCCATTAAAGGGCAATAGTAAAATCATTGAGGCCCATCTTGGTTTTCTAGTTGGACAGACTTTCAGCATTGTATTCAGCAACAATAATCAGAAAGTTACTGGCCAGCTGAAGAATGTGAATAACCTCAAATGAGTCCATGTATCTTCTATCTCCTAACTATGTAGGATTTGGACAGCGGGGACGTTAAAAGGAGAGTGCATTTATTTGAAACTCAGAGAAGGGCAAAGGAAGAAGATCCTATAATCCCATTTAGCGATGGACCGATCATCTCCAAGTGGGGTGCAATCTCCAGGTCATCCCGCACGGGTTATCACACGACAGATCCTATTCAGGCCACTGCTTCCCAAGGAAGTGCTACGAAGCCCATCAGTGTATCAGGTACAAGTACAGGCTTTGTAAGGCAGTGTAGCATACGTCATGAGCACTTCATCCTGGCATGCTTACTACAGCAATGAAGGTGCAAAGAGCTAAAATACCTATATATCCCACTTTAAGAAGAGAGAAGATAATGAATGGTATCTTAATTTGTTACAGATTATGTCCCTTATGTCAATGCTGTTGACTCAAGATGGAGCGCCTATGGCTCAGATTCTACTTCATCAGCACGTTATGCAGAAAGGTATGTTGGTTTTTTTTTTTCCTGTGTTCTGTAAAAGCATTTTGTATAGTTTGCTGTTCTTCAAAATCCTGAATGTGGGGGGAAAATATCTAGAACTATTAATAGACGTTCTTAAATTTAAAGTAACTTTTTTTTCCTATCCAGCATAAAGCCTAGGAAAAACTAGGTTAAAACTTGTGTAGTCTTTAATAGTTAATGCAGCTAATAATACCCAATTATTAGCAACATATTATAACATATTATTACCCATATGTAAAATAAGGATGTTTTCTTCATATGATGCCTGGGGATATTTTGTGAGCCCCGATGGAGACGAATAGCACATTAACTTAGACACATAGTTTCTATCCAAAAATCTGACATTGATAGACTAATGAAGGTTATGCGGCCTTTGATTTAGAGAACTTGTTTTTAATTCCTAGTTTTGCCTTCTTTCTCTTAAAGGGACAGGTTCATAGTTACAGATTTGTCTGGTCACAGAAAGCATTCCAGCACTGGAGATCTATTGAGTATTGAGTTACAGCAGGTAAGATCAGATGTTATACCATGTGGTTTTGTAATTTTTTTTAAGTGATTTAGTGAAGTGATTTGACATAAATTTTCTTGGTGTAGCCTACAGAAAATAGTGCAATTCACAAAATGATCAGTAAGGGTTAAATAGACGCTAGTACCGCAGCAGTCCGTGTGATGCATAAGGACTGCTAATATGAGCTGTTCTATTGACATTTTGGGGAGAAAGTCGTGGGCCCGATACCTGTCAGCAAATGCAGGACGTTTGCTGTGCATTAAAGGAATACATGGTTATCCACCTAGCAAGAGAACGGCTCATTTTGTAAGCTGGTTTATTTTGCCATTTGACAATACATGGTTTAAGTGTAGCTATTCGTAACAGATATGTTTCTTTCTGTAGGCCAAAAGTAACTCGTTATTACTTCAGAGAGAGGCGAATGCACTAGCCATGCAACAGAAGTGGAATTCTCTAGATGAAGGCAGTCGTCTTACCTTAAATCTTTTAAGCAAGGAAATTGATTTGAGGAATGGTGAGGTAAAGAAAGGGGTAATTGGGATGAGACAAATATTTGAGATTTTTTTGTATATACATAAGTGCATGCAGACATTAGTTCCAACATTCCCAAATATTTATAACACATTCTGTGCAAGTTAAGTCAGTATTGTCGCACCCAGTTGTTTCCCTGAGAACAAGCAGGTGCATCTACTATGCTGTCATTTACATTTACAAAATGAGAAGAATGTGACAATCCATTTTCATGCAATCATTACTCTTTCTACTTGCACATTTTTGTAAATCTAAACATTCTGCCAATGGGCTGTCCAGAAATTTCTACTTCATTATTCATTTTATCTGTCTGCTTCAGTACTTTAATGTGATTACATTTAGCTTTGTATCCTATGTTGTCTGTGCTCAAAGTTCTATTTGTGCCTAACTCACTCTTTTGTATTAGAGAAATGTTGTGTCCTAGAAATGCATCTTCTCTTTTCACCTCAATACTTGAGTGTTGTTGAAGCAGGTGAAAAGCCAACTTGGTATTTACAGAACATATTAATTCCATTTTTTTAGACTGATTATACTGAAGACTGTGCAGACACAAAGCCAGATCGAGACATTGAATTGGAGCTGTCAGCCCTTGATACAGATGAACCTGATGGGCAAGGTGAACAAATAGAAGTAAGTACAACAGATCTGTGTCTCT
Organism: Tetrax tetrax; assembly: GCA_009806455.1. Lineage (NCBI taxonomy): Eukaryota > Metazoa > Chordata > Aves > Otidiformes > Otididae > Tetrax > Tetrax tetrax. Next base: position 84,045 of record WHYT01016251.1, read on the forward strand.
GAAGAGCTCACTGGGTCTTTTCATTAGTTATTAAAAAACTTGTAAAATTTCTTTGTGAATTAGTAGATGATGTTGATAGCAAAGCCTTTTGGTTTTAGTCTTTGTAGTGACTATATCAAACGTTTGCCTTATTTTAACACCAGGGGTCTCACAGTTCTCATTCAGATACCTGGTAGTTAGAATTTCCAAAGTTAAAAACAGCTCGCTGTGTTCTTTGTCATAGCTTTTAGCTTTTTGCTCTTTATCTTTTGATAGCATTAGTAATGATGGGGAGTCTTTTCCTTTCCCCTTCACCTGCAGTGTTGGAGCTGTAGTTAAGAATGTTTTACATTGAAGTTTACATTTAAATGTGACAATTTAGTTAAAACTTTATGCTCATCTGATTCTAATAGTAAAGTCATTTAAATGATTGTAATCCAGTATTCTTTTGTTTTCGCTACTACTTCATTGTTTATTTGTAATTCTGTGCGTCTGCCTCTTTTTTATGCAATTTCCTCCTTTGTTGTGCAGACATAAAACTTTTTTTTTTTTAAGCATTGTACACGTAAAAGAAATCAAGGTTCTTATCTGGAACATATTCCATAATACATTCCAATACTGGCTTACAGTACTCACTACAGCTTTTGTTTGTTCTGCTGGTGGAATTGTGACTTGCCATTACATGGATGGAAGGACCTTTATCTTTAGCCTTTCCTCTGCCCCTAGTGACTGAAACAGCTCTCGCTGTTTTTATTGCCTCCTTCATATCTCACCTGATAAACCATTTTTTAGCAACTGACATTCATACTACTGTTGTCATTCACTGCCATCTTTGAATAACTGTTTTTTTTCCTTTTTCCTGTAGTAAAATGTGGCAGACATTCCAATAGCATGAAATAAAAGTAAGGAGTCTTGTGATGAGACTCTAATTTCCATCAGCTTTGTGTAGTGGAACATAATAGGAAAATGAAAAGCTGGTAGTAAGAGAACTGATGGGCATTTCTCCTTTTTTCCTGCAGGAGATTCTGGATATACAGCTGGGTATTAGTCCTCAAGATGATCAGCTGCTCAATGGAACAACTGTAGAGAATGGACATCCACTAAAGCAGCACCAGAAAGAATCTATGGAGCAGAAGAGACAAAGTTTAGGTGAAGACCTTGTGATTCTGTGAGTGTTAGACAAAACAGCAGTGTCTGCCAGTACTAGACAAACAGCAGCATCAGAATAGTTGAAGCATGATTGTTTAAGGATGAACTACGTACCTGCTCAGACTCCGATTAGACATCTGCATTGTGTATACGTGGTGAAGTGAGAAGAACCTGTTAAGAAATAGAACTAGGTCACAAATATGAAAGGCACAGGATGGTACCGTTGTCCGTATGCATTGTGGTAATCGTATACTGAAACGTGTCACGGCTGTTCAAAATAGTTTTCACATTCAGTAAGCAAAAATTGCAAAAGTATTTTTATAGTTAACAGAAATTAAGAAAAATTTCAAAAGGTTAAATGTCATACTGTTTGCACAAATCTCCATAGAGAGGTAGTTTTTAAAATACACTATTTTAGGTTTCTATGTTCTGTAGTCTTTAATGTGTAATGCAGCCTTTGAAAATGAGGCAGACTGCATTTAACATCTTGAGCGTACCGTTCCATAGTAAGATGTTTAGCCTGTTGCTAAAAATGAGTTTATGTCAGTATTTATTTAATGCACACAATTCAGTTCCGGATACTTGTGCATGTACTTGTTTAATATTTGTGTAACTTATTTTTCTCCTCAGGGAGGAGCAGAAAACAATCCTGCCCGTAACTTCTTGCTTCAGTCAGCCGATCACAACATCTGTTAGCAATGCAAGCTGCCTGCCCATCAGCACATCAGTCAGTGTTGGCAGCCTCATTTTGAAAACTGCTCACATTATGTCTGAGGATAAAAATGACTTTTTAAAGCCTGTTGCAAATGGCAGGATGGTTAACAGCTGAAAGGCATTCATCTTTCCAGCTTGTGACCACACCATGGAAGCATTTACACTAGCTTTTTATATATATAATATATATTATATAATGTATATTTTTTTTAAAAAAAATAATATTGGGGTCATGCATTTCCTGTGGACTCTTTGATACTTCAAGCCCCTCTCGCATTAGCATTCTGAAGAGAAAAAACTTACTTTACTAGGGTAAGGCGTTCACTTTCCACAAATGAATGGAATTTGGACATTGTTTTACTTAAGCTTAAAGCAGCTTTTTATGAGTTTGTAGCAATCCGGTGCGGTATCTGAGCCATTCTTGTTTAAAATGGCTTCTGTAGAAAACTAACAACTCAGTTATTTAAACTAGCAGGATCCTACGATGATACATCTAGTGAAAGGAAGACTAACTTATTTGTCTCTATTTTGTTTCATGAGAGAAGAACTTGTGTCTTGTTGCAGCTGCTTTTTCTTTAGTTGTGGAACTTTGCATGGAGTATTGTTTCCTGTTTGAAGATGAGAGGTGGAGATTTGGACTTGAGACTTTTACAGGGTTAAAACGCCATTAGCTTTGCACTGCTACGTTATTTGCAGGTCTGTGGTGCAGTGCTTTGCTGCAGCTTTTTGTTTCCATTCCCTACCCCCCAATTTCTGCTTTAGTACTATAGATACACATACACAGGCTACTTGTCCAAGTAAAGTTATCAGAAGTAAACCAAGTGCCTAAATCCTCCAGCTAATGTACTAGGTATTGATTTCCCCAACTTATTCGTGAAACAATTTTCAACCATTTTGAGAGGTTATGCACTAATGTAACAGAAATTTTGGTTTTTCTTTTTTTTTTTTTTTTTTTTTTTTTT